>OX235273.1:138636471-139210024 GCA_944472155.2 Trichobilharzia szidati
AGCGAAGTCTTACATCTGATATTATCGAGAGCGATGAAACGGACTTATACTGCCGCCACCCTTTGTTTGTCATTTTCCAACCGACCAATTTTGATTGCTCAAGTGAAAGATAAGCTACCTAGCTGTGCCACTTCGATGTGCATCTATAAATCTAGTTGCTCTTGTGGAGATAGCTATATAGGGCGAACAACTAGACAGCCTAACAAACGCATTAATAAGCATCTTCCTTCATGTTTCGGGAAAGGTCAAATAATATCCATGAGAAGTTCTATTTTGGCTCATTTGATTGATGATAGCGGTCACCAAGGGGATAGAAATAGTGCCTTCAAATTTATCTATCGTATTCCATCGAGTCTTCCGAACGGAATCAGAACTCGTCTGTTACACCTAGCCGAAGCTATGGGAATTAATTCGAGAGAACAATCCTAGTCTTTGCATACGAAAGAAGTGTGTTCTACCTTTGTCTCTCCCTTGCTTAGCCTAGGTGAATTCTATTCAAAAAACACTCCCACCCTTTCTTATCTTCCATCTCCTTCGTACTTTTATGATATTTATTTAAACTCTGATTATCGTTTCACTTCACCTTTTAAGATTTGACCTTATTTATTTATTTATTGAATTGTCTACATAAACGCATGTGTACATAAACTATCTTTGTTATTCTTATCACCTGCATAAACCTTATTATCAATATTTTGATATCATTATAATCATCGTTATTAATTTCGTTCAAAACATTTACCACACTACCGTTATTATTATTTGATTCCTAAAAATCACCGTCATTGGTTAAAATTTTATATATAAGTCTATGTAAATTAGAGTAAAGCCTGAAGAAGATCTGATTGAAAACAGCAATATTGCTCGCTTATATGTCTTGTTGTAATATTATACATGGGAATATTTAAAGGTTTTAAAGCTATCTATAAAACTTGTTTTGGGCGTATCCTAAAGTTTGTGGAAGCTTTAGCTAGCAATTAGAAAGTTTAAACCACCTTTATGCGTTCACAGCAACAATTCGTCATCACACTAAACCTACCTTCCTTGGTAAACTTTGTTTTGATACCAGTCAGAGCAGTTGTACTATTACCTCTGTTATTTGCTTTTGTAATGTTCTTTGTTATTTTGACCTTAAATATGTCCTTTTAACTTGACCCAACTTGTCTATTTTCTCACCTCTTACCTCTTTATTAATTTCAAACACATTCCTATGACAAGTTCGTGTGTGTATGTGATAAGGTTGTTCGAGGTGTGTTGAGCAAATACAACACTACACGATTCAGACAAATTACGTCTCCTTCTGGCTTTGTCTAAATAATTTAAATATAAACCAATCATGGTGTTTTGTCTATAGGATAATACGATGGTGAATATAAATTGTGCAATTAGTCATAATAGTAGTAACGTTTGGTAATCCAATCAAATAAGGATTACCAAGGTAGGTTAAGAGTAATAACAAACTGTTTTTGAATACACAAGGGGGCTTAAGTTTATGAATGGCTATAGCCTCAGCGTATTTCAGTGAACGTCCTTGACCGTTTTTATAGATGACCTTAAAGGCTGAGTTAACATCAACCTCATGGTTGATCTCGATTTAAATGTTTAGCTATAGACGAAGTTGGCAGTCTAGCACCTGCATCTATGGGCTTGTCACAATTCATCTGTTTTCCTAAACACTTTGGGATATATCCCATTATCCAGATAATCTTTGTCTAAATACGTTAATTTCATACATCCACAAAGTGATGCAGAATTTATTGCTCCTGAATGAGCTGGTTGGTTGGTTAATTTATTTCTAAAGGAAACTACGGCGAAATTACACCAGTCGAACTGTGAATTTGATAAACCTAGTCACTTCTGCATATGTATGAAAAGAAAAAAATTTTCATCCAAAATGGATACCTAATTAGATTCATCGACAAAAATATCAAACCAGGTGTTCCGAGAAACGAAACTTTAATTGCGCCAAAAAGAAACTCTACATGAACCTGAATTTCAAGGGAGATTTATTAGCAAGCGATATTTTCAAGAGAAGGATCACATCATCTCTGAGAATAACATTCTTGGCAGCAACGCCCACTGATTTGCAGAAGCCTCAAGGACAACAGCCGCATCTGACCACTTCTATGTGCATATATCAGTTCACCTGCTGCTGTGGAGCCAGGTATATCGGACTTTCAACGCGCATCCTGTCCAAGAGGATTCAAGAACACTGTCCAGCATGGTTGAGAAAAGGCAATACTGGTGCAATAAGGAGTGCGATAATTGAACACCTGGTCAGCACTGATCATTCCATTTCAACGAACGCCTCCTGCTTCAAAGTAATCTACAGAGTCAAGAACAACATGTCAAAGGCAATACCGTTTCGTCTCCTTTGTATCGCTGAAGCTCTAGCCATTCACATGGAAAAACCGGAGCTTTGCATACAAAAGAAGATTACTCAACCACTTCTACTCTCATGGTAACAATGTTTTGATTTTTTTTTGAGTTTTTATTTTTATTTTATTTTGATAACTCAATTTTGTTTCTTTGCCTGTTCCTGAGTTGCTTATAATTCTTGTATTCATTTGGATCTCTTATATAGTTTCGTATTATCTACTTTGTTTCTATGTGCATCCTGAGTAAAACTCACTCATCAAAATATTCATATTATTATTGCATAACTTCTTTTAACAACTGTTTGTGACAACTCATCACCTTTGTTACTACCCTAGTTTCACTAATACTTAATTTTCTTGACCTGTATTACCAACCTTCACTTGTTTAGTTAAACTTAACCTTAACCGACTGTAACTTTGTTTGACAAACTTAATGTACACATACATACAAAACAATGCATATATATTTGCGATTGTACAGCTAAGAAAATGAATTCGCCGAAAAGAGACTCTTCGCTGATCTACGTGTTTTGTTTTCATTAATGCCTGGATGGGGATTATCCATGAATTAAGAAACAGACAAACAAAGAAGAAAGAGGTAAGAAAAAATTACGTATTTGGTGTTGAGATAAATCAGGACCATTGTAGATTTAGTGACTGAACAAACTTCTTTTGTATGTAGAGTTCAGGATTCAACATGTGAATTGCCATTGCTTCTGCAGTTTGAAGAAGTTTAATTCGTACTCTTTTGGCAAGATTCCCACGTATTGTGTAGATAACTGAGAAGTTGTTTTGTGGATTTGCTTGGTGTCCGGATTGGATCAAGTGTTCTAGGATAGAGCTGTGGCGGGGGGATCTTCTTTCTCCTTTATAAAACCATGAAGGTAAGTGTTCGCTGATTCGTTTGGATAGCAAACGCTGGGTACGGCCGATATACCTAGCTCCACATAAGCAGGTGAATTGGTAGATGCACATTGATGAGGCCCCCAGTGGAAGCTTATCCTTCACGTTCGTGCGAATCATTGGTTTCGTAGAGAAAGTTAGTCTGAGTTCAGCTGCGAAGAAGGTTTTCTTCAGTGAACGGCACAGGCGGTTTCTCAGTATTTCTACTGAAGAATCTCCGTTGAATTGTAGATTCAAATAGAGAAGTTTCTTGGGAGCAGTAAGCATGGACGGGTTTTGTGTTTTGGGCTTCATGGCTTCTGTGATGAAACGTTCCGGGTAACCGTTTTCAAGGAGGATTCTTTTTAGGGTCTTCAGCTCCTCTTCTATGGTTTCCGGACTACAAATGTTGTGGATTCTGTGAGTCAGTGAGCGGATTAGATTTCGTTTTGTATATAGAGGCACCCAACTGTGAAAGCTGATGAGTTGTCCATTCCATGTCGGTTTTCTGTGAATGGATCTTTTGAGTGTCCCATCTTGCTCGCGTCTTGCTAGTTGCACGTCCAGAAAAGATATTGTTGCGTTGGACTCCTTCTCTAGTGTGAACTGGATTCCTGGATGGCAACTGTTGAAGAAGTCCAATATGTTCTCCAAATTTTCTTCGTTATTGGCGATAATAAAAGTATCGTCCACCACCCAGCATTTGCTATCCAAACGAATCAGTGAAGACTTACCTTCATGGTTTTATAAAGGAGAAAGAAGATCCCCCCGCCACAGCTCTATCCTAGAACACTTGATCCAATCCGGACACCAAGCAAATCCACAAAACAACTTCTCAGTTATCTACACAATACGTGGGAATCTTGCCAAAAGAGTACGAATTAAACTTCTTCAAACTGCAGAAGCAATGGCAATTCACATGTTGAATCCTGAACTCTACATACAAAAGAAGTTTGTTCAGTCACTAAATCTACAATGGTCCTGATTTATCTCAACACCAAATACGTAATTTTTTCTTACCTCTTTCTTCTTTGTTTGTCTGTTTCTTAATTGCATTATTTTCTACCCCCACCCTCTATTAAATCTTTACCCTCATGACGACTGTTGCTAACTTCATTTTCGTTTATTTTTAAGTGAATTCTACTCAGCTTATCAACTTAACTCTCATTCATTTTTCATTGAACCCTAGCAATTAAATTACGTCACCCAACCTACTTTTGTAACTTTATTTTAGTTTCTAACCGATTAACGCCTTCTAAATTACATAAATTGTTGTCAATAATTAACAATTGCATTAACACATCTTTGGAAATATTCCTTTTGTTGCCAAGAAAAACTACTATAAATTCGCTGTTTGTACAGCCTGAGAATGATATCGCCGAAAAAAGTAACTATTTGCTAAAGCCTTTTATTTTCTATGACTGAATCAGAATATTCGAATTACAAAAATATCAAACCTAGAATTCGGAGAAACGAAACTTTAATTGCGCCAAAGAAAGAAACTCTACATGAACCTGAATTTCAAGGGAGATTTATTAGCAAGCGATATTCTCAAGAGAAGGATCACATCATCTCTGAGAAGAACATTCTTTGCAGCAACGCTGAGAATAGTGTTCTCCAGTGGCCCACTGATCTACAGAAGCCTCAAGGAAAACATCCCGCATCTGACCACTTCTATGTGCATATATCAGTTCACCTGCTGCTGTGGAGCCAGGTATATCGGACTTTCAACGCACACCCTGTCCAAGAGGATTCAAAAACACTATCCAGCATGGATGTGAAAAGGCAATAGTGGTTCAATAAATAGTGCGATAATCGAACACCTGGTTAACACTGATCATTCCATTTCAACGATCGCCTCCTGTTTCAAAGCAATCTACTGAGTCAAGGAAAACCTATCAAAGGCAATACGGTTTCGGCTTCTTTGTATCGCTGAAGCTCTGGCCATTTACATAAAAAAAAAACCGGAGCTGTGCATTCAAAAGAGGATTACTCAACGACTTCTACAGTAATGGTAACAACTTTGTTGATTTTGATGACTTAATTTTGTTTCTTCGCCTGTTCTTTAATTGCTTATAATTCTTGTATTCATTTAAAACTCTTACGTAATTTCGTGTTATCTACTTTGTTCCTATATGCATCCTGAGTAAAACTCACTCATCAAACTATTCATATTATTACATAACTTCTTTTTTAACAGCTGTTTGTGACAACTCATCACCTTTGTTACTACCCTAATTTCACTAACAGCTAATTTTCTTGACTGATTCTGTATTACGTAACTCTAGTTACCAATCTTCACCTGTTTAGTTAAAATAACTATAACCAATTGTATTTTTGTTTGACAAACTCTTAATGTACACATACATACAAAATAACCCATATTTGTATTGTAATAGGACAAAGACCAGTATAATATCACTAAATAAGTTTTTGTTTTCTTCTTTTGCAGAAACCAATGCTAGCATAAACTCATTGGAACAAGAAGAGGAACGTTTAGCTGGACTAGTTTTAACAGATGACAATTAACTTGTAACCGCTTAATTTAAAACCTTGCATGCTGATAATATAGACCTTTCATCGCACTCTGCGCGTCTTCTTCTTTCTCTGTCTGTGACCGTGTGGAATATCTGTTACAAATTGGTGTCGGAGGTGCCCAATTCGACAGTCAACGTGGATTCATCATCAGATTACGGCCTCCCCAAGCTGTTTCCAGAAGACAGTGAACTCACCTCGCCCACTGTGCCAACGTTTCCCCGTCCTCCACCGTTGCAGCTGTCCTCAGACTATCCGAGATGGAAGAAACGTATGCAGGCATTCCTCAGCATAATATCCCCACCAGCTCACCATTTTCTTCATGTCCTAAACGCCCTCTCTGAGGATGCTTTTGCCCGTGCGGATGCTGCCGGCTTCAGCAGCACCAAATCCCATGCCGGCAAACTGGCAGATACTCGACAATTGCTTCGATTTACAATTGGGCTCAGATCATGCCCTCCTGAAGTTTTTCAGCCGTCGACAATTAGTCGGGGAAAGTCCCCTAAACTATTTCCACGCTTTACAACTTATGGCAGCTGAAGTGGACGACAACTCAGATCCCAGTCACCGAGACCGCCTAGTGCCGACACGCTTCATCGAAGGGGCTTTGCCCGGCAGACCTACTGCGCCACCCCCCGCAAGCACAACTGAGCTGCAGTGTGTCATTTCGCGCTTTATGGACGCCGAGCCCGACACTATATCGTCAGCCAGCACCTCTTTCCGTACCATTCCAACGGCATCGACGGCAGCTGCCCTTGCCACCGCCCCTCGCAACCCAACGCGTTCCCAGAGGCGCCCAGATGCAGATACCACCTCTACTCAGTGCTATTAATGCCGACGTTACGGAAGGAAAGCTCGCAAGTGCGGAAACAACCGTCCCCGGGGTAATAGTAAGTCTCCTTTTCACAATTTGTCTACATTTTCATGTAATAATGAACCTCTTACTGTGTGGGGATTTGTTAATGGTGTGCGAACTTAGATTTTATTGGATACTGGGGCATCAGTGTCCTTGGTCCGGACATCCCTTCTACATCAGCTGACCCACTACCCATCCCCTGTCCCCCACTCATAATGTGCTGACCACGGCGAATGGCGCTAAGATCAATGCTCAAGAGGTCACCAACCTACAGCTACGCCTGGGGATCCTAGTAGTTCACCACCGTTGTCTTATCTGGATAAGTTTACCGAGGATAGACGAAATAGTAAGAGTGGGTGGAGTAAGAAGTGGTTGATGAGGACTGTCTAACACTATTGGCGTTGCATCAAGAGAGACCTGATTGTGAGGAAGATCAATGACAGCGGAGAAAGCAGTAAGAAAATCGACGCCCAGGATCAGGTGCCATGTAATGTCGGGGCAGATAAGACAACGGTGGTGAACTACTAGGGTCCCCAGGCGTAGCTGTAGGTTGGTGACCTCTTGAGCATTGATCTTAGCGCCATTCGCCGTGGTCAGCACATTATGAGTGGGGGACAGGGGATGGGTAGTGGGTCAGCTGATGTAGAAGGGATGTCCGGACCAAGGACACTGATGCCCCAGTATCCAATAAAATCTAAGTTCGCACACCATTAACAAATCCCCACACAGTAAGAGGTTCATTATTACATGAAAATGTAGACAAATTGTGAAAAGGAGACTTACTATTACCCCGGGGACGGTTGTTTCCGCACTTGCGAGCTTTCCTTCCGTAACGTCGGCATTAATAGCACTGAGTAGAGGTGGTATCTGCATCTGGGCGCCTCTGGGAACGCGTTGGGTTGCGAGGGGCGGTGGCAAGGGCAGCTGCCGTCGATGCCGTTGGAATGGTACGGAAAGAGGTGCTGGCTGACGATATAGTGTCGGGCTCGGCGTCCATAAAGCGCGAAATGACACACTGCAGCTCAGTTGTGCTTGCGGGGGGTGGCGCAGTAGGTCTGCCGGGCAAAGCCCCTTCGATGAAGCGTGTCCGCACTAGGCGGTCTCGGTGACTGGGATCTGAGTTGTCGTCCACTTCAGCTGCCATAAGTTGTAAAGCGTGGAAATAGTTTAGGGGACTTTCCCCGATTAATTGTCGACGGCTGAAAAACTTCAGGAGGGCATGATCTGAGCCCAATTGTAAATCGAAGCAATTGTCGAGTATCTGCCAGTTTGCCGGCATGGGATTTGGTGCTGCTGAAGCCGGCAGCATCCGCACGGGCAAAAGCATCCTCAGAGAGGGCGTTTAGGACATGAAGAAAATGGTGAGCTGGTGGGGATATTATGCTGAGGAATGCCTGCATACGTTTCTTCCATCTCGGATAGTCTGAGGACAGCTGCAACGGTGGAGGACGGGGAAACGTTGGCACAGTGGGCGAGGTGAGTTCACTGTCTTCTGGAAACAGCTTGGGGAGGCCGTAATCTGATGATGAATCCACGTTGACTGTCGAATTGGGCACCTCCGACACCAATTTGTAACAGATATTCCACACGGTCACAGACAGAGAAAGAAGAAGACGCACAGAGTGCGATGAAAGGTCTATATTATCAGCATGCAAGGTTTTAAATTAAGCGGTTACAAGTTAATTATCATCTGTTAAAACAAGTCCAGCTAAACGTTCCTCTTCTTGTTCCAATGAGTTTATGCTAGCATTGGTTTCTGCAAAAGAAGAAAACAAAAACTTATTTAGTGATATTATACTGGTCTTTGTCCTATTACAATACAAATATGGGTTATTTTGTATGTATGTGTACATTAAGAGTTTGTCAAACAAAAATACAATTGGTTATAGTTATTTTAACTAAACAGGTGAAGATTGGTAATTGGAGTTACGTAATACAAAATCAGTCAAGAAAATTAGCTGTTAGTGAAATTAGGGTAGTAACAAAGGTGATGAGTTGTCACAAACAGTTGTTAAAAGAAGTTATGCAATAATATGAATAGTTTGATGAGTGAGATTTACTCAGGATGCATATAGGAACAAAGTAGATAATACGAAATTACGTAAGAGTTTTAAGTGAATACAAAAATTTTAAGCAATTAAAGAACAGGTAAAGAAACAAAATTAAGTCATCAAAATAAAAAAAGTCAAATCAAGTCAAAAAAGTTGTTACCATTACAGTAGAAGTCGTTGAGTAATCCTCTTTTGTATGCACAGCTCCGGTTTTTTCTATGTGAATGGCCAGAGCTTCAGCGATACAAAGAAGGCGAAACCGTATTGCCTGTGATAGGTTGTTCTTGACTCTGTAGATTACTTTGAAGCAGGAGGCGTTTGTTGAAATGGAATGATCAGTGTTAACCAGATGTTCAATTATCGCACTCCTTATTGAACCACTATTGCCTTTTCTCAACCATGCTGGATAGTGTTCTTGAATCCTCTTGGACAGGGTGTGCGTCGAACGACCGATGTATCTGGCTGGCTCCACAGCAGCAGGTGAACTGATATATCCACATAGAAGTGGTCACATGCGGGATCTTGTCCTTTAGGCTTCTGCAGATCAGTGGGCGACCGGAGAACACTATTCTTAGCGTTGCTGCAAAGAATGTTCTTCTCAGAGATGATGTGATCCTTCTCTTGAGAATATCGCTTGCTAATAAATCTCCCTTGAAATCCAGGTTCATGTAGAGTTTCTTTTTTGGCGCAATTAAAGTTTCGTTTCCCTGAATTCTTGGTTTGATATTTTTGTCGATGAATCTAATTGGGTATCCATTTTGGATGAAAATTTTTTTTCTTTTCATAAATGTGCAGTAGTGACTAGGTTTATAATACATCTGCGTTTTTATCAAATTCACAGGTCGACTGGTGAAATTTCGCCGTAGTTTCCTTTAGAAATAAATTAACCAACTAACTCATTCATGAGCAATAAATTCTGCATCATTCAAATGAACTGTCGTCAAGATTTGACCGAATAGTTCTAAAATATTTGGGCGCCGAGTGAGAAGTAGACATTTGTAAAAAATTATATTTGTAATATCTCAGCGATATTGAAATGAGTAATTCCAACGTTTCGTTCGACAGGGTGCTTAAACTAAACTCTAATCCTAAACACCATAATTTTGAAAATACGTCTAATCATAAAATTCTAGATACTAGCAGTTTGAACGGACATGAAGTTTTGATGTTAGCTGATGCATAGGAAATCCTGATTAATAAATAAAAATGGATATGTATCACTAATTAATCAATAATACTTGGTCAAATTCCTGACTGTCTATATCTTCCTATGGAGACGTTAAGAAATGTTTTACAACTGTTTACACACACACACACGCATGCACACTCTGTTTAAAGTGTTTAACAAAGGTAGACCAATATTTGTAAATTAAAACAATTAGTCCCTTTGATAAATTTGAATAAGGCATTAAGAAGACAAATTTCGCGAGATGATATCATTTCGTAGTTTCTTTACAACCGCTTTACAACTAACATGGTTAACAATAATAAAATAAAGTTCATGACAATTACTCAGTTAAATAAAAACAAAAGTACATACTAATGACCAATCATATTTAGATAGGTCAAGTAGTCCAGGGTAGGCGAAGATTGAAGTCTATTGATTTTTGTACACACAGTTTAGGCTGTATGTGATTAATCCAAAGTGCTTCCATCACCTTCAATAACCTTGAATTAGAGTTATGTGAAATAATTGTGAAACAGTCATTAATATTGATTTTGTGACCTGACATTAATAAGTGCTTTGCAATGGATGATGCTGGATTTCTATTCAGATTAATGGCATTGGGATTTTCTATATGATTTAGTAGCCATTTTGGAACATGTTCTTTCCGACGACATTGGAACATTCTGTTGGTTCTACCTATATAGGTGTCACCGCAGCACTGCAGGTGAACTTGTAGATACAGTTTGAAGTAGAGTCCACAGAATTTCGTCCTTTAATCGTAGGTACAGGGATCGAAAATGTTCGGCACGTGAGAAAAAGAGATGCGGCGTAGAATGTGCGTTTGATGGCTGACCGAAGTCTTTGAGCTGTCAACTGCATAATCTGGTCACCCTTGAATGGTAGGTTAATAAAGATAGCTTTCTTTGGTACCGAAGCTGTCTTTTCGAGATGCGGTCTTTCCTTACTGTGACAAGTGATAAAGTTTTCCGGATACCCATTAGCTAATAAAACTGAATGTATATGTCGAAACTCATCCATCACTGTGTCACTCGTGCATATTTTTCGGGCCCTTGAGAACAAACATTTCACTAGGGAACGTTTATACTGGATAGGAACAAAACTGGTAAAATGAAGATATTGTCCACTCCATGTCTGTTTACGAAAGATAGATCTCTGAATCGTACCATCATCTCTCCTGGTCATTGTAATATCGAGGAAACCGAGTTTGTTATTCGATTCGCGTTCGGAAGTCACTCGGATATTTGGATGAATATGATTAAATAGAGTAATAAAGTTTTCAATAGATTTACTATTATTAGCAATAATGAGAGTATCATCTACATAACGTTTATACAGCATAAATTCTCCAAGCATACCTTGCATTTGTCTTTCCAATTTCGACATGAAAATATCTGCTAACAGGGGCCCAAGAGGGCTACCCATCGCAACACCATCGATTTGTTTGTATGCATTTTCTTGAAAGGTGAATCTTATATTTTCTGTACACATTAAGATGATGTCTCTGATGTAAGTTACAGGAATAGGCAAGTTTATTTCATTGCTTGTGATGTAATCGCAAAGGAAATCAACAGTTTCATTGAGGGGAACATTGGTGAATAAAGATTCTATGTCAATTGAACACATAACCTTATCCTTGATGTTCAAGGTGTCTAGCATATCTGTCAGATCAAATGAACTTTTTAAAGAATGATTTGATAATGAGTCTCTTACAGGCGTAAGGACTTCTGTAATCCATTTTGCGATTTTGTGGTATGGAGAACTCGACATGTCTAAGATGGGTCTCAGTGGGTTACCAGTTTTGTGGATCTTCGGAAGGCCATAAAGCTGGGGAGTATGCGACCCAATTGCTTTAAGTTGTTTATAAAGTTTTTCATCTATAAAACCATGCATCAGTAAAATCTGAAGCTGACGGTTGATCTGCTTTTCCACAAGCAGCACATTATCAGTGGCATTGTCCACCAGAAATTTGGACTGATCTTTGAGGATATCATTCATTTTATTTTGATAATCCGATTTGTTCCACCGAACAAAAATTAACAAAATCTTTGAAAGACACGAATCATATTTTGGAATTTCCTCAAGATATCCACAAGCATATAATTAATTTATCTAACTGCACTCTATCCCAACTAAAGTTGGAAGCATTATCTTATGGATTGAAGTACAAAACTATTCCTATGAAAATAAACAAAATGGAAGTTCAGTCACAGTATGAAAACCTTTATGGAAAACAGAAAGATTGAGCGAAGAAATATTTACTTTTCAATTAGATCCTCTTCTCTGGCTCTACTCTAATATATATAGCATTTTTACAATACACAACAATTTACCAAACAAGTGGCGATATGTTTGTTAACAATAATTAAACAGTGTCAAAATGTCAATGGGTAGATAATTAACGCAGAAAATCAATACACATTTAAAAAGTAGAAATGGATAGAATAAATTAATTTTACAAGAATAACACGTAATTAAAGATGAAGTGGTCAAAATAAAAATAAAATAATTTGGACAATTATAATTTAATAGGGGGAGGGGGGCGACGTAGTCCTGTCTTGTAACGATGGCCACGGTAAGCAAAGTGGCTGTACAAATTTCTTCTGTACACATAGGCTTGGTTTCTTCTGGTGGATTCCAATTGCTTCAGCTGTCTGTAGAAGACGAACTCTTAGAGCAAAGTTAAGATTAGTCGGAATGCGATAAATAATTTTAAATGCAGTATTCACATCAACCTTGTGCTCAGTATCAACAAGGTGTGCTAAAATAGAACTACGAATAGATTTTGTTTGTCCCTTGCTTAACCACGCTGGATGATGTTCAGAAATACGACGATGAAACTGCCTAATTGTACGCCCAATGTAGCTGGCTCCGCAGCTGCAGTCAAACTGGTAGACACACATAGAAGAGGCAAAATTAGGTAGTTTATCCTTATTTCTCGAACATAGAATAGGGGTGGTTTTAAAGAGACAACGTACTTCTGCTGCATAATAAGCTCTTTTAACTGCATTCTTCAAGCGCTGTGTTATGACTTCACTGGTGTTGTCACCGAGGAACTGCAATTTTATGAACATTGGCTTTTTCGAAACTGTAGCAATACTGACTCCCTTTGGTGCTGAATTCATATTCTTCTCAATAAATTTATCTGGATAACCTTTTTTTCTAAGTAATTCTTTAATAATCTTAAGCTCCTCATTGAGGCAGTCGTCTGAACAGATTAACTTAGCTCTATGAACCAGACACTTTACCAGGTTACGTTTATATTTCAAAGGTACAAAACTCAAAAAATGAGTGTACTGACCTGCTGTTGTAGGTTTCCTATACACACTCCTTCTTAGTGTGCCATCATCTTTCCTTGCCATGAAGACGTCTAGGAATGAGATACTGTCATTACTTTCTTTCTCTATGGTAAAGTTTATTGCTGAATGTGCATCATTAAACTTATCAAGGATATTCATTGCATCATTCTCGTCTTTCATAACCACAAATGTGTCATCCATATATCGACAGTAGAAATCCATGTCATTAATTACTCCTTTCAGTGGTCCATTCTCTAATTTAGTGAGGAAAAAATCAGCTAGGATTGGACCTAATGGGGAACCCATAGCTACACCATCAATTTGCCTGTAATATTCCTTATTGAATAAGAAATGAACATTCATTGTACATCTTAAAATAAGTTCCTTCAAGGTGGATATAGAAATCCCGATGTCTATGTTTCGTGTAGTAATCTCCTCACATATAAAATCCACTGTCTCCATTAACGGTACATTGGTGAACAAGGAGGATACATCAAAAGACATCATAAACTTGTCCCTCACATTAAGATCTCTTATTTTGTCAACAAATTCAAAACTGCCATTTACGCTATGTTTTACCAATTCATTATGCAAAGGCTTTAGCAGCTTCACTAGCCATTTTGCTGTTGCATGATATGGGGAATTACACATGTCCAACACTGGTCGAAGCGGCAAACCGATTTTGTGCACTTTTGGTAGTCCATATAATCTTGGTGTAACCGTGCCAGTAGGCTTTAAAGATTCATATAGACCGTCTATGATACTACTTTGTTGTTTAAGTCTTTTCAGTGACTCAATTAGTTGTTTCTCCACTTTTTCTGTCGGATCAACGGAAGATGTAATTTTTTGAAATTTTCGATGATCACTGAGTATTCCATTCATTGAAAATTTCAAAAAATTACATCTTCCGTTGATCCGACAGAAAAAGTGGAGAAACAACTAATTGAGTCACTGAAAAGACTTAAACAACAAAGTAGTATCATAGACGGTCTATATGAATCTTTAAAGCCTACTGGCACGGTTACACCAAGATTATATGGACTACCAAAAGTGCACAAAATCGGTTTGCCGCTTCGACCAGTGTTGGACATGTGTAATTCCCCATATCATGCAACAGCAAAATGGCTAGTGAAGCTGCTAAAGCCTTTGCATAATGAATTGGTAAAACATAGCGTAAATGGCAGTTTTGAATTTGTTGACAAAATAAGAGATCTTAATGTGAGGGACAAGTTTATGATGTCTTTTGATGTATCCTCCTTGTTCACCGATGTACCGTTAATGGAGACAGTGGATTTTATATGTGAGGAGATTACTACACGAAACATAGACATCGGGATTTCTGTATCCACCTTGAAGGAACTTATTTTAAGATGTACAATGAATGTTCATTTCTTATTCAATAAGGAATATTACAGGCAAATTGATGGTGTAGCTATGGGTTTCCCATTAGGTCCAATCCTAGCTGATTTTTTCCTCACTAAATTAGAGAATGGACCACTGAAAGGAGTAATTAATGACATGGATTTCTACTGTCGATATATGGATGACACATTTGTGGTTATGAAAGACGAGAATGATGCAATGAATATCCTTGATAAGTTTAATGATGCACATTCAGCAATAAACTTTACCATAGAGAAAGAAAGTAATGACAGTATCTCATTCCTAGACGTCTTCATGGCAAGGAAAGATGATGGCACACTAAGAAGGAGTGTGTATAGGAAACCTACAACAGCAGGTCAGTACACTCATTTTTTGAGTTTTGTACCTTTGAAATATAAACGTAACCTGGTAAAGTGTCTGGTTCATAGAGCTAAGTTAATATGTTCAGACGACTGCCTCAATGAGGAGCTTAAGATTATTAAAGAATTACTTAGAAAAAAAAGTTATCCAGATAAATTTATTGAGAAGAATATGAATTCAGCACCAAAGGGAGTCAGTATTGCTACAGTTTCGAAAAAGCCAATGTTCATAAAATTGCAGTTCCTCGGTGACAACACCAGTGAAGTCATAACACAGCGCTTGAAGAATGCAGTTAAAAGAGCTTATTATGCAGCAGAAGTACGTTGTCTCTTTAAAACCACCCCTATTCTATGTTCGAGAAATAAGGATAAACTACCTAATTCTGCCTCTTCTATGTGTGTCTACCAGTTTGACTGCAGCTGCGGAGCCAGCTACATTGGGCGTACAATTAGGCAGTTTCATCGTCGTATTTCTGAACATCATCCAGCGTGGTTAAGCAAGGGACAAACGAAATCTATTCGTAGTTCTATTTTAGCACACCTTGTTGATACTGAGCACAAGGTTGATGTGAATACTGCATTTAAAATTATTTATCGCATTCCGACTAATCTTAACTTTGCTCTAAGAGTTCGTCTTCTACAGACAGCTGAAGCAATTGGAATCCACCAGAAGAAACCAAGCCTATGTGTACAGAAGAAATTTGTACAGCCACTTTGCTTACCGTGGCCATCGTTACAAGACAGGACTACGTCGCCCCCCTCCCCCTATTAAATTATAATTGTCCAAATTATTTTATTTTTATTTTGACCACTTCATCTTTAATTACGTGTTATTCTTGTAAAATTAATTTATTCTATCCATTTCTACTTTTTAAATGTGTATTGATTTTCTGCGTTAATTATCTACCCATTGACATTTTGACACTGTTTAATTATTGTTAACAAACATATCGCCACTTGTTTGGTAAATTGTTGTGTATTGTAAAAATGCTATATATATTAGAGTAGAGCCAGAGAAGAGGATCTAATTGAAAAGTAAATATTTCTTCGCTCAATCTTTCTGTTTTCCATAAAGGTTTTCATACTGTGACTGAACTTCCATTTTGTTTATTTTCATAGGAATAGTTTTGTACTTCAATCCATAAGATAATGCTTCCAACTTTAGTTGGGATAGAGTGCAGTTAGATAAATTAATTATATGCTTGTGGATATCTTGAGGAAATTCCAAAATATGATTCGTGTCTTTCAAAGATTTTGTTAATTTTTGTTCGGTGGAACAAATCGGATTATCAAAATAAAATGAATGATATCCTCAAAGATCAGTCCAAATTTCTGGTGGACAATGCCACTGATAATGTGCTGCTTGTGGAAAAGCAGATCAACCGTCAGCTTCAGATTTTACTGATGCATGGTTTTATAGATGAAAAACTTTATAAACAACTTAAAGCAATTGGGTCGCATACTCCCCAGCTTTATGGCCTTCCGAAGATCCACAAAACTGGTAACCCACTGAGACCCATCTTAGACATGTCGAGTTCTCCATACCACAAAATCGCAAAATGGATTACAGAAGTCCTTACGCCTGTAAGAGACTCATTATCAAATCATTCTTTAAAAAGTTCATTTGATCTGACAGATATGCTAGACACCTTGAACATCAAGGATAAGGTTATGTGTTCAATTGACATAGAATCTTTATTCACCAATGTTCCCCTCAATGAAACTGTTGATTACCTTTGCGATTACATCACAAGCAATGAAATAAACTTGCCTATTCCTGTAACTTACATCAGAGACATCATCTTAATGTGTACAGAAAATATAAGATTCACCTTTCAAGAAAATGCATACAAACAAATCGATGGTGTTGCGATGGGTAGCCCTCTTGGGCCCCTGTTAGCAGATATTTTCATGTCGAAATTGGAAAGACAAATGCAAGGTATGCTTGGAGAATTTATGCTGTATAAACGTTATGTAGATGATACTCTCATTATTGCTAATAATAGTAAATCTGTTGAAAACTTTATTACTCTATTTAATCATATTCATCCAAATATCCGAGTGACTTCCGAACGCGAATCGAATAACAAACTCGGTTTCCTCGATATTACAATGACCAGGAGAGATGATGGGACGATTCAGAGATCTATCTTTCGTAAACAGACATGGAGTGGACAATATCTTCATTTTACCAGTTTTGTTCCTATCCAGTATAAACGTTCCCTAGTGAAATGTTTGTTCTCAAGGGCCCGAAAAATATGCACGAGTGACACAGTGATGGATGAGTTTCGACATATACATTCAGTTTTATTAGCTAATGGGTATCCGGAAAGCTTTATCACTTGTCACAGTAAGGAAAGACCGCATCTCGAAAAGACAGCTTCGGTACCTAAGAAAGCTATCTTTATTAACCTACCATTCAAGGGTGACCAGATTATGCAGTTGACAGCTCAAAGACTTCGGTCAGCCATCAAACGCACATTCTACGCCGCATCTCTTTTTCTCACGTGCCGAACATTTTCGATCCCTGTACCTACGATTAAAGGACGAAATTCTGTGGACTCTACTTCAAACTGTATCTACAAGTTCACCTGCAGCTGCGGTGACACCTATATAGGTAGAACCAACAGAATGTTCCAATGTCGTCGGAAAGAACATGTTCCAAAATGGCTACTAAATCATATTGAAAATCCCAATGCCAGTAATCTGAATAGAAATCCAGCGTCATCCATTGCAAAACACTTATTAATGTCAGGTCACAAAATCAATATTAATGACTGTTTTACAATTATTTCACAAAACTCTAATTCAAGGTTATTGAAGGTGATGGAAGCACTTTGGATTAATCACATACAGCCTAAACTGTGTGTACAAAAATCAATAGACTTCAATCTTCGCCTACCCTGGACTACTTGACCTATCTAAATATGATTGGTCATTAGTATGTACTTTTGTTTTTATTTAACTGAGTAATTGTCATGAACTTTATTTTATTATTGTTAACCATGTTAGTTGTAAAGCGGTTGTAAAGAAACTACGAAATGATATCATCTCGCGAAATTTGTCTTCTTAATGCCTTATTCAAATTTATCAAAGGGACTAATTGTTTTAATTTACAAATATTGGTCTACCTTTGTTAAACACTTTAAACAGAGTGTGCATGCGTGTGTGTGTGTGTAAACAGTTGTAAAACATTTCTTAACGTCTCCATAGGAAGATATAGACAGTCAGGAATTTGACCAAGTATTATTAATTAGTGATACATATCCATTTTTATTTATTAATCAGGATTTCCTATGCATCAGCTAACATCAAAACTTCATGTCCGTTCAAACTGCTAGTATCTAGAATTTTATGATTAGACGTATTTTCAAAATTATGGTGTTTAGGATTAGAGTTTAGTTTAAGCACCCTGTCGAACGAAACGTTGGAATTACTCATTTCAATATCGCTGAGATATTACAAATATAATTTTTTACAAATGTCTACTTCTCACTCGGCGCCCAAATATTTTAGAACTATTCGGTCAAATCTTGACGACAGTTCATTTGAATGATGCAGAATTTATTGCTCATGAATGAGTTAGTTGGTTAATTTATTTCTGAAGGAAACTACGGCGAAATTTCACCAGTCGACCTGTGAATTTGATAAAAACGCAGATGTATTATAAACCTAGTCACTTCTGCACATTTATGAAAAGAAAAAAAATTTTCATCCAAAATGGATACCCAATTAGATTCATCGACAAAAATATCAAACCAAGAATTCAGGGAAACGAAACTTTAATTGCGCCAAAAAAGAAACTCTACATGAACCTGAATTTCAAGGGAGATTTATTAGCAAGCGATATTCTCAAGAGAAGGATCACATCATCTCTGAGAATAACATTCTTTGCAGCAACGCTAAGAATAGTGTTCTCCAGTCGCCCACTGATCTGCAGAAGCCTCAAGGACAAGATCCCGCATCTGACCACTTCTATGTGGATATATCAGTTCACCTGCTGCTGTGGAGCCAGCCAGATACATCGGTCGTTCGACGCACACCCTGTCCAAGAGGATTCAAGAACACTATCCAGCATGGTTGAGAAAAGGCAATAGTGGTTCAATAAGGAGTGCGATAATTGAACATCTGGTTAACACTGATCATTCCATTTCAACAAACGCCTCCTGCTTCAAAGTAATCTACAGAGTCAAGAACAACCTATCACAGGCAATACGGTTTCGCCTTCTTTGTATCGCTGAAGCTCTGGCCATTCACATAGAAAAAACCGGAGCTGTGCATACAAAAGAGGATTACTCAACGACTTCTACTGTAATGGTAACAACTTTTTTGACTTGATTTGATTTTTTTATTTTGATGACTTAATTTTGTTTCTTTACCTGTTCTTTAATTGCTTAAAATTTTTGTATTCACTTAAAACTCTTACGTAATTTCGTATTATCTACTTTGTTCCTATATGCATCCTGAGTAAATCTCACTCATCAAACTATTCATATTATTGCATAACTTCTTTTAACAACTGTTTGTGACAACTCATCACCTTTGTTACTACCCTAATTTCACTAACAGCCGATTTTCTTGATGGATTTTGTATTACGTAACTCCAATTACCAATCTTCACCTGTTTAGTTAAAATAACTATAACCAATTGTATGTTCGTTTGATAAACTTAATTTACACATACGTACAAAATAATATATATATATATATATTTGGCGAGGAATCATGCTCCTGTCGACGCCAAGTAAAATCCTGAGTCGCATCATCCTGGAAAGAATAAAGGACGCACTGGAACCCGAAAGGGAAACGGCGAGTGGGACGTCCGAGGGTGACATGGAGGAGATCGTGTGAAGAACAGTTGAAACAGTATGGACTAACATGGATGCAAGTGAAAAGTACAGCAGAAGACAGCAGCAAGTGGAGGCGTGCAGTTGAAGCCCTATGTTCCACTAGGAACCCAAGGGAACAATAAATAATAATATAATAAAAAATATATATATTTGCGATTGTACAGCTAAGAAAATGAATTCGCCGCCGAAAAGAGACTCTTCGCTGAACACTACGTGATTGGTTTTTTCTTTAATGCCTGGATGGGGATTATCCATGAGTTAAGAAAAATAATCACAAAAATAAAGAAACAAAAACTAACCTTACTTTCTTCACCTTCAACAACTATTAGACCAGGTCGACCAGGCATACAACAACCGGTTAAGTCTAATTCCTTGGACCATTCCAAAATTAAACGTCTTTTAATTGGACTTCTAATATGATGACTAATAATCCATAAACAAGCTATGCATGGCTTATTATTATCATTATCCAATAGAGTTTGGTTGGTTTGTATAGCATCGACAGTTTCATTTAGCATAAATGAACCATTGATAAATTCATTTTGAAGCCAATCAATAGATGCTACTAATACTGGTTCACCGCTGTTGGCTGTTTCATCTAACCATTGATTGAAACGTGAAGACAATTCGCGTACATTTATTCCATGATTTGAAGATTCTGACGATGATGATAATGATAATAAACGTAGAGTAACTAAGGGTTTAACTGGAAAACATGAATTCCATGATGGATATCCATCAGGTAGAACAACTGATAATTCCACTTTATTTTCAAGCTAAAAATAGGATAGACAGGAAAAAAGAAAGGGGTAGAATAATAAATTGTTAAAAATGACTCAGTTCACAATATATGATCCAATTAAGTATCCCTTTTCAAGGTTATGAATCAAGCAACTCCCGGATTGACTCGTTACCATCAGAGAATAATCTCACTGACTTAGAATATGCAAATTATATAGTCCTTCTAGGTGAAAACTTTGAAAAAGTGCAGAGTCTTCTGAACACCTTGAAGAGCAGGAGTCTTCAAATGCTTGGCATGCGATTCTCTCCTATCTAATGTAAGATGATGCTACAGAACTGGACTGGACTATGTTGACTCGTCGCTTGAAGATAGACAGGAATGAAGTGGTAGAGCGTGTTGACCAATTCACTTATTTGGGAAGTTGCATCAGCCAACGCCAGCGGGTTGATCGCTAACGAAATCACAGCACGGGTACAGAAGGCTAGCTTGGTATTTGCCAATTTACGCCGTCTCTGGCTTAGTAGACGTGATATCCCGCTATCGACAAAAGGGCGGGTGTACTGCTCAGCAGCATTTCGCTCCATCCTCCTTTAAGGCTGTGAGACCTGGCCATTGAAAATGGAAGACATGAAAAGGCTGGCTAGTTGTCTTTGATCATAGGTGCCTGCGTTCTATCTCCCGTGTTCGGTGGTAGGTGTAGTAGGGTGAGCAATATTGGAGTTAGGCGTCGAGTATTAGGTAAAGAGGGAAAATCAATCGATGAGGCTGTGAAGTTACATCAATTGAGATGGTTAGGTCATGTGTTACGCATGCCTAGCCATCGATGGCCTTCCTCGACTGGCAATGTTAGCTAACATAGGATTAGGTTGCAAAAGAGATAGCAGTGATCTGAACGAAACCTGGCATCAATCAGTTAAGCCTATGATAGTTGGTTTAAGCTAGCCACGTAGGGAGGTATGGACTGCCTGGAGACAATCGGAGATATAGCACAAAATCTTTCTCATTGGCGCATATACATCCATTCGCTGTAATTTACCGTATTCAAAAGAACCCAATTGTTTTCTGTGTAACTAATCTTTCTTGAGAAAATTAAAACAATTAGTTCCTTTGATAGATTTGAATAAGGTCACAAAATCAATATTAATGACTGTTTCATAATTATTTCACATAGCTCTAATTCAAGGTTACCGAAGGTGATGGAAGCCCTTTGGATTAATCACATACAGCCTAAACTGTGTGTACAAAAAACAATAGCAACGCTTACAACAATTGTAAACTTATTCTAACCTCTTCTTCGATAATTCCTTTTTATGGTGTATGAAGATTTTATCTACCCACTATGTTCTGAAATAACGCTGGTCGTGCTTAAAAAGAGAGCTGAGTGCTGAATTAAGTCTTTTCGTCCTGAAGTAACGCTAGTCCGTGCTTAATATGTCCTGTGAGGGCTGGAACAACGCTGATAAACAAACCCCGTAGGTTCTGATCTACTTCTGAAAATGCCTAGAAAAAGAATACGGTGCTGAATTAGTGCTAGTCATGTTGAAAAGCAGCACTGAGTTCTAGTCCGTGCCATTAAAGAATCCATTTCAGAACAGGTTCAGAGTATACTCACTAGAGAATGTTAGAATTATTTCAGAATTAGTGAGATTTAATTCAGCTTTATAGTAAGCTTGGGAGACTTCAACCTTCGCCTACCATGGACTACTTGACCTATTTAAATATGATTGTATGTACTTTTGTTTTTTATATAACTGAGTCATGAACTATATTTTATTTTATTATTGTTAACCATGTTAGTTGTAAAGCGGTTGTAAAGAAACTACGAAATTTATAATCTTTTTTGATTATAGCTTGATTTCACGCTGTATGGAATTTCCAGCATGCGATATAGGTAGCCCAAATTTGCAGGCAAACCATTGATATCAAGTGTGAGTCGGCAGGGAATCTAACTCCGGACCATGTGCATGGGCGGCGAGAGTTCTAACCGATGTGCCGCCAACGCACGCTGTTATCGTTTTTCCGAATCTACTATTTTCTCTTTTATCTTCCTTTATGTGCTTAGTGGAGTGTAGCAACTCCCAACTGGTGTACTTCTGTGCAAATTTCTATGTAGAGGTTATAGTTAGTCAGTCGGTCATGAGTGAAGCAATGAGTCACATTTTTTCAACGACAATTAGTGACAACATTTGGCTGCTAAAAAACGGGAGTAGCACTCGATAACCTTTCCTATATATATACATAAGAAATCTAGTACAATCACTCGTTATCGATATGCAGTCAGATTAACAATGGATGGACCCTACTGGTTACGAATTGATGCTTGCTAGTGACTGGCTAAAGGACGAGTTTGTTTGGAGTTCTAGTGAGAAGTAATCACCAGCGGGATTCATCAGGTCGGCAGTGACGACTGATACTCGACATCTATAACATCGGATGGTGTCAGTTGCGTTAAGACCACGAATTGGTAGAAGTTAGAATTCATGGGCTGGCGCCCATAGAGTCGGGTCTCAGTGGCTGAATGGTCTACGAGCTAGCTCTGGGTTCGAACCCCGTTGGGTGTGTACTGCCAATGAGTCCCAAACTACGTTGAACGAAACAGCTGTCCAGTACTCTCAACGATTATCTAACTGACATTAATCCATGGTCACATTTGAGACAGTTTGTTTACTTTACTTCGGCTATCTCCTACGGGAGGATGAGCCGGCTTCATGAACATCTCAAATCATCGCTGCCCAGGCGCGGCGATCTGATGCAAGGTTTCGCGACAGGGTTATCCAATTTTTGTTCCACAGACGGAGTCCGTAGACGGTTTGTAGCCCCAGGCACTCCATATCAGCCTTGACTGTACCAAGCCATGTTTTCAACTGTCCACCCCTGCAACATCACCAAGATGGTAATGGCGAGGGATTTAGAACTGATTTGACCAGATCGTCATCTGGTCGGCGCAGAACATGGCCAAGCCACCGAAGGCGACGTTGTTGGACCAGTACTGGAATTTGGTTGATGTTGTAGCAACGACGACGCCGTAGCATGGTGAGAGTCGTTTGTAAGAGAGTTCATGAAGTTTCATGGGAATTTGGTGCGAGTGATGTCCCCAGAATCGCTCGGCCTTTTGTTTGAGAGTGCAGCTCTAGCCTTTACACAACCAAGTGTGACCTACAAGGCAGTAGGAGTGGAGTACGGAGTCCACTATCCATTGGCAGCCGGTGACCGGAGTTCGGTTCATACGCCTTTTGAACGGGGCCAGACATCCAGGACATCCAACAAGCCCTTTGTCCATACGTCTGCCGGTGAGCTCCAGTGAGCTTCATACGCCAGTCGTTGGAGGTTTGGAATCAGGGTTTAGCCATCTCCCCTAGACTGTCATCCAATGGACAGTCAACCCGGTGAAGAGCTCCGGGCATCCGCTTTCGCCCTCACTTTGGTAAAAACACCTCCGCCACGTGAAGGCAGTGAGTAGGACTTCCTCAGGAGAGGCTATGTAAGACGCCCGGCCATATGGGAGCATTTCAAGAGGTGTGCGGAGGGGTGGCCAACCCGTAGCGCAAGGCACCTACCCCCGACCATCCTGAGGCTTTGGAGGCAGATATTTAATAAACCATAGGCTATAGAACAATAGGTGAAATATTAAGCTGTACACAAAGTTGATCTTTAGCCTAGATAAAAAATGTTCGGGTGGATGAAAGACTGACTGACTGACTGGTTTCAACACAGAACTTTGCACCGCGATGTGCAGCAGTTCAAGTCACCACACTTCAATCAGCACGCAAAGCCAGAGAAGAAAGTAAAAAGAAACGAAAAATAGACAGTAAACAGAGATATGAGGAAGAGTCATATAGGTTTATTGGATATTATAAGTCACAAGTAGTGCATGCACCTGCGCCAGCCATTGAGAATGATTTTTAGCCCTACCACCAATTGTCTTCAGACATCGGTGTCCACCGCTCTGAGTACCTCAAACAGGAAGTCTACATCTTCCTACGTGGCTTAAAATAGCTGTTGTGGATTTTATTGACTGGTGACATGTTTTGGTCTGACCACCACTAGCTAACTCTTTTCCAACCCGATCCTATGTCAGTCGGCTAACATTGCCCGTCGAGGAAAGCGATGGCTAGGTATGCATAACACATGTCCTAACCATCTTAATCGATGTAACTTCACAGTCTCGTCTATTGATTTGCCTCTTTACCTAAAGCTCAACGCCTAACCTCAATATTACCTACCCTATTACACCTACCACCGAACACAGGAGATAGAACGCAGACATCTATTATCAAAGACAACTAGCCGACCTTTTCATGTCTTCCAGTCTCAATGGCCAGGTCTCACAGCCATAAAGGAGGAAGGAGCGAACTGCTGCTGAGCAGTATACACGCCCTTTGGTTGAAAGCCAGGCGGATATCACGTCAACTAAGCCTGATATGGTGTAAGTTGGCAAATGCCGAACGAGCCTTCTGTATCCGTGCTGTGATTTCATCAGCAATCAACCCATTGAGGCTGATGCAACTTCCCAAATAAGTGAATTGGTCAACACGCTCTACCACTTCACTCCCTATAACTAAGCTAGGAGTCAATGAAGTCCAGTCCAGTTCTGTAGCATCATCTTACATTAGATAGGAGAGAACTGCATGCCAAACATTCGAAGACTCCTGCTCCTCAAGTTGTTCAAAAGACTGCACTTTGTCAGAGTCTTCACCTAGGAGAGAGGACTATATAATCTGCATATTATAAGTCAACGAGATTATTCTCTGATAACAAGTCAATCTCTGAGTCGCTGAATTCACTTAGGGTTAAGTGCATTGGTACATCTATGATGAAATTGAATAGAAATGGGGACAGTGGGCATCCCTGTCGGAGACTACTGGCTGTCACCACTTCATATGACAACTCGCCATAAGCTCTCACCTGGCTGCATGATTTCGAGCAAAGTGTACTGATCAGTGCAACATATTTTCTCGGCATTCTTTTTACAGCCAAACATCGCCAGAGTACCTCTCGGTCGACAAAATCGAATTCCGCCTTTAGGTCAAGAAATACAACGATTGTTAGACGCCGGTAAGTATGCCCGTGTTCCAGAATCTGATGAAGATATGATCAATGCACCCTCTTCCTGGTCTTAAGCCTGCCTGGTTCCGTCGTGTTTGTGCCTCCCGAGCACCACTTAGTCTACGCAGTATTACTGAGCCTAGAACTTTAGATACCATATTAGTCAAGTTAATCCCCCTGTGATTATCACAGGAAGACTTGTCTCCCTTCTTTTATATAGGGATAATCAGCGACTTACACTAGCCCGACGGGACTATTTCTGATTCCCAGACGCTGCCTAGTACCTTAGTTAACACAGACAGTAAACTCTCCCCACCGTCCTTAAACACCACTGGAGTCATTCCATCAGCTCCCGTTGCTTTGCCTCGTTTTAGATTAGAGACAGATTTTGTAACCTCAGTTAGGGACGGAGGACCTGTGTCTATATCCCATTCACGGGGGTGTTGGATGTTCATTAAGTTGAGAGTGGCTGGATAAAAGAAGTTCAATGTAAAGAAACTATGAAACATGAGTTTTGTTGCATACAAACCCCCAAAAGCCTTACCAAGCAATATTCATATCAGTAAAAATATATATAAGACATATAAATTTAAGAGATAATATAACTCTAAAACTTACATTAATTACAAAATCTATATCTGTTTTTTCAGGGAGAACATTCAATTCAGCATGATACTTGATATTTTGATAGGTTTCTTTATCTCCTAATTTAATCTCATTTTCTGAAAACATTGACAGCAAAAGTTCAATTTCGTCTATTTTACTTTTCAATGAATCGATCATTTGTTGTTGATCCATGCTTGGCCATGTGTACAAACAAGTCAAAATCTTCTCAACAAATGTGTCATTATTTTGAAACCCCTAATAGATAAGAATATCACAGAAAATTTTTGCGCTAATAATTTTTCAATAGTATACAGTGAAATTTTTAAAACAAAACCTATCAAACAGTTGACAAACAATGGACTGGCATAATAATATTGATATAAGGCAACAGGCAATTCGTCACCGAACCCCAACTACCACCACCTACCAGTTACATGGGGAGAGGGGGGGCACGGATTTGTAAATCTCTGTTCAATGGTATTTAACAGCATTGTTTGCGCCTTTTTCATTGCTGTAGCATGATGTGGATCTTGACAAGACCCGGGGGAGTTTTTGGGGGGATATAAAAGCACTTCTACCTCGTAAAATTACGAAAGGGTAAATTCGTCACATCATGTCACCTCTAGCAGATTTGCTTAAGGTCTGGTGCACACCAAGGATTGGCTTATGACGAAGTTAAACTGTATCAGCTAACCCGAAAGACCTTACCACTCACCTTGAACAACTAATTACAACTGAGGAGCCATAAAAGTCGCAAGGTTGTTGAAGAGATAACTATGAAATATGATGTTCAGATATCCGTTTTCATATCTTATTCTCTAATCTAATCTACCACATCTACCATTGTTCACACAGTAATCAGACAGTCGATATTTCTGGAACTAGCTGTGACCACAAATAGCGATGGGAGCTAGGAAAACACCTACGATAGTCCCTTAAACCCATGCCGCCAACTTCATATCGGAGCACTTAACGTGAGGACTCGTTGCCAAATTGGTCAACAGGCATCACTAGTCAATACTCTGGCATCTCGAGCCAAATAAATTGATTAAGTCAATGATTAGGTAATCAACTGAAAGAGACAATAAAGACATTCAGTTACGAGGATGGGCAAGGAAAGACTGATAACTACTGCCTTCTTAACACATAAACCGGATTTCTGGCGTTTGATAGCGATTGCTTCGGCAAACAAGAGTAGAATTGAACTCTTTCGCCGTCGTTGCCTTTTCGCAGTCTCCGCTTACGCCCCAACAGACTGCAGTTCGGATGAATTAAAAGATGACTTCTACCTGAAACTGTGTAATTTGCTGCAAAAAGCAAAACGTTCAGATATAGTTGTTTCAGCAGGCGACTTCAATGCCCAAGTAGGGAAGTTGTGCCAGACTGAGAAGTATGTAGGTGCTACGTATGGAGTTTCCTGCCGACGAACCGACAACGGTGATCGTCTTCTACAGTTTTGCTGAGATAATCATCTGTTCCTAGTCAGCACTAACTTTAGGCACAAGGAGAGACATTGCCTAAACTGGCGACCTCCATCACCAAATCAATGCTGGACTTAAATATACCAGATGGCGTTAGGGTATCGTTGGTGAGGGTCAGTAGAAGACTGCCGCTCCTTCTGGAACATGTGCATAGACTCGGATCACACCATGGGTTGAGCACGTTAATGCTTAAGATTAAACGGACATAAAATACCGTTGGCAACGAAGCAGTTAAGCCCCCAGCTAGATCAAAACACTAAATCCCTATTTAAGGAAGAAACAGAGAAACGAGTATCTGAGGTCTACAGCAAGACTCCTCCTGAGGCACCCTGGTAAAACATACAGTTAGCTGTGGACACAGCTTTAAAGGCTGTTAATATAATAAAACTAAAATTTAGTAACAGCCAATGGATTTCTACTATCTCATCCGAAATGATTAACTCAAGAAGACTGGTTCCGGCAAGCTCAGAATATGATGAGGAGCGAAAGCAGGGGCGAAGTGGTAGAGCGTGTTCGCTGATTCACTTACTTGGGATGTTGCATCAACCAACGCCAGCGGGTTGATCGCTAACGAAATCACAGCACGGATACAGAGGGATCGTTTGGCACGTGCCAACTCACACCATCTCTGGCTTAGGTGACGTGATATGCGGCTGGTTGGTTATCGACTAAAGGGTGTGTATACTGCTCAGGAGCAGTTCGCTCCGTCCTCCTTTATGATTGCGAGTGGAATATAGCCATTGAAAGTGGAAAACGTGAAAAGCCTGGCTATCTGCCCTTGATCATAGCTGTCTGCATCCTATCTCCCATGTTAGGTGGTATAATAAGGTTAGGCTTCGGTCGAGTGTCAAACCGTCAAAATTTTCTCGTATCGATACCCTTTTTTCCACTGCCAACAATCGAACACTTCTCATGTCCGACAAAAATTCCCCGACTGGGTAATATGTCAATTTTCTGTTGTGAAATCCAGATGGAACTTATCTAAACACAAATACTTTACTTCATTTTAAGAGAAATTAGCTTGCATGAACATGCACACATAAATGTATTTCCTTCAATATAGCTCTTTTCTCCGTATACCTCAGAGATACAAAGTGAAATCGCTTTGCATTCCCAACTAATATACACTTTGCAAATAATAGAAATTTACATAAGTTGTTACTTATGAAGGAAAATATGTTAATAGATACATACACTAGTGTATAAGTACCAACAGTTCAGGCATATTCTATCTCAGGAAAACTGATCACTCCTGTGGTTTCCTGGAACTCACCGTTCTACACCAGTCTCGTCTAGGTCAACGATAACCTGGAAAGTAAGAGCAACAAATATGTCGCACCAGTTGGAAACTTCGTCCCCAAATAAAGGAGGCAAAATAATGTAGGAACTTCGTAGTAATTCATTATTCTTCAAAATTCCAAATGTCACATAGTTTCCCTGAAGATTTTCACCAATATTTCGGAAATTTTCTTGATTCGTATAATGCGTATTATTGTGCAGAAGACCATACATGAGTGACAAAGTTTTGCTTTGGGGGAAATGTCATATAATGTCACAAGTCATCAATCCTCAAGGTCCTTTTAAATTGAAACATATCATGAATTTAAAGAACGAGCTGGACAAATTTATCTAAATTAACCACAAAGTTTTACCAGGAGTCGTTAACACGTGCGGCTACTCAAAAAAAAGGTAATATCCCATCTTTTGATGTATAACTCACTTAGACTTCATCCCCAATATCCAGGACTTTTATTGTTGAAAAGACTAGAGCAATAACGAACTGCCAAGAACCTAAAGGATCATTATGAGCACCTACGTGGGTGGCCTTGAGAATGACCTTAACATTTCAAAATTGAGACAACTTTTGAAACAATTTCAATGAGTTTTCATGAACTAGCGTAATCCATAGAAAGACTAAAATTATCCAGCACGTCAAAGGTCATTGTAAGAGTTAGACACCTGAAGGTCACTTGGTGACTCTAAACTATAGCAGTCCAAAACGAAACTACCTAATGAACGAATTGATAACCTTCCAATATCCAATATCTTTTTACGAGCTAGTATAAACCAATTTGATTTCTTTGCGCTCGCCTCTTGATTGTAAGGTAGAGGTTCCTGATCTTTGGTAAACGTCTGTGTAGCTCGTCCCGCCACTCGACTGTCGTAGCTTTGGTTGACTCCAACAGGAGTAGTGCTGGGATTAATTATATGGCGTCTGTAGTATGAAGTGTGTTAAGACTGTTACTACTGTGAATGGAGTTGATCCTTTCACCAGTTAGTCTTTCGGTATCGTCGTCAATGGAAAAGAGATAATAATAATAATAATAGATATAATTAGTAAAGGTATTCAGACTAACAGACAGAGAAAAAATAAGAAAACGTAACAACAGTCAGTCAACCGGTACACATATATATATATAATATATACCAGTAATAATGATAATAATAATAATAAGTGTAGTTAAAGCTGTCAGGAGAGTAAGACTGAAGGGAATGTGAAGAAGTAAAACGACCAGTTTAATTGTCTATCTTTGAATGGTATATGCGATTTTAAGGGGATAGGCCATTTGGATACAGTCCTTGTGTCACTGCAAGGTTGTCCAGCCTTCGCTTAAAGGCGTCCACAGATGGTGCCATAGCTACATCTGCCGGTAAGGAATTCCAGGGACGGCAAACCCGCAGGGAAAAGAAGTGGGAGCGCACCCGGGTCCTTGCCCTCTGATGAGCTATCCTTCTGGGATTTCCACGAGGGAGCCTATACCTACTCAATGGCAGAACACCTTTGTTCGGGTGATTCTGATCATTTGTTATTTTGTAGGCAGTAATTAAATCCCCCCTCAGGCGACGGTAACTGAGTGTGAATAGGCCTAATTTCTTCAGCCTTTCGTCATATGGTTTATTTCGGAGACCAACCACTCCTTCCAACCACACCTTGACAAACATATTTACTAGAATTGGTTTAACCTGACTGTCAAGACTTCTGTGAGAAACTAGAAAATTGTTCTGGAACGTATACAAGAATATTATCCTATGTAACCATTTCTTAACATTGTATAGCTTGTATATAGACGTTTATTTCAAATTGCGCATTTCTACTTCTAACGAATGTGATTAGTTGCTAGAGGTAGTTTCGTTTTAGGCTGCTAGAGGATAGAGTCACCGGTCACCTTCGTCCATGTCGGCCGGCCATGTTGGATTACCTTTACCTAACCGTCCGCCTACACATTGGCTTTTACGTTTATCCTGCAGCTGTTCACATCTTGTTTTGATGCACACTGTTCACAAATGTTACGTTTCATTTCATTTTTGTCCCCGTTGCTGTTAAAATTGGTTGTTTCGTTTGTTTAGAAAGTTTTTGTCACCACGTCAGATTATTCATTTCATTATAATGGTTTCATATGTTGTATTCATGAGTGGTTGCAGTGTTTTAGTTGTTTTTAGCTGTTACTGAAATAGTATAGTGCCGAAGTTTTGGAAATTATGCACATGAACATGTTAAGGCGGCGAAGACTATTGTTTCCAGTTCGTTTGTTGGTTGCCACTATTGTTGCTGGCTCAACTGGTTACTTAATGTGTAGAAAACTGAGGAAAACAATGTCTTTCATGTTCATTTTTATAGCATGCAACATTCTACGAGTCACTCTAGTGAGAAGAGTACGATCAGAGTTGACGTTAGCAAGGTTTCTGAAGAACCTAGATAATTTAGAACCTGGGTTGAAGTTGAAAAAGCTTTGAAGCCTTTTGAGAGGGTCAGTATAACATCAATGTGTCTACTATGCAAGAACACAGATCTTGGAATAACAGTAAACGCCATACAGCAAGAATTAGAAAAAATGGATAGATGGTGTGACACATGGCAACTCCAATTTAATGTCGGAAAATGTGGCTGGCTCTGCATAGGTTGCAACAATTTAGAACTTGACCTGACAATTCAAGGCCATGCACTTCAACGACTGGAATCTATACTGGACCTAGGGCTGAAATACTGAAATACTCAAATAACTTATCATTTTCTGAACATATCTCCAAACAAGTGTCAAAGTCACGCAGACTTATCGGCTTTCCACTCAGGAACTTCTACAGAAATGAGTCTAGAATTCTGTTGTACAAGGTTTGTGTGCGTCCTTTATTTGATTACTGTTCATTCATGTATAGTAGTATACGCATAGAGGACAAATTGAAAATCGAGGGAGTGCAGAGGTACTTCACGTTAAAATTACTCGGAACCGAAAATTGTGCGAACTACTCCGCTAGATGTGATACCCTAGGACTAGAAACACTATGGCTAAGACGCCTGAGACTAAACTTAACACTTTACTATGAGCTTCTAAACCACTTAGTTTTTACCTCTACTAATGGCACTCGACTTTCAGATGACAATGGCTACAAACTAAGACACACTAAGGGTACAGTAGCTATCGAACAATGTAAAACAGCCACCAGGAAAAAGTTATACTTGATTAGGTATGCACAGATACGGAATAAACCACCGATGGAAATGCGTCAAGCAAGTACATTGGCCTCCTTCAAAAAGGTGCTTAATGACAAACTACAAGAGTTTGCAAACGATAGTAGTTCTAGTTCCTATCTGAGAGCCTCCGAAATTATAGGTCCATTTAATCTATAAGCTTAAATACTACACCTGTTGTTTTTTGCCTATATTTATAATTCTAGATAAAACATTAACGGTTAAGATACGTATTCTCAAACAGACAAGAAATCTCGTTTGTAGAACTACTACCCAACACAATAATTGTAATAAAATGGACATAAACCGACAACATGAAAAAGGTATAACTCACCACAACATCACATGGACAGATGAACGCTCGTTGGGCACCATATATCCCTCACCAACTGCAACCCAACCTTTCCTTAGATAATGTGATGAACTTATATCCATAATGTTGCTGAGCGGTTAATATTCTCAACTCCTGTCGGATCAGCTGGAATTCATAAACCTTCCTCACGCTAAGAAAATACCCACAAGCAGTAGAAACCCATTAATTAATGCGTCTGAAGCTTATGTATTTACTCCCAACAATGACATTGCAGATCAAATGAGATAAACATATCAGTGATTTCAAAATAACGCATCAATGAACTATAATTCAAGGATTCTGCACACAACGAAGTTATGTATGAAAATTGACTTCAAGCTTTATTTTTTTCCCAGGCACTTATAATCCATCCACCAAAGACCTGGTTTTTTCTGTTAATGCGAAGACAATACTTCTGTATTTCCTGTTGTGTTGCACTCACTGACAATCTAGCAGATTTTTCCAGCTGTGCACAGAAATGATTGTATATAAGTGAAAAGGCTGTTTTATACTACTGGGATTAACATTTATCAAGTGTATGTATAATCTCCAGCGAACATGTAAGGCATATCTTGCTACTGCCTGTAAATTGTGATTGAATTATATGGTTCTATTTCTGTAACAATTTGATGATGCCTGTAAATTGGCGTCCCTCATGTACTGTACTATGAGAATAAATTTATTTATTTATTTACTATCCTTTACCTCGCTGATCCAGAAATAATGCTGGTGAAGAGGAAAGGTTGGTCATGAGGCTAGCAACCTCATCCTGTAAAAATTAAACACTGTTACAGAAACTTCAAGCCACTAGCTTGAAGCCCTATGTTCCACTGGGGAACTTTAAGGATAAAAAAATTTACTATCAGTTAACAAACACTCGATATGTTGTGACAGAATGTAAATGGGTCATATGTAAAGTGTGGATCTGTTGTGCTTGTATGCATTTTCGGGAACAAAAAGAAACAGGAAAGCATTCAGAAACTTCTAAGGGGTACGTGTTATCTTTTGATGGTGATGCCTAATGTACTAGATCCAAATACATGAACTGGAACTGCTTGTAGTAAAGCCAACGTTATCAGCCATTCAATATATTGCAAAACGATTTACAAAGCGGATAGCATACAGTGATCTGGTGAGTATACGAATTATCCTAAATAATGGTAAGACTTTAATTAGCTAGAATGATGATTCGGATTGAGGTCTACAATTGGTGGTGAGAAGCTGATCATCATTCGGAGTGAAATTATTGGCTGGATACAAACCGCTTGTTTCAGTTCAAATAATTAAACTCTTACTTTTCGGATGTTTGTAATTTCCTTATGAGTTTAGCTACAGGATGTCCATGACTTTTAGGAAAACTTTAAATGAATTTCCTTTGAACCGGTGGTCTTCTTTTTCTTGGCGAAACATTTGTTGACACGATTATACGAACAGATTGTGAAGTACTATGCTCTGTGACTGAGTACTGTAGTCGCTTTGCTTCGGATTAATGTCGCGCGTCTAACTGTTATAACCCTATGGAAATAGTTCTTTCCTCATGGGAATTACAACATCTAGAAATCATAAGCACACTGTCTTCGGTAAATTTATTTTTACTTTTTAAGTGACTGCAAATAGTAAGTCATTTGAGGTAATAGGATAAATATCTCTAAAAGCTTTCGTGTACAATAGGATATATTTAACTTTTTCGACTGGGAGATGATCTTTTGCCAAGAAAGTTCTCAGGATATCCACTTTTACTTCGTAATTCAAAGGTAACGTTAAGTTGCTCACTAAGGTAGTAGATACAGGAGGTTACTTTTAGCAGAAGCTATTTTGAGGTAGCTACGTAGCTTTAGGTAATGCATCATAGAACCAACCAGAGTACACTGACTGCGTCTTTATATGTTAAACGTTGTACATCTGGTTGAATCGTAGTTCTTATATACTAGTTAGTCTTATAAATGATGAATGCACCGTACAGGCGTTTACTTTGATTTGCACACCTTGCTCATAAACATTATGCCTGCATGCTGCATACATTTAAGGCTGATACGCTGTGTGATGAGTTCTGTGAAACACGCTGCTATCATGATTAGAGCAAGAATAACAGATCGAGCAGGATAGGGTGGCGTCATCGAAGGCTATTGTTTGTAATTAGGTGCATAAAGTCGTAAGTAATTTATTATCAAAATAGTAGATATGCAAACACTGTAGTTGTCTATCATAAAGTGATGGATATTAAATAATACTAAACGGTTCAGCGGCAGTTTGGAAATAAATAAAAATTGTTTCTTAGCTCATTGTCAAGTAAAGAGTCTATTTGATGATGCCACTGCATATTAACAGAATAATGAAGTACCTATCAACCCTAAGTTACCACATTTACTTGCACTACAGACTTGGCGTTTAGCAGTTTACAGACAAGGCAACTTTAGCGTATCGAACAGTACAGAATTATTATTCAACTTTTTAAATCCTTATTTTTTAATATGTGCTGTTGTATAGAAACAGACGCGAAATCCTATAAATGACTAAAGTAACAGTCTCAGAATACCATAGTAAATCTGCATCCCACTAACTAAACTTAACATGCATTAATCCGAATTCATATATTACATGAGCCCATAGTATAGCAACGTTTTGAAGAAGTCCAGAAGAAGGATAAATTAAGAGTATATTAAACGCTCCACTAGTTTACAAGAGAAAATTTTGATGAAGGGTATTAGTGTTAGTTTGACCAACTGACATTTTCGCTGATTTCATATTCGACAAGCTCGATATACCTTAAAAATACAGCATATGTAAGGACTACCACAACATGAATTTATGAAAGGTAATTCTACATTCTAGTAAAAATATGAATACACTGGTTCTACTATTAGTTGGTAAAATTCCCATGCGAATAAAAGCAATTGTTGTCCACAGCTGCTTTTTATATTGACGTCGTATGCATAACTACACATCATATGTTTCCAGTATTAGAGGATTATACGCAAATTTTAAGACAATCTCTGAAACATCCATAATGTTGAAGTACTATTCTCTCATCAAGATTACTTGCAGATCGACTTCACACTAAATACGTTTACATAGAAGGAAGTATTGCAAATATGTAACTTAGAAATTAATGCACAATCTCAGTAATGTCTAGTGAACACGGTTTAGTGAATCATACAGAAATTAAATTCTCATATTTAGGAAGCTGAAAATGCCTCAAATATGGACAGCCATGCACAGTGTTAACAGCATAGAGAAGCTTAAAATGTTGTAAGATACACAAAACTGTTGTTTTAATGAGGGTAACAGCGTCATATAATGCAACCTAGACATTCATAGTGATACCACATTGTACTGCTTCGTGTAAATGGAAATTTCAGGAGAAATTCATCTCCACTATTGGTAATCGAAGATATTGCAGCATTAAATATACATTGTCAGTGGGAATGTTATAACAGGCAGTAGATTGATAGTAATGGGGCTGACAAGATTCAGTTCTCATAACCAACACAGTTGTGTTAATCCATATGTATAATAATATTATACCCTGAATCAATGCACTAGGTGAAACAGTGAGGAAAATTAAACACGTAACTGCCTTATCCACTGCACTACACTTGCACCAATCATGAGAACCACCTACATTTATCAGTCTGGCAGTCAGCTAAGCAGACAATGGCACAATATTAATAAAGTTGAGGTATTTTTATGCACTGAATCCACATAACCCGCATAACACTGCACCAATCTGTACAACTCACGGCAATTCCTACCCAAACATAAATTCGGTGAAAGACGCATCTACGTGGTAAATTCTGTTCGCACAGAAGGTTCTGTTAGCATTGACAGGTCATTTCCATGAACTGATAGCATTTGTTTGTAAAAAGGTACTGTTCTTCAAACGAAAGTGCACTGCACTGGTTTCCCCCCCAATAGGAAAAATAGGGGGAACAAAGTGTTAAAAACGGGGATAAAAGTGGGACTTTCCATGGAGAGAAAAGGTGGAATAAACGGGAATTCGCATAGGATTTCCCCCTTTTCCCAGTCTCCGCACAAAGTCCTCTTTTATGGCACATATTTCCCTCCTTTTCGTCGCATATTTTCCCCTAATTAGCTTTATTTTTCCCCGTTTACAGCATAACTTCCCCTAATCAGCCTGATTTTCCCTTATTCTTTGTACGCCAACCAACTAGTAACCGTCTTTCTGATGGAATAAACTTCAGACTGCCGCTTTCTGGTTGTGGTGCATTTCCTCGTAAAAAGAAACGTGGCTGCTGATAAACAGCAGGCAATAATCACTAAAATAAAGGTTCCTAAAGGAATTGTTTAATTGGAAAAGGAAATAATTCAACAACGACTATGCAAATTAATTATTTAGGAATTAATGTACACCTAGAATTACAAATAATACACACAAGCAGAATAATTGTCTTTCAGCATGAAGTATGAATTCCGCATTACATTTGACCGCCATCATCGAGTAGATCCATTGAACTATACTGAGAAGGAAACAAATTATTAGTGAGCAAGGTAGTAGTCAACGGTCACACTTATAATGAGATCTGACATGATAATAATGATATAATAAACGTAGTTATTCAGCTGTAAAAAGTTACTTAATTATGGAGTAGAAATCAAATTACTTGTTTATAAAAAAATGTTCACACTTAAGGTCTATTTTTAAACGCTGAATTTTCCCCTGCACATATAATAACAATCGAGTCATTATAGACAAACCTTCAACTGTTGAGCCAACTGTCTACATAAACACACAGTTCATATAATTAATGGCAATAGTTATCATAACGTTGACGATTACACGCTAATGGCAGTTGCATTATAGATTTTTACAGCATTCGTTTAATTAAATCGTCAATTACGGCAGAGATCATCTGGTCGCTCCTCTCATTGTCCACATCAACCTGTGAAAATTAAGTCAAAATTTCGTTGATTGACATACAATGAAAGTGTTTGCAGTATAGTAACTTCAATTAAGCTAAAGACGTTTACTTACTCTTCAGCGGCTACTCTTTTTGCTACGCGATCACGTGGAAGTAGGCTTTAGTGCTGGCTTTCAAAGTTTTCCTTGATTCGTCCTCGGGCACTGTAGCAGAAACGAACTTGCTGATAATGACGGCTGAAAGACATTTAAATAACGGAAGCTTACACGTTATGACTTTATAGAAGCTGCATTTGGTGAAGGCTTACTTCGCTAGTGTTCCACATGCTGTGAAGAGACTTGACAACTTAGGCTCCCAAGTGTAATACGTCTCAACGAAGACTACGGACTAAACGATAAATTACCAACCATTTGCGTCATCTAGAAGTAATCGAAGGTTGATTGCAAACTTACGAATGAATCTCTGAAATTGGGGGTTTTCAATGACGCTTTTAGTTGGTTTAACTCTTCTTCAGTTGCCAAAGGGAATTCCAGTTGACTACTGTCAATGGAGAACTTCCTGGTTCCCAAGACGGACACGTTGCTTGACCTAATAAGTGAAACCAACTGCGTCACCACTTTAATAAGGGACTGCGCTTCTCATTTAAGGGACTGTAACTCAGTAACCACTTCATTGAGGGTATCCGTGCTTTCCTTACTGCAAAGTAAGCAGTAATTAAAAATAACATACACAAGCTGCAGAACTGGCTGTGTGACTGGTGAAGACGTCGACACTAGCATTTGTTGACTGGAAGTGCTGAAAGAATAAGAATATTAAATGAGTGCGCTACGCAGCTATCGGCGACATCAGAGTTTCCATGAAATTGGTGTTAGGGTATTCAGATGGCCCACACACTTTCTGTGCCTCCACTTCTTCTAGTTCAGAGGAGTCATAAGCGTACGAGGCGTAATCTTTTGTTTCCACTCTGTATTACGTCATTAAACAACAAGAAGAATCTACCACTGACGTCTGGTATTGGTTGGGGGCAAGGTCTCTTCGAGATTAACTGACCTGTCCATGGTATTGTGCATTCTTAGTATAGCCGACAAAGTATTTTTGGCTTCTAATTACGGGAGTGTAGTTAATACCAAAATAGTTACCTTCCTCTGCCAGCGTCTGACAGGGAGCAAAGAGCCAATTCGGTCTAGGATCTATACATGCTTGGACTTCAGACTCTGTTACACTACTTTGATACACTCACAGTTCATCCGTTACCATCCGTTTTTTCGCGGCTAGGAAGAATTCCTTTACACCAGGTTTTGTTAACACAACGTAAGTCTTCTCTTTGTTCTGTAAGAAATAAGTATATGTGATATCAGCAAAATTTACAGTCTCATTAGTCCGCTTGTCATTGAATACAGGAATGCCAACGGTTGGCGGACTTAATCTTAGCACGCTCTGGAAAAGTATGAGGCAACGGCCTTGCCACTTCATACTTGTCTGTACGAATACAGAAGCACTTAGACATAATGTAAGACGGCTTAACTTCTAGACTCTAGGGGCCCACTCAGGAGTATCTCCATATTCCAATACTAGATGAGTTAAATATCAGGTCGGAGAAATCGCAAGCATCTACATAAGGTCTGAATGTTAGTCTTCCCTTGTGTGTCTGCGTTATGAGACCAGGTCTACTGAAGGCTATGACTACATTATCTGGTGTCAATTGTTTTGCCTGTCTACATCTACCTCACAGTTATTTAAGATGTTATTGTCTAGTGCCATGGATTTGCAATCGTGAAATACCTTTTCAGCAAATCTTCGGGCCGCCTGCTTAGCAACCACATTGTGGGAATGTACATAACGCCTAATTGTTTGCAAATGAGGCTCAAACGGGAACGCCGAAGATGATTCTAAAGGTCCCATTTCATTGACAACTGCGGCTAAGTGTTGCAGACAGTGAATATTGTAAACTGAGTGCTCCCTGCCATAAATAACTTCAAACTCATTGAGGAAGTTTACTAGCCCATATCTGCAACCTTCCAAGAAATTCCTGCAGGAGTTCTTGTGCGACATAAGGTAAACTGCTAAACTAAGTCCTTGGAATTTGCAGTATATTCTGGGTATTATTGTGTCCTTAAGTAAGACGGGTCCTAAGTAAAGGAGGGAGATGCGACACTCAGTGGGCTTCCAGCTTTTGACTTCGGTGAGCTCCCTACACTTTTTTCGGATGTCCGTGGGTGTCATTCTATCACAACCTAATATCTTCCCATCAATGGTTTCAAGTAAGCGCCGGTCTGTGTGCCTCTCCTCTTTTTTGGCTTAGTTTTGCCAGAGACTTATAAACTTCTTCACTGCCCTTAAACAGACTAGGTGCGTTGGGTCAATAGGGAAGCACTTTACAATATCAATGTTTAAATCATCAAAAGCACACTGCCTGCAGTGGTGGCTTGACTGCAGCCTTTTACGGAAGCTGTCATCAGTCCCAGTTGGAAAACATCCTTTTTCATGTCATTCTGGGGTCAAGTTCCCTCCCTGTAACCGTGCATTTGTCACAACCTGTACTAGCATTATAGCCTACTATAATTTTTACGTCCACTCTAGCTGGTGAATCACAGATGACGGCTCCCAAATAAACGTTGAAATGCCTACTCAGTTTGGAAATATGTATGCATTGACTTAATATATCATTTAGCTCAGATACTAAGTCACTGCATAACTGCTATGTTTGTTAGCACCACCGTATACACCTATCAAGGATACACTACCTAGGAAAGGTGTCGTAATTCTACCTAACAGAAGCCATAGCTGCTGGTTAGAGGACTTCGAGGTGGACAGTCCGTTGACGTTCAACTGCAGATCGATCTTGCTGTAGGGGCCTTCAACCATAGACATCTCTATGTAGTGTTGCAAACGTTTCTATAGAGCGATGTGGCAATAGATTCCACCTCCAACTAGTCTTGACTCGCAAGAGCCACACATTCTCAGCACACTTCTGATAGTTGTAGGTAGTTGAGGCCATCTCCCACGGAAGATCTTCAAGATTTTGTTACTGTTTGCTTGTGACATGTTCGTGGTAGCCGTGATTTTTGGTAGCACTTTTGTCATTTCATCACGCTCAGAAGACACCTGTAGTCACATTTGTGGAGTACTGCCAGCTGGTGTTTGGCTGCTGCAAGGTTGCGATGGCACTACCTCGGTTTCCGCGGTCATGGTGTCAGTGTTCACTGAAGAAGGCTCGATGTCAACAGGAAGGACAGCAGGTGTGACAGCCTCCGATAACGTCGACGTTGCTGAGATCTCGGCCAGTAACCGCCCATAGATACGTTTATACCTTCTGTAAAATGTACTGCTATGGCAGCTTAAACGTTTATTACACTGACGTAACCTTTCGTACTTAATCAAGGGTATTTATCGTTAGACTAGGAAAAAATTAAGAATGAACCACAGCGACCACTTACCTGCAATGTGTACAGTTTAAAAGTGGGTGCACAATAGGTGACTGTAATCCAAATGAACAAAAAAATTTGTTACGCTGCGATTGACAATGACTTCTTATGTTTTCATAAACTCCACTTATAGGTCAGTGAGCGTAAACCCACATAGAACACTTTCTTTGTTAAACGATGAGTCACACAGTCTTGTTTAGCATATCTCCGACAATTTTCTCAGAGATTTGATTAATTTTTAATGGCATTTGTGACATTAGCCTGAAACACTAATCATTGCAACCAGTGTGCTAAGAGTGTGTCGAAGGTGGATCACATGACGTGGACACCAACATGACTAGTTGGAAAATGATAATTCCTATCAATCCAAAAACATATAGCACAATTTTATTTGAACTTATTGACAAAATAAATCTACCGAGCGAAATTCTAACCAACGTGACGGAAAAATCCAGCCGTTTTATCAAAACTGTTTCCTTCGTGCTAGTTACCTTGATGTAAGTTAACGGCTAGTAGCGAAGTTAACTAACGTTTTACAAGCAATTTTTATACTTTTGTGAGTAGCCCACCATATCGACCGAATGTAACGCAATACTCAGTTGTTACGCTCATTTTCAACAGATTCAAACAACAATGGTGCCTAGGATTATGCCATATAAATTGTTTTAGCTTATGCAGAGTGTACTTACGGTCAATATTCGATTATCTTCCCTTGTATATATATCTTGTGTCAGTGAAAATTTTTAAACGTGTTTACTCCATGTGTGCATTATTATCATATTGATGATGCCTGTCAACTGGAGTCCCTCATGTGCATAAAGTGAGAATATATTATTGTAAGACGCATTTTATTGTTTTATGAGGAATTGACCTCAAGCTTTATTTATTTTTCCAAGTATCTGCAATCCATCCAACGCATACTTGGGTTTTTTGTTAATGCGAAGTCAATATCTCTATATTTTTTGAAGTGTTTCATTGAATCACCAGTTATCAGATTTTTCCTACAAACTAAAGATAAAATGACAGCAACCATGTTATTTAACCATAATCCATGTAATTTAAATATGTAACTTAAATAACACTTATCCATGCCTGCACAACTTGTTTGTCCTATATTTGTAGAAATAAATATGTACCTTATTATATCATCATTGCTAACTATACTCACTAATCGTCTGTGTAATTTACCGAATTGATGATGCCTGCAAACTGGCGTCCCTCATGTACAAAAATGAGAATATATTATTATTATTATTAAACGTTAAGCATCAATAACTGACAATCAGCGAATGACATTTAACGCACATATCATATTCAAAGGCTATCTTTGGATAAAAAATGCATATGTTTGTGAAAATAATGTGCAAAAATCGCATAAAAATGGTTCACAGGGTACCTTTCTCAGATGTTTGACGAAAGTTCCCCCAGTTTTCTATGAAAGTAACAGTAGAGTAGTGAAATCACATTCTATACATGTATTCATCTAAACTGCTTTAAATATTATCCTTTTGTGATCTACTAATGGCTCTAATCCTGTTCGTCAATCTTCCTCAAGGTCCTTCGATGGAACTGATGTGGGCTTCCGTAATGCCGTCCATAAAGTCACTAATGTGGCCTACCCTATGGTGAATATATCCCAGGAGTGAAAACGAGTTATATCCTTTCCATTTATCTGTGTAAATTAAAGCTCCTCTTTCCACCAATCGAGTGATAATGGGTACTGAAGCAGTTTTGTTTGCATTTGATGTTCTGTCGGCCAGTCCTTTCCGTAAAGTGGTATCCTATAGTCCAATCAAACAAACGTTGTTTGCCTTTACACGGTCACAGCTGCATTTGCTCTTTATTAGGACTGTTTTGTCTAAGTGTACAATGACACCTCTTCCCAATAAAGATGTAAATCTTTCCATCTTCCAAGATGCAATATTTCTGTAGTGAGGAAACCATTGAACTGTTGAAATGGGGCTATTTTCTGTTTTAGCAACTGCAGTTCTCACAGCGGTTTTAAGAACTCAGTAATTACAAGTATACAAAATCTGGGTTGGTGAAAAATGAGATCTCGAAAAAAATATTTCTACGACATAGTTAAATCATCGTTGTCTTACTTTCTCCCACACTCGTCTTGAAAAAATTTCACAAAGGTGGAAATTTCCATCGGACCATCTATTAAAACTTTTTATACTTCAGATACCTCCCCAGGAACAAACAACTTCCTTTCAAATCAAACCCACATTTAAACAGTCCTGGAAAACTAGGCCTACACCAGATCTCAGACTGAAGTCTTTTAGAACAGGCGTTTCGCCTGAATCAAGGTGGGTAAAGGCTTAAACTCGCTTGGTGAAACCCATTGGTTCCTATGGGTTCATTGGTAAAGTTTCGCATGGTTAGTAGGTACTGGTGCTTACAGTTTGACTTGCCTGGAAAAGTGATCTTTGGTAAACTTCTGCGCAGTGTGTCACGCCACTGGCCTCTCACTGTTTTGAATAACTCTAGGGGTTTGTGGGTTGTTCACTCGTTCCATTCATTAGTCGCCCGGTGTAGCCGAGAAGAGAGGCATTAAAAAACACAGAAAGAAAGACTTGAAAAAGATAGTTAATTAAACTTGATGAATAAAAAATACAAATGATTAAACGAAAAAGTTTTGCGGTTGCCTGGCGCTTTGTCAAATTCGATTTCATTAACAATACATATTTTTGTGTTTTTATCTTGTTCATCTTTGACTGCGCACAGCTTTAGCACATTTAGAACGTGAATTCGTGGATGTACCATAGTATTAGCCGGTATTTTAATAGATGCTATCTATCCGCACTGCTCTCACGAGTCAGCATATATTAAAATAATTCTTACTGCCTTTCGTTTGTGTTTTCGGCAACCCATCAATACTCATAATTTACATGGGAAGCCTTCTTTTTTGAAGTATGCTTCGTTGTGAATGAAACCATAACAATGCTTGTGGCCTGATCTTCGATGATATTGGTTTAAATTTCGTCGTTTATGGGTTTACATTTGCAGTACCACAAACTTTGGATGCACTAATTATTAATGCAGAAAGCTTACCTGGTACTATACTTCCAACAGAATCTATAGGTACTTACCAAGGTATTATTATTGTTATTATCGTTTCTCCGTTTTTAATGCAACAAGCCTTGCAATTTCACAATACACGGTAACACTAGACAGTAGGCCGCCAGTGATATTTTAGGACCATGTGTCATCAGAACACTCAAAAAGGTTGCAATAAAACAAATCACTTAATCAACCGCTTCACAGTAAGGCAAAAGAAACCTAAATACACCTACACAGCGATAGCTAATAACTGTAGCAAACAATGAGTTGAAATGTTTTAGCGGTTCCACGGTGCGATATAAGTACAAACATTTGTATTATGATGTGGAACAGCATGGAATGACCTAAATATAGTAAACATGGTATTTAAGAATTCTTAGATTCATCAAAGGAGTTCCGAATTTTCGCCAGCTGTGATTATCAAGGCTCGCGTTATTCACTTAGACCCACTGCCTTCCTTAACAACTGATGGAATCTGTATTTGTCCTTAGATGGCGAAGAGATGAGGGAATTAAAATCACTGAATGTAAGTGACTCAGAATAATGACATGACCGTCTCAGGTACATTTCGACTGTGGTTGTGAGGCATAGTTCAGAATCCTCCTAACAACCCTCACCATCTGTGATTATAGTTTCCAAATTAAACATCCATACTTTAGACTTTCAAATGCTGCATAATTAAATTTCTCGCCCTTTTTATTAGCGCAACTTTTAGAAACGCGATGAATATTCCATACCTAGGGGGAATTAATTAGTGTGATGAAAGCTTTCCTATTGAGTACGCCTGATATATATTTATTTATTTATCCTGTTTATGCAGGAAAATACCAATTGTACAGGCATGGATAATTTATTAAATAAATTACACATATTTCAATGTATGGTGAATTTACAGTTTCTTTGCTCTTTCTGACACTAGAGTCAGTCGGAACAGTCTGCTAAATAGTCTGTCTGTGTAACACATATGAAGCTCCCAAAACCTACAGGTGTACATTAACTTTAATCAGAATCCACAGACTGAATTTTTGGGCTAAGGCAAGAGGTTTATTACAGTGCCGCTAAGATTATATATATAAATAAACTGTATATGTAGCTTTGTCCTATAAGAAGAAATGTTTTGAACTGCTCGGAGCAGTTTGTTTTCATTTACTTGGTCTACGGAAGAAGGGAGTAATTGTTAACTCCTATTTGGTTTTCGAACTTTGATCCCATTGTTGAATTACTGAAATAACAGTTTCCACAATACTCATTTAGTGCCCCGCATCTGTGGCAGTCAGTTAAGGGGAATTGTAGGCTGGCATTGCTACTTCTCAGTTTCAATGGTCGACACGACTTAGGTGGTTTTCTTTACAAATAAAAGCCGAACACAGCTGTTCTCATATTACCTTGCCATAGTGGGTAAATTTATGACACTTTGGCATCACTTTGACATCGCCAAGCCTACTGTAGCTCTGATTACTGAATCATGGTGCTCATACTCTGTACTTGATGTGCATATAGGCATAGATGATTACACTGTACACCGTGCAAATAGAGATTGCAAGCGTGGTGGAGGATATCTCATATATATACATAACTCATTCGTAGCCAGTAAGGTGGAACATGAAATACTGAACGAGGTACCTGATTCACTCTGGGTCGTCTTACAAGGAGATAAGTACAAGCTTCTCATAGGCTCTGTTTATCGAGCACCAAGCTCAACTAAAGAAACTGATGCGTTATTAGCTAAATCATTCGCACACGCCTCATCGTTTAGTACTAATTACAAAATAATTGCAGGGGACTTCAATCTTCCAGAAGTCAATTGGTTAAGTAGTTCCGGCCCCCAACGCTTCGACGAATTACTTGCCACTATCGATTGTTATGGATGGCAGCAACACGTCCAGACACCTATGCGTGGTGACAACATGTTGGACCTTGTGTTTTGTCATGACACAATCCCAGTCTCCACCTATGTTGGTAACAGATTTTCCAGTAGTGGCCATAGAATGGTGCTCTGTTCTCTGCCTTTCTCACCACTAAATACAGGAAACAAACAGGATTCAGGGAGCTTGATTTGTCGTAGTTACAAACATACAGACTGGGGATTAGTCCAAGAACTCATTCGACTCTGTCACTTGGATGAATATTTTACCACTGACTCCCTGGAGACTGCAGTGTCCCTATTTTACAGGAATGTTATCCTTTGTCTAGATACTGTTGCTCCTTAGAGGGTAGTGAAATTAAGTAGACACCAAGCTGAATTCATTCCGAGGGCATGTCACAATAAGTTAAGGAAGTTGAAGAAACAGTACTATTCCACTAAGGATATATCACTACTGCACTCAATCCATGAGTCTCTTGAATCTATCAAGCGCCAACGCTCTCAAAAGGACCTCGACGAAGAATTAAGGGCACTTGAAAGCACCTCCAAAGTTTATAACTTAACAACACTTCTTAAAAAACGAATGCAGTCGACGAGGGACATCCCCTATTTACTTCATGACAAAGTTATCTACAATGTGCCTGCCACTATCTGTGAAATATTCAGTGAGTGGTTTGCAAACTTCAGTCTAGAAACGCACATTCCTGGTGAAACCAGCCCCCTTACTAGCTCTTGCCTCGGAAGCATAGTGTTCACCGACCAATTAATAGAACAAGCAGTTAAAAGCCTGAAACCTTCCACTAGCACGGGACCAGATGGCCTTTCTTCCATAATTTTCAAAAACAGTGGGTGTGATATACCCCTACTACTTCTTAAATTCTTCTCAATATCTATGGACACTGGCACTTACCCTAATGAGTGGAAAACTAGCTTCATAATTCCACACTATAAATCCGGTGATAAGGCAAACGTCCGCTATTACAGACCCATAAATATAACCCCAGTTGTCTCGTGAGTCATGGAGAAAGTTGTCAAAGATCAGTTGTGAGACTATCTACTTAAGGAAGATCTTGTTACAAGGTCTCAATACGGATTTCTCAAAAATAGGTCTTGCGTTACTTGCCACTTCGACTTTTTCAACTGCATCACTAGTAGTCGCGAAGCACGTAAGCTAATTGTTGTTCTCTACTTCGACATATCTAGGGCATTTGACATGGTATCTCACAGTATTCTCTTTGAGAAGCTGTATTCATGTGGGATTCGCAATCCATTACTGAGCTGGTTAAAATCGTTTCTAAGCAATAGGGTACAAATAACCAAGGTTGGATCTGTATTGTCTCATCCCAGGCAGATCACAAGTGGGGTTGTGCAAGGTAGTGTCCTAGGTCCACTTTTATTTACAGTATACATTAGCAGCATTTGCAACTGCTTCACCTCAGGTAAATCATTCCTATATGCTGACGACCTCAAAGTCGTTTACTCCTGCCACGCTCATGAACTAAGCGATATGGTGAATAAAATACATCTTGAACTAAGTAGTCTCGCAACATGGTGTACTGAATCCTGTCTAAAGTTCAACATTGATAAATGCGGCTGGATTTGTATCGGAAACAGTAACCTTGACCTGAATCTTGAAATAAGTGGGCGTAAACTAGCCAAGCTCAACTCAGTCGTAGATCCCGGTATCAGATACTCTAGTAACTTAACGTTCTCTGAACAAACTGATTATGCCAGACGTAAAACACGAAGGCTCCTAGGATGCATAACTCACAATTTCGTTTGTTGTGAAACTAGGGTTTTATTATATAAAGTATGTGTCCGACCTACTTTAGAATACTGCCCGTTTATTCTTAGCGGACTCAGACAAAATGACAAGCTTAAGCTAGAAGGAGTGCAACGGCAATTAACCTTAAGAATTCTTGGTTTAGAAAGTGGTCTCCAATACTATGAACGTTGCGACAGACTAAGTTTAGAACCACTCTGGAAAAGACGTCTGAAGCTAAACCTGATTTTTTACTACAAGCTAACTAATCTGCTCGTGCACTCCTCCGAGCCAATAATTAAACCTACCGCTGTCATCAGTTACAATCTTAGAAATCATCACAACCTTGTTGCTATTGTGCATTGTCAGACTTACATGCGGTATAATTTCTTCTTAAATAAGTTTTCAGTCATTTGGAATAGACTACCAGCTGATGTGGGTGATGCAAACACACTCGCAGTGTTCATCTCCTCAGTCACCAGACTGCTCAAAGATGACAGTGCACTTCTGCATCTGAATCCTACACCCACTTTTTCGTCCAACATAGATATTTTAAGTTCATTAAACGTGTAGTTACAACAAACTACACTTATAAATTTTTATATATAGCGGTACGTCCAACGTTTGCGTTACATTTTTGCGTGATTCGTTACATAAAATTTATCTTGTTGTAATCCTTGCACAAGTCCTCTACTACTTCCATACCTATAACTATTAACTCTCATATCAAATAGTTATGGTTAACCAAAGTAAAAAGCAGCGAACTCAATCCCCTGTAAAACTGATGACTAATTTTAAGTCGTTGATTGCTACATCAAGCAACATACTTCCTACAAACGGTTATAGTGAGCCACGAAACTCACTTGTATGTCATAAGCGTCGAGCTGAAACTGAGGATAAAACTATACTGACAGCTAGTATTAGCACTACTCCCAAAATTTCAGTACCCTCTGCTCATACAGAAACCCTCCCTACACCTTGTGTGCTTATCGAAAAGCTCCAGCCTTCAAGCTCTGTCTCAGTACTATCTTCAGAAATAGAACTTCTAAAGTTGTCTATAGGAGAACTTAAGGCCGAGTTAAGGGACTTAAAAAACAATAAGTCAGTAGATCCTGGAATTTCCGATACCAATACCAAAATCTCCAATTTATCAGGTCAGATCAGTGATATCAGACTGCAGGTCTGTGAACTGACACCTTTAACTATTCTCATGAAAACTGTAGACCTTAACAAACTTGACAGTGAATCGATATCTAAGGTGGATAACCTAATTAACTTTGTTACTACAGAAGTAACAAAACGACTAGATGCTAAATTAAATGCTATTATCTACAACGTTCCGGATAATGAGGCACTAAAAAAGGTACAGCGCATCCTACTTAGTGAGGCGAAAATGCCCAACTCCAAGACTAAGTGCTACAGGCTGAAGAAGAGTCAACATGACAAGTGTTGTCCTATTCGTTTTCAGTTCGAAACACCGACTGAGGCCAGAAAATTTACCCACTCCCAACACACCCTATCGCAAGCCAGAAATTACAAACTAATAAAGGTTGCGGTGGACAAGACCGTCATAGAAAGGCGCGTATATAATTATCACACTGAATCTAATTGTGGAATAAACAATAGGACATTGCAAGCAGCAATTATACCCAACCCTTTGAGAGACACCGTAGAATCCACCGCACCACCCCTCTCTAACCACACAGAATTATCTTCTCAGAGAGCGACATCAACCGAAAGGCCGCTAAATTGTAATCAAATAGCCAATAAAACTAAACCACCTACCACCGTAGATTTAGACATGTCACTAAATAATCCAAGAAAAAATGTCAAAATCCCCCGAAAGTTGACCCTTTCCTCTCCTAGCCATAAGTCCATTGGTAAAAAAGAGAAGAATATGACCCCAAATCATGCCAACAACTACAATGGCAGTATAAGTAAGCCCACATTCCCCACGGTCAATAGTATTGGCACCCACAACGTGCGAAATAGCAGCATGGCCCACACTGATAGCCAACGACAAAACAATGCCACCCTCAAGAGTACAAGTGACAATAGTCAGAACTCGACCACCAACAACTCAGGGCATTCACAGTATGGCACGCTAATAAATTTTGATCGGATATACGGTACAAGTCTGCTGGGAACTAACCCACGAAGCAGTACACACGAAACCCATACAAGGACACCACTAGTACCTAACAATAGGTGGAATAATAGACCATGGTCTTCACAAGGTCCCAATCATTTTTTATCCCCTGCGTCCCTGTCAGCGTTGAAAAAACAGCTGGTAGGGATGCTAACACTCCTAAACCGCTAGTGCTGGCTCCCACTTTGCATGAATGTAGGAACAGTCTAGTTCGCCGGCATCCAATAAGCACACTTGGTACATGCACAAGTTTAGGTCAAATAAAGATCCCTACCCCCGTTTCTAGCTTAACTAAAAATAAAAATGCCTTAGCCTATAGCAAATCCAGTACTCCAACGCTCAATTCTTCACCGAAAACAGCACACACCAACTCGATAGACATAGGTGAACATGATGCTGAAACTCCTCTTAACATAGGGTCGTCATGTCAAACAGTACTACTGGGTGCTGAACCACATTCGGGGCTGATTAACGAACTTAAATACTTCAAATGCTATTTCAAATCTCATCTTTACCTAATCCTCATAAATGCTAGATCCGTTCTAAATAAACTACCGATGCTCAGAGCACTCACGGTAATATACAAACCCCCTATAATTGTCATCACTGAATCCTGGTGTAACTCGAACATACTGGATGAAGAGATAAGCTTAGATAACTACACACACTTTCGGTGTGACGGGGAAGGTGGTAAGGGAGGGGGTTGCCTCATGTACTTTCTGAATGCACTTACTGTATCACGGCTAGAAAGTAGTACACTTAACATGCCTGAGACTTTATGGGTTAACTTACACTTAAATAACGCAATGGTATTAATTGGATGCACCTACAGAGCACCTGGCACCTTTAGTAATTACGAGACCCAACTTATTAATACTCCAGAACAATTATCCACCCTCCACTACGATCATAAGATCCTATGTGGAGACTTTAACTTACCAGAAATCAACTGGGAAATACCCACAGGTCCAACTAAACTTGATAAGTTCTTAGGCACACTGGATATACTTGGCTGGAAGCAGACTGTCACAACCCCAACAAGAGGTAATAACGTACTAGACTTAATCTTCTGCCACAATATAAGTCCCCTTTCTACCCTAATAGGTTCTGAGTTTTCAGGGAGTGACCACAAAACAGTGCTGTGTGCACTGCCACTTCCGTCAAGTAGCAATGCAACCCATACCCCTACTTCACAACAAATAACTTACAGGAACTACAGTAAGGCAGACTGGACTCTAGTAAAATCAATGCTAAGATCCTCAGAATGGACTGAGTACTTCTATACTGATAGCCTCTCGAAAGCTCTAGACATCTTTTACTATAACTCCAACACATGCTTAGATGCTGTCATCCCATTTCAAACACTAAAGTTTTCCCCACATAGAAAGACATTCATAAAGCCAAAGGACCGTAGGAAACTGAAAAGACTGTCAACAAGTTACTTCAGGCGACACGACTTTAGTACACTAGGGTCAATACTTAGTACTCTTAGCTCCATCTCGCAAGCTCATAACTTGCGTATGAGAAATGAAGAATGCACGGCACTAGCCAGCACCACCAGAGTAGGTGCTCTCACAGAAATACTAAAGAAACGAATGAATCGCCAAAGCCATAAAATTTCTCTCCTTATAAACAAGGGCAAACTATACAGGAAACATGCAGACATGTGTGAACTGTTTAATGAGACGTTTGCAGCTAACTACCTTAAGCCTACAAGTCCACTTCTCGGTTTACAATCTAAAATAGAACTCCCTTCATCTTCAACGCTGAAACAAATCACTACAGTTCGTTTCACTTACTCTAATATTAACCAAGCCGTTAATACTCTTAAAAGCTCTAGTAGTGCCGGTTTTGACGGTATACCATCGTATCTTTATAAACACGGTGGTTCTGACATTTCCGTTTTATTACTTAAGATCTTTACAATGTCCCTAGAAAGCCAAACCTATCCAGATAAATGGAAAACGACATTTATAGTACCTAAACACAAATCCGGATCAAAAACTGAAGTCAACAACTATAGGCCAATCAATATTACACCCATAGTATCTAGAATCATTGAACGAATAGTTAAGGATGATATCCTCAAACATATGATCAGCTGCAATATTCTAAGTCCAAACCAACATGGATTCCTAAAATCCAGATCACGCATGACATGTCACGTTGACTTCTTTAACTACATAACTAGCAGCCGCGACAAACAACAACTAGTACTTGTCATCTACTTCGACATATCCAAAGCCTTTGACCGCGTTGACCATTTGCTTCTAATAAATAAGCTAAACTCCTTAGGAATAAGTAACCCATTATTAGGATGGATTGAATCATTCCTTAACAATAGGTCCCAAGTAGTTAGACTGGGTTCTGTAAACTCTAAACCTAGTCCAGTCACTTCTGGAGTAGTTCAAGGTAGCGTCTTAGGCCCCCTCCTATTCACTCTATATGTCAACGATATATGCAGCTGTTTCTCACTTGGCAAACCATTCATCTTTGCAGATGATCTTAAAGTAGCTTACACATTCCACTGTGATGACTTAGGGTACTTTCAGAAAGCTGTTCAGGAAGAACTAGATAGAGTAACTGCATGGTCCTCCACATGGAACCTAAAATTCAACCTTAAAAAATGTGGTTGGATATGCTTCGGTGCACCCTCAATAAATATTAAACTGGTACTTGAATCTATCGACTTGCCTAAACTCCAAAGTGTTGTTGACCTAGGACTCAGGTACTCTAGTGACTTGACATTTTCTGAGCAAGTGGCGACACAGACGCGTAAATCGAGGATGCTCTTAGGATGCATACTCAGGAATTTCCACAGCTTCGAAGCAAAACTATTATTATATAAAACTTGTGTCAGACCACTACTTGAATATTGTCCATTTATTCTCAGCAGCACTCGCGTAAGTGACAAACTTAAAATAGAAAGTGTCCAACGATACTTCACGTCTAAACTACTAGGATTTGACTGCGAAAAGGACTACACATCAAGGTGTATAACTCTAGGTATCGACCAACTCTGGATGAGACGACTCAGCATTAACCTAACATTTTTCTTTAAAATATTGCATAAAATATCATTCTCAGACAGTAAGGAGATACAGTTCTCACCGGAAGGCTCTTACAACCTTCGTAACCAAACGTGCACAGTATCTAGGAAAAACTGTAAGACAACACTCCGTGCAAACTTCTTCATAGTCATGTACTCCAAGGTCTGGAACAGTTTACTCCTAGAAATAAGGACCTGTCACTCTATTATAACCTTTAAACACTTGCTATATAAACTGTTTCGTCCCAATGGCTATGCCAAGCAGACCGCACCACTTAGTTCTAAAACGCATGAGCTATTAGAACACTATAACGCCTAGACTCATTACTAAATATTATGACACTAAATAAACTCTAAGACTACGCAAAATTACATGAAAAACAACTAGATTATGGGTAGTGTTTACTATACAATGATATACATTTATAAACATTTATATATACATAAAATATTAACGTCCTGTTCATGTTTACATACTTTCTCTTTCTGTTATTATATCCTGAGCCTGCACTTCAGTTCATACTACCTATATTGAACCCTAACTATATTGTTCTGCTGAATCTTGCTCCACTATTCACAAAACCTATTCTTGTTATTCTTCAAGGTTTTTGTCTTCTTATAAAGTAATCTGTTCATTAGGACGCATGCATACATATATAATATGTTCATAAAGATGTACGCGGGGACCTATTGGAAGCACTCATTAAGAAAGCTAGGGAGATGGAATATGGGGTACGAACATGTCTGGTACCAAGCAATATATTTGCGGTAACCATAATAATCATAGTCTCAGAGCCTAACATCAAAAAAGGTGGGAGGGTGGAGTTAGCTGATCAGTAGATATGGTGGTGGACACTAAGGTGAATCGCCCCATTCTGCAGGAACAGCATTAAAAAATTTGAAGGCTCGAGATATTTCTGGTTTTTATGAGGGCTTAAATCTTTATCTTGAAAAAGATAACAATGAACGCCTTGACAGATCATGCTTCTACCTTTAAAAATATACCATTCACCCAGCCTATTGTTGAGATGCGACCATGTGGGATCTGCTCAGATTTATGGGGCATCTTATAAATTAACTTGCTGTCTATCGTCAGATCTTTTCATACCACTCCACAATGTCTTATCTCATTTATTTTCTGACAACGTCTTTACTTGATCCTCATTTTACTCCATTAAACTTAACATCTTATAGCTCTTCATTACTTATTATACTCCTACTCTCTGAAGGGTACGGTTGTGCACTAAATGCACAAAAAGGTATAAAATAAAAACAACTGGCATGAGGATAATTGTATTAAAACCAAAAGTGGATATCGTGATAGTTTGTGATATATCTGTAGCATTATACATTGCAAATGAATGTTGTTACCCTAGGGTGTTTCCTTTATTAATGCATTTATTAATGATACTTGCACTTACCTATTTCATTACAATTTAATGATTCACCTCAGCACTTTAATTTTTCTAAAACAGATTCCAATCCCTTGTAAAAGGTGTACTTACCTCAATATCGGTTGGTTATCGTATGCCTACAACCACGGGATGAAAACGGAACGAAGTCGATTTTCCCGCTCAACCTGGAGGACAACTGTACAATTCAATAACTATACGGCCTAATTCAGAAAATGAGTGCATTATATGTATCGAATATTTAACAGTTGAAATACGATTAACTTGTAGACAATCTACGATTTGATATTATATCATACTTGATCGTGCCTGTAAAAATGGCATGCATTTTCATGTAAATTTGTAAATTTATATGAAATACATTATTATTATTATTATATCTCCTGGTCGAGGTTGAACAACCCATCATCTAAACTGAAATGACAATTTAAGTAAATTCAAACTCAAATTCCATGAACGATCCGTTGCAACCACTTGAAAACGCTGGCCAACATTCTGTACAAGGAGTATTCTTGATCTGATATAAAGAAACAACTGGTTTTCAAACAGTTTTCAATGTATTACTCAACTTACATGTACAGTCTGCCATGCTGACGCAAATGGCGCAAATGGATAGTTCTAGAATTGACCCCATTTGATGCAGTAAAACAATTTAACATTACCTTATCTAATTTTCGTATCAAAGATCAAATTTCTTTCCTGTTATAAAACTACGATAAGACTGCTGACAAAAATGGAATAAATACATTATTGACTCAGAATAATACATCAATAAACTTTATCTCACGGATGCTGTTCACAACAAAGTTTTATAGAATTGACTTCAAGCTTTATTTTTCCCAGATATTTGTATCACATTCATCTGAAGTCTGGGTTTTTTGTTAATGCGAAGACAATATTTCTATATCTCTTTATGTGTTACACAGACAGACTATTTTGCAGACTGTTCTGACTGACTCTAATGTTAGATTGAACAAACAAACTGTAATTTATATAATAACTTATCCATGCCTGTACAATTGGTATGTTCCTGCATAAACAGGAATAAATATATTTATATATTATTGGAAGTACATGATAGACATTTTTACACAGGACAATAATATTAGTTCACACAATATAAAAGTTAACATCACGGGAATAGTTAGTTAGTGCACCAAAATAACTATAATTACTAAACAGAATATAAATGTGTATATATACATATTAATCACTCCCTGAGTACTCCACTTGCTTGCTTTTGCGTTGTTGTTGTTTGTCTTCTTTTGTCTCTCACCATTTCAGCTTCCATTCTACTTTTTGAATGAGAATGAAGAATGTAGATATTTGCCCATTTACAACGACAAATGATCTGCAAACATTATTGGCCCTATATCTTACAATTCCCTCGTGAATTGCGCATTGCCTTCACCAACGACGCAACCTGGATTACAGTTGTGAAAAATACCTTTATAACAATAAAAAAGTATTGATTTATAGTACTTCACGATTGCAACTTACAACATAACTGATTGTACCCGCAAAAATAGCTTGCATCTCTTGAAAACACCCGTTTATAAGAAAATACAGACTGTCATTATTATTAGCCTACATTGAGTAGTATTCACTTGTGATGTTACGAAGAAAATGCTGACAAAAGTATACAAGTGTATTACTTATTTTAAATTACTATCAAATTTGGATATAAATCAAGAATAAGACTCGATGCCGTACACACCAAAGTTATATGGAGGAATTACTTCAAGCTTTATTTTTTCCCAAGTATTTGTAATCCATCCAAAACATACTTGGGTTTTTTTGTTAATGCGAAGACAATATTTCTATATTTCTTGATGTGCTCCATTGAATGACTAGTTGTCATATTGTTCCCATAGACAAAATGACTGCAACCTTATAATTTAACCATGAACCAAATTTATGTAATTTAAATAATACTTATCCATGCCCGAACAATTGGTGCGTCCTACACAGGTAGGAAAAAATGTATTTTATTAAATTGCTATTATTAAATATGTTTACTAATCGTATATGTAATTTATCATATTGATGATGCCTGTAAACTGGCGTCCCTCATGTACAAAATGAGAATATACTATTATTTATTTTTTAAAAATCAATTAAACAGTTGCGTATATGAGGCAAAAGAGCAGCAGGTGTACAGGAACATTTATTTTGTCAGCATATTGGTGGGAAAAATGATGGAAGGTTATTTATCATTCACCAAATTTAAATAGGAAGCACAATGTTCAGAAAAATTGATGAGGTACTGATCACACTTACCTATTAATTCTCTCCTCTGGATTCCACAAAGACTAATCTTTAATGGTTATCTGAAACTCATTGCTGGACCCAACGGTTCAACTAACTTGGACCCATCATGCCTTATAAATATTTTTCTTTCCTTCATCTGTGGCATGCGCTGTATAGAAGTCCCGCAATGTCAACTGCATATGGTTGCCTATAGGCATCACCGTTTTAGAAAATTCGTTCATAGTCAGGAACCTTGTGAACTAGCTTTGCTGGACTATCGTGTTATGTTTGATCATCTATGCACTATCCGTAGTTTATTTATCGCAAGCTATGGTCCATCAACAATGACTTTGAAGTCGGCTTTTATTTTTGATTTTAAATTTTGCCGTCTTTTCTGTCTCACTTTTAGCGAACATATTGCTCTATAGGAAGGTAGAACTGAAATTCACAGTTCTTGAAGTGTCATAAAACCTCACTGCTTGGAGTGGTGGATATCAAAGACACCAATAAAAGTTATTTGAATTCCCAGCTGGTTTATATCAGAGAGGGGTGAATGATTCATAGAGCCTCACACCAACCCATTCTCCAGCCCAATTGCAACCACTGATCCTGAACACACAATTTCGAGCTGCATGTTTCCGATCTATCATTTGCAGATCACTTCCACATAACTTTGGAAACACGAGAGAGAGGGCTCAGTTCAACAAGCTTGTTCGTGCTTGCAGCCAGAAGACTGGAGACTTTATTCCTCAGCTTCAGATACAAGCTTCAAAGTTCAACTTTGGAGATCAGCTCCATACTCAACTCCATGGTCGTCTAATTGCTGGGATCAATATTCCGAAGTCAGAGAAAAAGTTGATTCAGATTCCTTCCTGCAACTTTCAAACTGCTAAGGATCTATGTATCACACGTGGAGATGTCAGCAATGAATACAAAGTTCCCACTCCGTCAGTGTCTGACGTCATGCTGTCAAAATTTGGCAATACAGGTGTTGATAAGAAGAAATCGAAACTGTCATCCACGTGTAATAGAATACAGTCAGAAAGCAAAACCATCGCATTGTTTTTCGTGTGGGGAGATTCAACTATGGAGTACTTGCTGTTCTCGGAGTGCTAAGTGCCATAAAGGTGGTAAAGTCTGTCAACCGGAGTTCAAATACAGATTCAGGCAAGTCTCACTGTTTCTATGATTGATACTGGGAGTAGTGAATCTATAATTTCTAAGAAAGTTTTACTATCGCTGTGTTATCAAGCCCAAGAAGACCTTACTTCTGGTTCCATTACAGGTATTACTGGTCTTAAACTACTTCTCATTGGTATCACTAACATTGATTTGAAATCAGAGAATGGTAGTTTTGTGAATATCCGCTTTTTATGTTAGCGAATACGGTGCATGTTTATTTGGTTTAGTGCTCTTAGATTATTGAATGTCCTCACTTTGCACTAAGTTGTCTGATGAATCTTTGTTCAGAGAATTAATTCTCCAATGTTCAAAGTTTGTCGGTGTCATGAAGATTCAGCCGGTCCATCTTGAAATAGGGGGTGATGCTGTCTTCCTAAAGTGGCGATTAATTGCATATGTTCGCGAGATGCAGTTAAGAAAGAGTTGGACAAGTGGGTTGAGCAGGACATACTTATACCGGTTAAATGTTCGAATTTGGCTACCCCCATTGTGACGACACTGAAGGCTGATGGGAAAACATTGAGAATTTGTGGTGACATAATGCTGGAATTTGTCAGAGTCCTCTGTCATGTAAACTTCAAACCCACTTCAGGATTTAGGACAGTGTGCATCATGGTCTTCAGTGATAACTTCAGATCAATGTGAAGGCAGCCAACCATTTTAGTAGTCTGCAAGAAATGAGAATTAAGCATGTGAACTCAGGAATATCCCCTGGTACTTTTCATCTCTTAGAGATGCTGGAAGCATCTCCAAACGGTCTTATTTCGCGATATATATATCTGAATGGCTGACTTGGTGTTTTACAACCAACTGTCAATCGCCTCATTTTATGATCGTGAATAATTACGGTCTTTTCATCTTCAAGTTGGTGACGAATTAGTAGACACTTGATTATTGCTGACATACACATGTGTGTTTTTGACTACAGACGTTGTTTGTGTTTTATCTCTTGCGTTAGCTGGTATAGTGTGGTGAGGAATACTGATGTTAGACGCAATGTTAAGTAAGGAGGGTAAGTCCATCGATGGACTTGTGAAGCTACATCTATCAAGATGGCTGGGACACGTGTTGCACATGCTGAGCTGGTGCGATTCTCTTCGAGCAATGCTAGCCGACATAGGATTATGTTTGAAGAGGGTTACGAATGATCATAGTAAAACCCGGCATCAGTCCATGAAGAATTCAACGGTTGTTTGGAGCCATGTATGAAGGGAGGAGATTTAAACAACTACTTTGAATGCTAAAAACCAGTGGGACAGATGTAATCATCGTTTTGGATATCTCATATCCACAATAGGTGACATGGCTCAAAATCGTTGTCAATGGCGCAGATGTAATCTGTAATCTTTCATATTCCTTTCTGCCATAACTCAGTCTGTTTCACTCTTATACTTGTCAAAACTATATTGATTCTCTTCACTCATTTTCCTGTCTACCTTTGTGTGCTATTTGTAACGTGGCAACTCGAACTGCTGCACTTCGGTGCCAAGTTCTATGTTGAATCCAGACAGACATATCCACCAGTCCGTCATGCTTTTCCATGTTACTCCCTTTTTCCGCATGCACATTTCTGCTGCAGAGTTCTGTATTAGTCAGTGAGTTCATGCATCGATTTCGTGAGTGATATCACGCATATTTCGTATAAACTGGTAAGCTTGCAAGAAGTGCATGTCATTTTTCACAGGCACGATCAGTCAGGTTATGTCTCGGACCAGTAACGGTAGCAGTTCTGAGGCTTCACAACTTCAGTAACATACAAGTTAAATTGATGTCAGCAAAGTTAAAATATCTATACATGAAACAGAAATTTCCTTAGTTCAAACGTCATACTATTCTGTAAGACAGATTTGGAAAATCTTTTTCTTAGAAGGGGCTAGTCTACATGCTCACCAGTTTGAGTGATTTATAATAATAATTATTATTTATATTTCTTATAAACTGGTGTTTACAAGAAATGTATGCCATTTTTAAAGACACAATCGGTAATGTTATAAATTACAACCCCAAAGTATCGTGAATCAATACTTTTTCGAAAGTTTAAATTCTTCGATTATTGTACAAGCAATCAGAACAGGTTCTTATGAATGTTGAACTGTAAACCCTTGACTAAGACCACCATCAAAGTTGAGTGACAACCCAAACTTTGTTCTGTTTCCTGCTGATAGCTACGGTCGATCAGTGAACAGCGCATGTTGGGATGAGTACCTTACCGCCAATTGAATAAAAGCTATTTCAGGAAGAGAAGAACGTACTGGGAAGCTGCAAAATGGCATGCAATACAATCATGGCTAATGCATCATTGGAAGTACATTTACAGGATATATACAAGGAGGTGGAGACTCATTGGAATGATAGTATATATTTCCAGTGTTTAATGCTAACCATATTGGTCTGAGCATGGAAAATATGATGTTTTCGATGAAGATATAGCTTTGTTCAAACGTTGGTGTTGTTGTGTTTTTAATCAAAGGAACCATACCTTGGGCAAGCAACGAATATGAACAAAGAGCAAGTTTAAGGTTTAATAAAGGCCTAGGTAGTTAAGATCAGATAGAGTATAATAATGAGTAAATAAAAAGATTATTGTGAGATAGATAAGTGATGTTTGATTCACAAGTAAATTCAAACATCTGGAATATTAGGAACCTGTTAGATGTCTTACGAATTTCTGTAGGGCACATGGGGTAGCGTCTTTACAAGAAGCTGAACTGGCTTGTAATTGGTAAGAATTTTGACGTTTACACAAGGTACAATGTACGCGTTGAGAGTCCTTATTCGCATTTGTTCTGCTCCTACCGAATACAAATCAAAACACCTAGTTGATCGTCCAAAAGAAGAGATAAATTTCGGGACTGGAATTGTAATAGGACGATGAATCCATAGTTAGCTAGGGATCGTACACAAAAGAGCGAATGCTACACAACAGCATGTCGGATGGCGTGCAGGCTTGATCGTGAACCTTCAACTTAACGAGTCGACTTCAGCAGTGAAGGTCAGCATTTAGTGACGAGTGGAGATTATTGTAAGCTGATAATTTTGCGCATTTACTCACCCTTACATTCTCACTCTTGCATTCCGTGGTTCCCGAGTGGCAAACAGGACTTCAAGTTTTGAAGCTTCAGTAGCAGTGATGTTGCGTCATGAAGGGTGGATTGGCTAGCCTTATGCACAACCTCCACTGCCTCTCCAAACTACCACCGGCACGTAAAGTTGTTGAGGGTCAAGAGCGCGTCAGGGGTAGCACTTGGCCCATGGAGTGACTAAAGAGAATTCTATCACCGAATAATCACTGAGGAATCAGAGAAAAGAAAGCGTGGAGTTATTCAAGGATTATGATCAAAGTTTGGAGTTATCGTAACTGTAGACCATAGCCATTTCCAGCCTAAACAGTCTCGTCTGATTGGTTGCAAACGCTATGATGTTTACGCAGGAAATCTAAGTTCCGCCTGGTACTGCTCGTCTGTTTCAAGGATGTTTCTCTGCCTCCGGCTTCTGTCAGTCACTTCTAAGGTTTTTCTCCCACAGAGGAAAGAGCGTAGGTCCTCATACGTATATATAAGTAAGATTCTGGGGAGTCGAGTATATTTCCAATAGATATCAAAACTCCAGAATGGGAAACGGTTACATCTTTTCGATTTTAGGCCGAAATGTTTTACAAAGTAATATTAAAGTTTGGCACACTAGCAAATGTACCCAATAATAACGAAAATTACATTAATCTTTTTATTACAAGCAGTATTTTGATATAAAGCGAACTGTGGTTAATTATTCTAACTATTAGAAGAGCGGTTAATGTGACTAGTCTGTCTTGTTTTTCTCTCATCCATATAAGAAGTCTTCAAGCATTAGATAGGTATTATCCATATAGCGTCCCTTCCTTCTTTTTCTAACGTACGAAAACCATGTTTCGACTAAAATTCACAAAATCACTCGTGGTCATTGGTTTCTGCAACATTGTTCCAGTAATTTTTGAGTATTCTAAATGAGTCCTGACTTTATATAATGCAACGTATGACCTACAGCGTTTCGCTTCCACGACCTTTAGGGGCGGGAAAATGGGTAAAGGATGTACTACATTTCTCGTCTTTGCTTTATTAACATTTAATGTGATATTTTTGGTGAGTTTAACATGTCACATTAATTTAAATAAATGCAATGATAAATTTTGATATGTTTTAAAATGCTTGGGACTTCTTTATAATTCGTTTACAGTGAGTATATCACTATAAAGTTATGGATACTATCAAGGTATTAAATTTATAATCTATCATATAGGCTGTATGTCGGCTTATACCTGAGGACAAATGAAATCTGCTTTCACATCTCTCAAAACTCACCGGTGGAAGACTTAGTCCTCATAAAGTTCGCTACCACAATGTTTTCATTGAAAATATATAGTTACTACCTCAAAATAAAACGTTAACGCGCCTCTATGAACACATTTTTCCTCTCCAGTCCTGAGAAGAACGCTGACGCTGTGCACAGAAACGTCTCAAGACATTATATTCGTGTGCTATCTGTCGTTATCTGTTCTCGTTATATATGCTGCCATACCTAATATAATTACTGTCAATCATTAGACTAAGAGTTATAGTCTTTTACACCGCAAAATACACGCACTTGCATCATTAAGTGGCTTCTCGAAACAATAGCTTATTATACTCACTAATTAGTCTTCAGATTCAGATGATAAGGATAGTAGGATCTTGTGGCCTGTGTTAATGCTTGCAAAACATTTCTCTGCAGAGATCTAACTTCTCTTTGAAAGCGTTCACCGATGGAGCTGATACTACTGAATAAGGTAAGGAGTTCCAGTCGTTGACCACTCTTTGAGAGAATGTAAATTCCGCACGTATTTTAATCGTCCTCGGTTTGAACACTTTTTTGCGGTGACCCCGTAAATGTATCCTAGAAGGGGGGAAATGGTTAGAAAGGTCAGTTCCTAAATCACCCTTAAGTATACGGTATACTAAAATTAAGTCGTCTCTCTTCCTTCGGTATGATAACGGGAAGAAATTTGAATTCTCCATCCTTTTGTGATAAGGAAGGTGTGAGATACCACTAACTAATTTGCTTCCTACCCTTTGTACTCTTTCTAAGATATGTCCCTCCTTCTTGATGCATAGGCTAGCCGCTTGTATGCAGTATGTTGCGTAGAGTACTTTGAACATATACTCGTCTAATCGTTTGGAAGCTTTTCGTATTGTCTATAGCATTCGAAAAGCCGCAGCTGCGGCTGCATTGCAATTCGCAGTTGTTTTCAAATCATTGCTAACAGTGATTCCTAGGTCTTTCTGTCCGTTAACATCAGGTAGTTCTGTGTCCCCTAGGGAGTACGGCGTTTGGCTTCTGACCTAAGTGCATAACCGCGCTTTTCTTAGGATTAATTTGCAAGGGGACTAATGCAGTTCCCTGAAGCACTCCACTGGATACTGCTTTCCACCCTAACAGTACACCGTTAACTCTAACCTTCTGCTTTCTATCCACTAGGTAATCCCTAAACCACTCACATAGGCATTGGTCTAGTCCGAAACCTTTAGGTTTACTAAGGAAACCTAAATGGGATACTTTATAAAATGCCTTACTAAGCGTTGCCTGAGCAGATTTTTGGGCACTCTGTGTTTCTTTTGTATCTGACACTTCAAGAAGTGATACGGTTTCAGTTTTATGACTAAATCATGAATCGCTATCCTTGGCATCGATTTCCGATGCAGACTTTTCGACTGGATTTTTCACCAATTTCTCGGACATATGAAATCCTACTGCCTCTTAGATGACGATGTCCAACTGGCTACTGCAAAATTTGCACACCCATGGAGAAGATGGCTTGCAACATCTCTTATGAGCTACTGGTGATAAATCAGTGCAAATTTTGTGAAACCATAGGCTGCAGTTGTCATATTGCATCCCATCATCCACCGGAAAGTAGCAGTGAGGTAGTCCACAGTTGTCAGTGAGGTTCATGACTCTGTAATTTGTTTAAACTACACAAATGTATATGTACGTAAAAATAGTGAGGTATAAACCAAACAAAAACACAAAATGTGGACAAAATGAACAACACTTCGACTAAATAAATCAGTTAAAGTGAGTTAAAAAGCTTCTGATGCTATTTAAGCAACGAAAGCGGAAGTTACTTCACAGCATGAAACATGCCTTTTTCCTTTCTCAAAGTGTGCGCTTGTGGTATTAAAACTAATCAGTGTACACAGGCTTATCTGTCACGTTCTTCTATCGTATCAAAGTGTAAAAATAAGAGAATGGGCGAGAAGCATATAAACAAGCCTGTAATGACAGATTTGCACAGGCTGGGAGCATGGCTGTTCGTAATGAAGTGGGATATAATTCGTTATTTTGATGTTTCTGCATTATTACAACTGAACGCGGTTTTTTTCACAAAGTTTCTGATAAATAAGAAGTCTTTTGTCACTATATCCTTCAGACGACCTTTTTAACTTCAAGTTTCTTAAAACAGTTCTCCATGTACATTTTAAACTTGGCAAAAGCCTTTTTCATTTACCTTTATTCAGTAAAGGGTTGTTTATACAGATGTTTTTAGTACCAATTGGTTTGGGCATCAAATTTTACCAGGATACTTATTTTTCTTAAGGCGTTAGCCTATAAGCTAGGTGTCTTTCACACCCAGCTATCTAGCTGATTTTGAGATACATCAGTTGTTCCTTTCGCAGATCTGGTATGGTGTCCTTTTAAATGTGTATTGATTTTCTTCGTTAATTATCAACCCATTGACATGCTGACACTGACTAATTATTGTTAACAAACATATCGCCACTTGTTTGGTAAACTGTTGTGTATTGTAATAAAATTGCTATGTACATTAGAGTAGTGACAGAGATGAGGATCTAATTGAAAAGTAAATATTTCTTCGCCCAATCTTTCTGATTTCACCAATTGTCTCCAGCCAGTGGTTTTTACTATCCCGAGGATCCCAACCTCAAAGTCTACACCTCCTTATGTGTCTGGCTTAAACTAATTGTTATGGATTTCATTGACTGATGAAGCAATGTTTTAGTGTGACCACCACTAGTGCTTTTCCAACTTGATCCATCCTATGTCAGCTAACATTACCCATTGTCGAGGATGACGATGGCTAGGCGTTCGTTTCTTCGTTACAATTCTCTATATACCAGGAAGAGATTCTTCATTATTCTAATTGCACATGTTTAGTGGTGATCTGACGAACAAATATTTTGTGGTTAACCTATGTCTTCGCCTAACTATCAAATATGCATGAAATACATGCAGTTGGAATAATATAACACCTGTCTATAATGAAACAGAAAACGACAATGAAAAACAATTGGAAGTAAGGTCATATTAGCCTAGTTAGGTGTCTGCGTTCTATCTCCCGCATGAAGTGGTATGATAAGGTGAGCAATATTGAGGTTAGGCGTCGAGTGCTAGGTAAGGCGGGGAAATCAATAGACGAGACTGTGAAATTACATCGACTGAGATGGTTAGGACATGTGTTACGTATGCCTAGTCATCGCCTTCCTCGACGGGCAATGTTAGCTCATATAGGGCCAGGCTGGAAGAGAGCTAGCGGCGGTCAAACGAAAACATGGCACCAGTCAATGAAATCTACAACAGTTAGTTTAAGTCACGTAGGGAGTTGTAGACTTCCTGGTTGGGGTCCTCGGGACGGTAAAAACCAATGGTTGGAAACAATTGGTGACATGGCTCAAAATCGTCCTCAGTGGCTAGCGCAGATGCATGCACTCCTTGTGACTTATGATTTCCAATGAAACTGTTTTGTTCTCCTTTATTACCATTCCTTTGTCTCACAACTCTGTTAACTGTCTATATTATGCATTTCTTCTACTTTCTTCTCTTGCTTTGTGTGCTACATGGAGTGTGGGGACTTGGACTGCCGCACATATGTGCAAAGTACTATGTCGAAAACCGACCTATATAAGCCTAGTTTAGAGGTCATTTGAATGCATTGCTATGAGCAGTAAACTTTATTCAAAATGACATCCAGCTATAAATATTGTCCCAGCGTTTCATGTTGGATAAACTTATTCAATATGAAATTATGTTATGCCACAGTCCGCAAATCCTAGTTTCACTTATAGTTATAAAAATTTAACAAAGTATAAAAGTGGACCTCGTATAAACTTCTTCCAGAGACTCAAGTTTAAACTCATCTTTTGGTTTTGTAGTTGATTTGGATATCGTTATAGATATTATTATTGTTCTTTTGGGTTCCGAGTGGAACATAAGGCTTCATCAGCACATCCTCATTTCACCCTGTCCTCTGCAGTACTCTTTAGCTTGCCCTACGACTACCTATAGGCTATCGTCTTCTCCATGTCGCCTCCAAACTGCTCATTTTCCATTCAAGCTCCACTAGAGTGATGGTCTGTCGAGTGATGTCACTTAATGGTCTGCTCAGAGTGCCTGATCCGTCTTCAATTTTGTTCAGAATATTTACTAAGCAACTGGTTCTTCGTCGGTTCTTTCTTAGAGTTTCATCTTGCTAATTATTTCTGGCCAGCTGGCCATCTGATCTCTCATATGGAGCTGGTGAAGGCAATTGCCAATAAAAGTCTTCAGCTGGTTATTGGAAATACTTTTGGTGACGTACAGTGCAAGTTTCTCATCCATACAGAAGAAGTGACTGACTGACTGATTGAACATTGGTGTCGATAATCCAAATTTCGTTATTTATGCTCAGTGCAGTAGAATTCAGAGTAATGAAAGTGTATCTTGCCTTTCCGATTCTGGTTTTCACAGCCTCATCCGTGGGGCGTACCTGTAGTCGAAACAATGCTGCCTAGTAAGACAAGTGAAGGAAGTAACCTACTTCAAATTCCTTCCGTTGATACTGACTGGTGCTTGTTGTCGTTGTTGTTGGTTGGCTATCTTTATCATGTCCTTCTTCTTTATGTTCACTTGAAGTCCTGTCTTCGCTGACTGCTTCTCCTCCCATTTTGTTGATTTTCGCCTGTAAATCTTCGAGTTTGTGTGACGTCAGATGCAAATCGTCCATGAAATCCAGATTTTATAGAGTCTACTTATTGGTCCAGCGTATTCCTTTCTTTACGCTCGCCACGGTCTTTCCCACAATCCAGTCCACTACAAATAAGATACTACAACCCAATAACCTAAACCATTTTTGAATGGTGACTGGTTATACACAGTATCGTCCAATTCCAGTGTGTGTACGTATTAGTGTGTAAAACTAACATTTCCAATGTCGTCAAGTGTTAAACAGATAACCTACCTCCCTTTGAATATCTTAGTTTCAGTGGCTATCAAGATGAAGTTATGCCCATATTTCTGTATTCCTCCTAACAAATGAGTGTTAACCTAATGCTGTAGACAGTTTTCTTCTTAATAAAGCACTTCTAGTCTACGTTTTATTAGTTACATGCTCATTAACCTTTCCATTTAACTATATTACCTCTCAATACTTTTACCCTATCTCATCTTATTATGTGGTCACGTGCAGGTGAATCCTTGCAATACATTACTGAAATTTTTTCCGAAAACTTAGTTTATTGAGATCCATCATTCTAGATCAACTCAAGTATTAAAAGTCAACCTGAACGAAGGTTTTCAATAATTTCTCTTCAGGTTCCTACAATTATAAAATATAATATTTGTTGTCTTTACAATAAAGGCCAGTTATGCCGCAGATACATTTTTAACGTAGAATAACAGATTAGTTACGGGGTGTCAAAATAAATAGAACCTGAAGAGAAATTATTGAAAAGAATATTCTTCGTTCAGATTGACTTTTAATTCATAATATGGGAATTTTCCACACTATCAAATCTTATAACTCAAGTATTGGTTAGTAGGGATTTGATTGATTGCTAACAGGATTTCATCATGAGCTGACATTGGTTAGAGGAACATTGGAATCCAGCCACAGGGAGTACTGCCAGACAGTTGTTTCGTCAGGCTAGTTTGGGACTCTTTGGCGGTACGCATCCACCGACAGGGTTCGGTCCCGAGACCTGGTTACAAAGCGAGCTAGCTCGTAAATCCATTATGGATAAGATTTTATTTTGATAAATCACACAGTGTTACACAGTAATATTAACTGATGACGTTCCGAGCACAAATTATTGCTCATAATCATATCAAGTTACTCATGTACAGGGTCCGGGGTCCTAACCCCGGCCGACTCACTCCTTTACCTCGGTAAGCCAGAAATAATACTGGTAAAGAGGAAAGGTTGGGTATGAGCCTAGCAACCCCATCCTGTAAAATAAACACTGCTACAGAAACTTCAAGCCACTAGCTTGGAGCCCTATGTTCCTGTGGGGAACATGAAGGATAAAAAATATATATATGTATGGATATGACTAGATATTTGAATAAAAATCAGTATGAGATAATGTGCATTCAGACATAATAATATGAGTGTTGTTGATCAATTACAATCAGATGGGAAATAAAACGAATGTCTTTTAGTCAAAATGAGTAACTTGTTAGGATGTTGTGATGTGCTTAATTGAAATAGAATTTTGAGATTACTTATTATCCTCCTCTGATTTGACTGTCTGGTGATAATAATATCTTCCATATTTATGGTATTTGCATTGAGTCATTTCTGTTGCGTTGGGTGTAGATTCAATGAACCAGGTAGGATTCAGTAATCAACCTCTCTCTCCACCTACCTAGATTACTTTTTAGAATTTTAACCCTCTCCCACCCTATTGTGTGGTTGTGTGTTAATGCATGTAGTGCAATTGCTGAGCTTTTTTCTAAATTACTTATCTTCTCGGGGTCAACCATTCTTACCTTGGCTAAATTCTTATGTTCCGACAATCTGATTACCCCCGATCTACTAGTTTGACCTATGTAGTTGACCTCACAGTCATTACAAGGTATTTTGTAAATTACATTATTTTGTTTAATTGGGTCCACCGGGTCTTTTAGCCTACAGAGCTTGTCTCTGAGTGAGTTTGTAGGTTTGAATGCCACCCTAATTCCTGCTTTATTTAGAATCCTACGTAGGGTCTCAGATGTCCCCTCCTTATATGGTATAACAGTAGATGACTTATATTCTCTCTTATTTGTGTTATCATTACTAGTTTCATAATTATTTTTATTTTGCTTTTAGCTTTTTTCGATCTTCTTAATGAATTTTATGGGATAGTTATTTAACACCAAAGACTCTTCTATCTGTTTTATTTCATCATCTAGGCCTTCTCTTGTGCTACTTAGAGCTACTGCTCGGTTTGTTAAACACTTAACTAAGCCTGCCTTAACAGTTAACGGATGAGATGAATTAAAGTCTAAATATCTATTAGAATGCGTTGGTTTTTTATAAACGCTAGTGTGTAGTTTACCTTCTTCTATTCGCTTTATTTTACAATCTAACATAGCTAATTCTCCTTGTTCATTTTCTGATTCAAATGTGAATTTTATTCCCTCCATTAGTGAGTTTATGTGTGTCAAGAAGCTAGAGATATGTTCAGTTTTTAACACTGTGAAAGTGTCATCCACATATCTCCACCATATTTTTGGAGTACGATTAAACGTATAAAGGGCCATAAATGCTCACTAGTGACTGGCTCTATTCAGGTAGGTAGTTACCTGGATTCTAGTGGGAAGTCGTGACCAGTGGAGTACAGCAGGTCGAAGTGAAGACAAGTACTCACCACCGATGACAATGGTTAGTGGTCGCGCTATATCGTGAGTTGGCAGAAGTTAGAATTCATGGGCAAGTCATTGGATCGTGTCTCAGTGGCTGAATGGTCTACGAGCTAGCTGGCCTTGTAACCAGAAGATCCTGGGTTCGAACAGTGGCGGTGGGTGCGTACTGCTGAAGAGTCACAAAATAGGACGAAGTAGCCATCTGGCAGTACTCCCATGTCTGCTACTATTTCTATAACCGATGTCAGCTCATGATGAAATCCTGTCAGCATTCTAGATCTAGTGAAATGATCATGCTTCGATAATCTATTTGACTCCGATCTACTAATTTAACCTATGTAATTGGCCTCACAGTTATTACATGCCATTAGGTGGATTAAATTATTTCTCCTAATTGGATTTTTTATGTGCTGCTTACTTCAACAAAGTTTGTTTCTGAATGAGTTTATAATTGTTTTAAATGTCATCCTAATTCTAGCCGTAATAAAAATGGTACGTAGGGCCTGTGATATCCCCTCTTTACATGGAGGTACTATCAAAGTTTTGGATTCCTTAATACTTTTTACCATTTAAATGACTACACTCTTTTTATGTCATGCTTACTTATCCGGGGAATTATTCAACGTAGCACATAAACTCTCCCAACTGTCAGGCAATCATAAATAGGTGTAAGATTACGTTGTTTTCATAATAATTTATACAGTCGACAAATTTAGAATATGGTTTAAGCAAGCAAATACGTTTATTTCCGGTAAATTCTCATCAAGCTTTACAATTACATGATAAGATATTAGTTATAGAAATTTGAAACCATGTGGGCCAATATAATCAAATATAATCGAAGACAATTGAAGCATAATAATAATAATGACAATACTAATAATAACCCGGACAACTATTCTAAGTCGGGATTGAAGGCCATGGGAGGAGGAAATGGACTGAACACAGTTTTTCTGAAAACAAAGATTATGCTGAAAAGTTTTTCTGCGGCGACTGTCTCAGCTGTGCTTAGTAATCAAAGGCGTACAAGCCTAGGGAATTGGAATGGCACTTTGTATGGAATCGTAAAGTCTGCATTTTTTATTTATCAATCTTGTAATCTGTATCCTCAAGGTGTGCCGATAATATGGAACTGCTAATTGACTTTACGACTTCTTTATTTATTCTTTATACACCACATCCAACAGTTGTACGACAATGCTGCCTGCTGCCAAGTAATCCACAACGGGAAACTGACGGAATCCTTCGAAGAAGTGAGGACGGGAGTAAGACAAGACTGGCCTCCTGGCTGCCTGTCTACTGTCTCCAGTGATTTTCCTGATTGCGGTAGACTGAATAATGTGACAGCCGGGAGACTGGCATAAAATGGACCCTCACGAAAAACTTGGAGGATCGGAACTTCGCCGACGATATATGTCTGATTTCCCACAAACTGGAAGATATCCAAGTGAAAAGCAACAAGTTGGTAGAAGAAGCATCCGGAGAAGATAGGACTTCAGGTGAACATAGAGCAAACAGAGGTAATGAAGATTCTTGGCCAACACCACCAACAGCAACAACAACAACAATCAGCATAAATGGGAAAAATCTGAAAGAAGCAACCTACTTCACCTACCTACCTGGGAATCATCGTTTCAACTTCAGGCGGACGGATCTGATGAGGATATAAAATATAAATATATCAAGGCGCGGATCGTGAAAGCAAGACAAGTTTTCACTACTCTCAAGTCTGTGTGGAGGTCAACAGCACTCAGCATCAAAAATAAGATCCAGATTTTCAACTCCAATGTGAAGTCAGTGCTACTTACTCTACGCACCAGAGACTTGGCTCGTTACGAAGGGTACTTCGAACAAACTACACACCTTCATCAACAGATGTCTTCGCTCAATACTACTCAAGATCAGATGGACGGCCAGAAAAGATCAGCAACAGGGATCTCTGGGAGCAAACCAACCCAATAGGAACCGATCGTGCAACAAATAAGCAGGGAGAAATGGAGATGGATTGGCTGACCATAGTCTGAGGAAACCATCAAGTGACATCACTAGAAAAGCCCTCGAGTGGAACCCGAAAGGGAAGTGGCAAGTTGGTCGTCAGTGCAAGGGTGACTTTGAGGAGGTCATGTGAAGAGGAGATGAAAGCATGAGGGCAGACTTGGAGCCAGATGAAAACTCTAGCAGAGAACCGAACGCAGTGGAGACGCGCGGCTGAAGCCCTATGTTCCTCTAGGAATTAAAGGAAATAATAATAAATATAATTTAACCATGAATAGATAATGCTCAAGAAGGCGACAGTGAGCTTTCCGAGTCATTGTACCTATTTGACTATCTCCACTCCACAAGAACAGTTAAATTTACAAGTGGACATTAGCATGATCAGACTCGATAGCTTATCCTTCTTTACTTGCATTAGAATTGCACAACCTGTGGTGAATTTCAAACATATTTTTGCTTGAAAAGGATGTTCTAGTTATTATTTCCCGGAGTTTCGATGATGATTTATATACGTTTCTTCTGCATAGTTTGCAAGCATTTTTCTCTCTATCTATTACCATCATGCAAACTTTAACCAAATTTTTCTGGATATCCGTTCTCATATACTACGTTTCCCATTTCCGTTATTTCATCATCAAAAATGTCGGTTGTGCAGATTTTTAGCTAGCACGAAACATCAGCATACTGATGAGTTTTCGTTTGTACACAACAGGAAAAAACGATTATATTTTCAATTTTATTGATCTACATTGCCTTTCAAATATCTACGACTGATATTTTATTAATAATTGAGCAAAGAATATCATTTTCGATAAATTGCTCTTCCGGCTCTACAATTATATATATGTTACATACATAGAGTATTCTAGAATAGTAGTCAATCACAATATTAGCGGTTTTTAAATAATATCGATTTGTAAAGTAAGACCAATGGAATTACAGTTCATTAAACATGCTTAAATAGTAATAATAAATATATAGCATATATATATATATGCGGTAAAAAGAGCATTCCCTGCTGCCGAATTACTCTATATCTTTAAAACCACTCCTCTTTTGCACTCGGGAGTAAAAGAGAAACTGCCTAATTTCGACTCTTCCATGTGTTTCTACCAATTTAACTGCTCCTGTGAAGCCAGTTACATAGGCCGTACAATTAGGCGTGTTTCTCGTCGAATTTCCGAACATCACTCTGCGTGGTTAAGCAAAGGACAAACAAAATCTATTCGCAGCGCTATTCTGTCGCATCGTGTGGATACAGGACACAAGACTGATTGATGTTAACCATGCTTTCAGGGTCATTTGCCGCATACCAACAAATCCCAATTTTGCCTTAAGAGTTCGACTACTAAATATTGCGGAGGCTGTGGGGATCCATATTAATAAGCCTAATTTGTGCATCCAAAAGAAGTTAGTTCAGACATTATCCTTACCTTGGCCATCTAGGTTTGAATGATCATGAATTTTTGTGGAATTTTCCTAATTTTAGTTGATATTCTATTTGCTACTATATCTCTATTATTATTATTATTATTATTATTATTATTATAATTTAAGCATCTTTAATGAACTGTAATTGCATAGATCTTACTTTACAAATCGACATTATTTAAAAAACACTAATATTTCCCTATTCAGGTAGGTAGTTACCTGGGTTTCTAGTGAGAAGTCGTGACCAGTAAGATGCAGCAGGTCAGGTGTGAGGACAAATACTCGCCGAAGACATTGGCTAGTGGCAGTCGCGCTATGTCGTGAGTTGGCAGGAGTTAGAATTCATGGGCAAGTCATTGGATCGATTCCTAGTGGCTTAATGGTCTACGAGCTCGCCTAGTAACCAGAAGGTCCTGGGATCGAACCTACTGTGGTGGGTGCGTACTGATGAAGAGTCCCAAACTAGGACGAAACAGCTATCCAGTACTCCCAGGTTTTCCAATGGTTCTCTAACTAATGTCAGTTCATGATGAAAATCCTGTAACTAATATTGCTATTGACTACTAATTTAGAATATTCTATGTATATAAACATATGTATAATTGTAGAGCCGGAAGAGGAATTTGTCGAAAGTATATTCTTTGCTCGATTATTTTGTGTTTTATAGATGTCTGAATGAATATTTTCGCTATATTGATATTTTATTGTGTAATTGTTAAAGCCGGATGAAAATTTACCGGAAATACACGTGTTTGCTTGCTTAAGTCATATTCTAAAATTATCTTAATGTGAAGCTTTACAATGGAAAATAACGAAATATCATACACCCATGTCTCCGTGTAATAATGCTATGACCTAATTTTAGATATTTGTATTTTTCTCCCAAATGGGTTCATATTTCACTTTACGTAAAGGAAAAACCTAGTTTGTTTTATAAGACGACATATTGACACACTTTCATTTACTGAATGTCTGTGGACTATGAAAGAAAGAAGTCAACAAGATTATACAGAGACTTAACAACACCGAAGTGAAATTGAAATACTAGATCCTTGGGGACGTCGGAATGATATCCGACTGTTGGTCAAAGGATGTATGTATTGAACAGCAGTTAGCCATATCATCTTTTATGGCTATGAGACATGGTCGTTGAAAGTGGAAGACCTGAGGAGGCTATCTGCCTTTGAATAGCCATATTTGAGCCCCATGTCTCTTGTCAAGTGCTACAATATGGTAAATAATATTCATATAGGGCGTAGAGTGTTAGGTAAGGAGGGCAAGTCGATCTTTAAAGTTGTGAAGGTAAGTGGATTAAGATGGCTGGAACACGTGTTAAGCATACCCAGCCACCGCCCTTCTTATCAAGTAACGTTAACTGACATCGGATTAAGTTGAGGGAGAGTTAGTGGTGGTCTGGTCAAACGCTAAACACCAGTAGTCTGAGAACATTAGTGATACAGTTGAAAACCGCTCTCTCAATGATGCAAATTCAGTCACTCTGTGTAACCTTGTAGGTTGATTAAATCGTCATCACTATTCTTGTAATAAAAAACAATTGCATCACAATGAATTTGACGAGATGAACACCTAGTTCAGAAAACTTTCCATAGATTTAGGTGGTATATTTCACGGAATTATTGTACCATCGAGTGTGCAATAGTCAAATAAATAACTCTGTAGAGACTTCGTCGTTTTTTCTGTTTTTCGGTCACTAGTTTCTTTTGTCCTTTTTTCAATATAGCAAAAATATTCATTTAGAAATCTGTAAAACACAAAATAATTGAGCAAAGAATATCCTTTTTGACAAATTCCTCCTCTGGCCCTACAATTATGTATATGTTTATGCACATAGAATATTCTAGATTAGTAGTCAATAACAATATTAGTGTTTTTTAAATAATGTCGATTTGTAAAGTAAGATCAATGGAATTACAGTTCATTAAAGATGCTTAAATTATAATAATAATAATAATAATAATAATAATAATAGAGATATAGTAGCAAATAGAATATCAACTAAAATTAGGAAAATTCCACAAAAATTCATGATCATTCAAACCTAGATGGCCAAGGTAAGGATAATGTCTGAACTAACTTCTTTTGGATGCACAAATTAGGCTTATTAATATGGATCCCCACAGCCTCAGCAATATTTAGTAGTTGAACTCTTAAGGCAAAATTGAGATTTGTTGGTATGCGGTAAATGACCCTGAAAGCATGGTTAACATCAATCAGTCTTGTGTTCTGTATCCACAAGATGTGACAGAATAGCGCTGCGAATAGATTTTGTTTGTCGTTTGCTTAACCACGCAGGGTGATGTTCGGAAATTCGACGAGAAACACGCCTAATTGTACGGCCTATGTAACTGGCTTCACAGGAGCAGTTAAATTGGTGAATACACATGGAAGAGTCGAAATTAGGCAGTTTCTCTTTTACTCCCGAAAGCAAAAGAGGAGTGGTTTTAAAGATATAGAGTAATTCGGCAGCAGGGAATGCTCCTTTTACCGCACTTCTAAGGCGCTGTGTTAGTATCTCACTGGTGTTGTCCCCAGGGAACTGCATTTGTATAAGGCCTGTTTTGGAACTGTTGGTAGCTTGGGCTGCCTTGATTTTAGATTCATGTTCTTATCAATGAACGTTTCTGGATAACCATTTTCACTCAACACGGATACAAAATGATCCTTTGGCATATATTAGCGAACTTATTCCATCTCTGGAGTACACGTGGTATCCGGCCGTCGATCAAAGGGAGAGTGTACTGCTCAGCAGTCAGCTCTGCCCTCATTTATAGCTGAATGTGGACGACATGAAATGCCTGGCTCGCTATCATTGATCATAGGTGTCCGCGTTATGTCTCCCGTGTTAACTAGTATAATAAGGTGAGTACTATTGAGGTTAGCCATCATTTGATTGCTAGGTAGGGAGAGGAAATCGGACGACGACGTTTTGAAGTTACACTGAATTGCTCAGATGGTTAGGGAATGCGTTACGCGTGTACACCAACTTGAACTGCTGCACTTCGGTGCCAAGTTCTATGTTGAATCTAGTACACCAAGCCATCGCCAGCCTTCCTCGACAATGGGCAGTGTTTCCTGACATAGGATGGATCAGGTTGGAAAAGAGCTAACTAGTGGTAGTCAAACCAAAGTGTGGGTTCGTCAGTCAATAAAATCCACAACAGTTAGTTTAAGCCAGTCACATCAGGAGGTTCAGGCCGTCTGACTGGTTGAGGTCCTCAGGATGGTAAAAACCAATGAAGGCTAGACACAATCGCTGATATAGCCCAAAATCTTCGTTTTCAATGGCTGGGACAGGTGCATTCACTCTTTGTGATTTGATATATCCAATAGAACCCTATTTTTTCTTCTACATTACTATTCTTTTTACCTCACATTTCTGTGTATTATCTTTCTCTCTTTTGATTCTCTCTTTACTTTCTTCTCTTGCTCTGTGTGCTACAAGAAGGCAGTGCGGAAACTACAACTGCTGCACATCTATGCAAAGTTGTTTGTTGGAACTAGCCAGTTAGGTCACTCATGTAGACGAAGAAATCTGTAGGTTACAATGATATATATTTTTAATACTGACTAATCTGGTTAGTGTGGTGTATAAGTAAGTCCTCAGTGGGATGAATTCAAGACACAGAAGTAAATAATAAAGCTACTAGGCCTTTTTGGTCGTGTTCCACTTGACTGAATTCTGTCTATCGGCAGACATTATCGATGAGATATTTTGATATGGCAGCAAACTGGTACCATACCACTACCGACTAAGCGAGGTTCAGCTGTGTGTGCATCTGGCGGGAATTGAATCCCAGACCACCAGTGTGGTTGGTGAATGTTCTACCAATAGTCCGCTGACGAGCAAAACCAGAGAGAACTAGACATCGGTTTCGCCCTAGTTTGTGACCCTTCATCAGCGCACACTCGTGACCTTCAGGTTATGACCTTTCAGTCATTTGGACCTCTGCTGACTTACTTTTCACTTATTTAAAATAGTATGTTTTTTCTAAATGGATAATGCATCACAAACTAACATCAGTTAGAGAATCACTGAAAACCAAGGATCACTGGATAGGAATTTTGTCCAAGTTCGATAATTTCCAGGAGTGCATACTGACATCCCATAACAGCGGCAGAGCCTAGAATCTTTAGATTATGAGGTGAGCCAGCTGACTATTTAACCACCAAGTGGAAATTCAGTGACCCGTAAATTTTAGCTTCTGTCAATTCGTCACTGTCAACCAATTCATTGGTGCGCATCCACTTCACACCAAACATGGTAGACTACACCGACCAAGACTTTTCACTAGAATCCTAGGGTATCCATCCAGTAACTACTAATCATATTTTAGGTCATGCACACGCCCCGATGAAGAATCCCAAGCTAAGACAAAACGTCTCTCCGGCGCTTCTTAATTTTATGAGTGAATAAGGACTTCACCTGGAAAGCAAGCAGCTATATTTAACAAGACCAAACAACGTTCGTCAATTATTGTCAGAAAGAGAAGAAAGAAGGTAATTGCAGCAAATTCATCATTGGTGATTGCGATTCTTGGCCATAACTGATAAAGTTTTTTTGTTTCATTGTAAGTGAGAGGCCTGTGATACTGCCTGAGAGCCCAGACCGAATCAGTTGGTTGTCTTAAAGGATCACCTTAAAAGCCTTTGACTTGGAATCTCATCTCCAAGGCAATGGAGCAGCGTTAGAAGCTACCTTCCCATAGGGGTTGCCGGTGGCCGATACAGGTTGGTACGCCATTCAATCAATTTGTATTCTGGAGCCCATGTACCCTATAGCAACTGCTTTTAATCTAACCAATATCCAAGCAATTTTCCTGGTATGATAGGACCTTCAGGAATGCTGGGTTTTCTTATCAATTCTGAAAAGTATTCACCTTTTTCTTCCTAATAAATAAATAAATACATATATATTGATTTTTCTATTCCATAAATTTATAGCTTATTGGTGCTGCAATCATATGCTTTTCTATATACTGTTATGTGGATTCATTAATTCAAAGTGCAATATCACGTTCTGGACATGCAGATAAAATGCAAAATCTACTCTATGCTTTAATCGGTCTAGGCCTATTGACAATTGTTGTCGCTATATTCGGTTGTTGTGGGGCATATAATGAATCCCGCTGTCTACTTGGAACATATTCAATCTGTTTAACTATAATGTTTGGTGTAGAATTAGCTGCTGGCACTTTGTGTCTGGTGTTTAAAGTTGAAGTAAGCCCAAAAGTTGTTGTTCAACGTCATATATTAATCAATCTGTTTTAGACTGAAAGAAGAATTATTCAAGCATTCGAGAATATTATTATGCAATTTAAAGATGAACCAATGGAAGATGAATATGATGAGAGTTACTCATATCGTGATTGGATACAAAGAAGTGTAAGGGTCTCTTATTATTTTGATTTTTTTGTTTTTTTTATATTTTCCCTTTGATTTGTATTGATGGGAACAAGGATTTCATCATGAGCTGACAGAACTATTGGAAAAGCAACTGGGAGTACCGTCAGACAGCTGTTTCATCCTAGTCTCTTGAGTCTCTTCGGCAGTATGCAACCAGCACTCGGACTCAAACCCAGGACCTTCTGGTTACAAGGCGGGCTCGTAGGCAGGACCCGACCCAGTGGCCAACAAGTGTATGAATTCCAGCTTCTACCAATTCACAACAAAGCGCGACCATTTCGCAATGTCTTCTTCTATGAGTTACTGCCTCATCTTCAACCTGCTGTACCCTACGTGTCATGGGTTCCTATTAGAACCCCAGGTCAATGCCTGAATAGGGCCAGTAGCTAGTGAACATCAGATTAATTTTCAAGTATTTGTTGAAGATGAGGCAGTAACTCATCGAAGAAGACATTGCGAAATGGTCTCGCTGTGTTTTGAATTGGCGGAAGTTAGAATTCATAGGAAAGTCATTGAATCGGGTCCCAGTGGCTCAATGGTCTACGAGCTAGCTCACCTTGTAACCAGAAGGTCCTGGGTTCGAACCCTGGTGGTGGGTGCGTTCCGATGAAGAGTCTCAAACTAGGCTTGCGAAATAGCTGTCTGGCAATACTCCTAGATTTCCCAATGCTTCTCTAACAGATGTCAGCTCATGATGAAATCCTCCATCCAATCAAACAAAATCCTCACAAAACCAATACCTGAAAACTGATTTGTATTGCAAAATTATATCATCATCTGTTTTATCATCAGTGTGTACGCCTTCTTGAAATGATTGTAATGCATGCAGCAGTAAAGAATAAAGGCCATACAGTCAAATGACCTTGAACCAACCAATCAGATCGCTCAGGATTACAAATGGATGTTTTCCACAATCTTCGTTGCATATTTCACTCTGACTCATGATTAAGGTTGAGGTATGATTAAGATTAGAGTGAAACTTGTCATGAAGATTATGAAAAGCATTTACTTCTAATGCTGAGCGATCTGACTGGTTGGTTCAAGGTGAATTGACTGTGGTGTCTGTTCCTTACTGTTGCGGTAAGCAGTATTATATATGAGTGGATTAAGCTTTCAGTTTAGAGAACACAAAGACGAATAGGTACTCTTAATCATGTTCTGAGGTTTATATGCGTAAGCTGTAACACCACCCTTTTACACTAAATTCATCCCTATAAACGGTGGTGGGTAGTTTTCTGTCTTCCTCTCGAAATGGTGTCGTATGTCTATGAGTTCATAGCCTCTGCCAGATCTGTCCTGGATTCATGCAGCCCTTATGTTCATCAAAGAAGTGAAAAACCAGATACGAACGTCTTGCATGTACAATCGGACTGGTGGGTATGCAGGTTTAACTAGGCGGGGGGTGGGTGGCGGCTTAGAAAATTCTGATTCCGAACCTATGGAGTATATAAGCCTCAGAATTTGAACAGATTGAATGGCGTCACCGGAAAAAAGTGAGAATTCAACTTGTGACTCTGTTCCACTGCATTGTGGATGAGTCAAATCAAGTCAAGTAAAAAGTTTGGAGACTGGTCTCTTAACATATCCACCTGGTCCCGTTTGGACGTCCAGGGCAGTATCTCAGCTCATGCATCTCTTGTCGCCCATAATGTGCCGAGTTTGTGTTCTAATGGTATTAACAATAAGATACACTAACTGTGCCTCATCCTTTAGTAGGCTTCAAATAGAACGAAGAATGTGTTTTGTGTCCTTTCCAGAGTCAGTAGAAAGAATTAAATCAATAAGAAGGATGACGACATTGTAACAAAGAGTACTGGTTTCAGCCCGAATAAATAAATCATTTATGTTGAGTGAACCTTACAATAGGGAAGTTATAGAATTACTATCTATCTTCGGCGAAAAAATGTATATAAAATTTAAAATTATTATATATTATTATTGTTTCCTTTAATTCCTAGAAGAACATAGGGCTTCAGCCGTGCGTCTCCATTGCGTTCGGTTCTCTGCTAGAGTCTTCACCTGGCTCCAAGTCTGCCCACATGCTTTCGTCTCCTCTTCACATGACCTCCTACAAGTCACCCTTGCAATGGCGACCAACTCGCCGGTTCCCTTTTCGGGTTCCACTCGAGCAATGGTTTGTCTGGTGATGTCACTCACTTGAGGGTTTCCTCAGACTATGGCCAGCCAATCCATCTCCATTTCTTCCTGCCTATTTGTTTCACAATCGGTTCCTGGTTGGTTCACTCAATGCCAGAGATCTCTGTTGCTGATCTTTTCTGGACATCTGATCTTGAGTATTGAGCGAAGACAACTGTTAATGAAGGTCTGCGATTTGTTTGAGGTGCTCTTTATGACGCGCAGTGCAAGTCACTGATCCGTATAGTAGCACTGACTTCACATTGGAGTTGAAAATCCGGATCTTATTTTTGATGCTGAGTAGTTGTTGATCTCCTCCACACAGATTTGAGAGTAGTGAAAGCTTGTCTTGCTTTTCCGATTCTTGCTTTGATATCCTCATCAGCTCCATCCGCCTATAGTTGAAACGATGCTTCCCAGGTAGGTGAAGGAGGTTGCTTCTTTCAGATTTCTCCTATTTATACCGATCGTTGTTTGTTGTCTGTTGTTGTTGTTTCTGTTGGTGGTGTTGGCCAGGAATCTTCATCACCTCTGTTTTCACTGTGAACACCTGAAGTCCTATCTTCTCTGGATGCTTCTTCTGCCAACTTGTTGCTTTTCACTTGTGTATCTTCCAGTTTGTGGGAAATCAGACATGTATCATCGGCGAAGTCCAGATCCTTTAAAATGCTTCTACTATTTTCAGTGCACCAATATTCTATCATTTGATAGATTTGTAGGTGAGTGAATGTGTGAAAAACAGATGGATTTCTCCATCTCACAAACATATCACCACCAGGCACACAGCTTCAATCAACTCTGAGAAGAATAAGATAACCTAACATGTCAGTGCGTAGTCAAGGCGGCTTGTTTCAAATGAGACTTGCATTGTGAGACGAGTAATGGAAGACCTGACAGTGTCTGGTGATCAATAGTGGTTGATGTGGCATCTTCAGATCACCTGTGGTTATAGATTTGTATATTCGAAGCATTCGACAAAATTGAACTACACGTGGTGAGGCGTGTGAGTGTTTGTCAGAAATTTTTGGAAGCTGTGTCAACAGCCGACAGTTTTCTCAATCAGTCCAGATCGATGATGTGTTTGCAAAACGACAGTCAGATCCCTCATGAACCCACGTTACAGGAAAACTAAATCAACCCCAGTGAAATAGTCTTTGAATCAATAATTGACATTTAAATTATTCTTCAATCAATAAAGTATATGGAGAACAAGAAGACAGGAACTCGTTGGATCGGTAAGAAGGCTCCAGATGATCTGTATTTAGTGGATGATTTATGTCCAATTTCATAAAAATTCGAAGATCAGAAGGCGAAAACCAGCAGACTGGATGAAGAGGCAGCAAAGGTAGAAAGTCATCTGGACATAGTGAAGACGCGGATGATAAAGATAACCAGCTGTTACCGACAAAAGCAAGCACTATCAAACGAATAAGTTTGAAAGACATCAGTCCCTTCACTTATTTAGGTAGGAAGAATCATGTCAGCTATAGGCACGCCTTACGGATGAAGATGTCAAAATGAGAATCAGACAGGCAAGACAGACATTCGTCGTTCTTAAGTCAATGTGGAAACCTTCTAAACCCCGTATTAACAACAAGATTCTGATTTTCAACACCAATTTTAAATCAGCCATATCTTCTATATGGGTCAGAAACCTCGCTAGACCAACACGGAAAGCATTTCCAACAGGTGACTGCAGGCTTTCATCAACAGCTACACAGTCACACAAACTCGAAGGCTTGCGTGCGAAAACCAGTAAACTGTCTGAAGAAGTGTGGTGAACACAGGACTCTATTTGAACATAGAGAAGACAGACGGAGGTGATGAAGATAACCAACCAATAGCAACACCAACAACAACCAGCACCAATCACCATTTCACGGAGGTTACTTCCTTCACTTATCCAGCCACAAAGCACAGATTCAATCACAGCTGGCGGAACGGATGAAGATGTCAAAGCCAGCCAGAATCGGAAAGGCAAGATACACCTTCATCAACTGAAACCAGTTTTGCAAATCTTCTGTTGTCACTCAGCCAGCATGAAGAGCGAGATTAGGATTTTCAACACAAATGTGAAGTTAGTCAGTTCTTCTATACCGGTGAGAAACTTGCTCTGCGTGCGCGTCACGAAAAGCATTTCCGACAGCCAGTTGTAAACTCTTATCAGCAGCTGCCCCCTTCGGTGGCTGGCCCTATAATGAAGATCAGAGGGTCAGCTGGCGGTGACCAAACCAATCTAGACCTGACTGCAGGAGTTAATGGGTTGATTGGGCGTTCACCACTGAGGAGGCTGTCGAATAACATCGCGCGCAACGCAGGCCATCACTTGAGTGGAATCCCATTGGGAAGCGATGAGTGTGTGGTCGGTGCGAGCGAGGTTGACATGGAGGAGATCGTGCGAGGTGGGGGAGGAGGAGATGAGAGATTATGGTGAATCGCAGGGTTAGCCAGCTGTAGAGGGCAGCTGAGAACAGAAGAAAGTGGAGATGTGTTGTTGAAGGGGTATGTTCCACTGGGAACCCAACGGAATAAAAATAAAAATAACTTCACTGGCTCTACACCGAAGATCAGAAGGCCAGTTAAAAAGAATTAAAAACAAGAACATATGGGAACGAAACAGTCAAGAATCGATTGCTCAGTAAACATAATGAAGAAAATGAAGATAGATTGGACACACGCTGAGGAAGCCGTCGAGTTACATCGCACGCCACGCACATCCTAAAGTGGAAGCCGAATGTGAAATGATAAGTTTGCCTTGTGTCCGAGGGTGACATGGAGGAGATCGTGTGATTTGGTTGAGATAAGAAACTATGAGTAATCGCGAGGTCAGCTGTAGTAGACCGTATAAAGTAGGACAAAGCGGAGATGTGTTGTTGAAGTGGTATGTTCCACTCGGAACCCAAGAGAATAATAATAAATTGCATGATAATGAAGTACATTGGCGGTCCAATGGCAGAATAGTCGTCAACCACACGGGAGATCCATGTTCGACTCCATGGTGACGCACTTCTAGACCTCATCTTGTATTATCAACCTGTATTATTATTATTATCACTTTCCTTATTACTAATTACGGAATTTCACATGGTTATCATAAGTATTGTGTTTTTTTACTATGTCTTTCTATAGCTTCAGTGTTGTGGAATTAGTGGAGCAGATGATTATCCAGGGTTAATTATTCCTTCTTCGTGTTGTATACCTCAACATCAAAATTGTCCAGATAAATCAGCCTCATATAGTATAGTAAGTTATCAGTTGCATTTTTGTTGTTGTTATATTTATGTTCTGTTTGTTCGCTACATGGTGTTAAAGCATATACATGGTGAGATATACTTTAATCGAACACTAGCTGGTAACTAGTGTAATCTGTCTAGTTCTTTTTCTGGTGCAGACTAAGTTTTACCAGCCAAATTTGCAATGTGGCCACCATGCTAGGTAGCTCACCATCATGGTCCACTATAAATTGTTGGTATTAGATAGTTAGAGGCGATCGGTAGGAAGCCTTTCTTGACCTAGCTTTCGTGCTAGTATCTGCAACCTTGAAAGAACTCATGTCCCTTCTAAGATACTAACCTGCGTCACCCAGTGACTTTTGAAATCAGAGATGTTGCCAGTGAGCTAGCTAGCTATTCGGGCTCATGACTTACCTCATGTAGGAGTTTATTGGGTACTAGTTAGTAACTAGTGTTGTAATGTGTCTAGTCCTTTGATATAACAATAAAACTTGTGCACTGTGGTAGAGTGTAATTCCATTATGGGTAAATTTTATTTTGATAAAGTCTTAATGAAGCAAAAATTAGAGTGGCATTTAAACCTACGAAGTCACTGAGGGACAGGCTCTGTAGGTTAAAGGACCCAATTGATCCAATTAGACAAAATAATATAATTTACAAAATACCCTGCAATGACTGTGAGGTCAACTACATAGGCCAAACTAGTAGGTCAGGGGTAGTCAGATTGTCAGGACATAAGAATTTAGCTAGGGTAAGAATGGTTGACCCAGAGAAGATAAGTAATTTAGAAAAAAGCTCAGCGATTGCACTTCACGCATTAACACACAACCATACAATAGGGTGGGACAGAGTCGAAATTCTAAAAAGTAATCTAGGTAGGTGGAGAGAGAGGTTGATTACTGAATCCTTGTTCATCAAATCTACACCCAACACATGCAATAGGAATGATTCATCACTCATACCCGAAATATGGAAAATATTACTACCAATAAAATCAAGTGAAAAACAATATGACTATATAAATGAATTTAGGAAATCATGTGATTACCTTGATATGATTATGAGTAGCAATAAATTGTGCTCGAAACGTCATCAGTAAACATTATTGTATAACACTGTGAGACTTTGTCAAAACAAAATTTACCCATAGTGTCTAGTCCTGTGTTCAGCGCAGACTGCTTCCAACCACCTAATGTGTAAGGTGTATCTTCAATGTCTTAATGTGATGTTCACTTGCAATGCATTGGTCTGTAGAGCTGTAGCCCATGGGTCTATATGCAGTGGATATCCAACTGTTGAGTCATGAGTTCGATACCCTGTCTACCTACCGAGAGAGGTTTGAGCATCCAGGAAGTATTACTCGCCTGACACACATACACATACAATAGATATGGTTCACTACCAGCTGTACGTGGAATTACATGTGCTTGTCTGATTAATGCTATTGTTTACTTTGAAGACATCTCTGATGCTTCCATATTAGTTTGTTTATTAGTTATATCACACAGTGAAACAGTATTATCTACTGGATGACGTTTCAAACAAAATTTATTGTTCATAATCATATCAATTGTAATCACACGACTTTGACACTTGAGTTTTATAGTTTTCTTTGTTCTCTCCTATTTGTCGTTTGGGTAGTAGAATTTTCCAAATATCGGGGACAGGTGATGTATTTGTAGTTGATTCGATAAACAAAGCTTCTATTATCAATCTCTTCCTCCACCCTGTCATCCTCTCTCGTCCGTCCTATTGTATGGTTGTGTGTGACTGCATGTAGTACTATAACTGAACTATTCTCTAGATTTCTTATCTTATTCGGGTCAACCAATCTAGATTTTGCTAAGTTTTTATGTTCAGCTAGTCTGATTGCCCCTGTTCTACTAGCTTGACCTATGTATTTGACCTGACAATCATTGCAGGCAGTGTATTAGATAAACTAAGTTGTTTGGTTTTAAAGGCTCCCCAGGATTGATCCTTTAACCGTCAAAGCTTGTTTCTAATTGAGTTTGTGGGTTTGAATGCCACTTTTATTCATGCCTTGTTAAGAATTCTGCTTAAGGTTTCCGAGGTTCCTTCCTTGTATGGAATTACTAATGATGATTTAGATTCTTTATTGTTGGTGTCGTCATTAATATTATTATTATTATCACAATCGCTACTATCATTATTTATTTTATTTTTACATTTCCTTACATATTTCTTGATTAATTTATCTGGGTAATTATTAAGTTTCAAGGCTTCTTTTATGTGTATCACTTCTTGTTTTAGATTTTCTTTGGTACTACTTAGTTTTTGTGCTCTGTCATTTAAACATTTCACCAATCCTATTTTTACTGACATAGGTTCTATAAATGCAAGTTTTACTCTTGCAGTAGTGAAGTTGGGGACATTGGTAGGTGGTAAAATTGATTGTGCGCACATAAATTTGGTAAACCATATCTCCAATGCTTTATTTGCACATCATTCCTATATTGGTCGAATATCACAACATCCGATAGTTTGTTGGATTCTGCACAGTATTTCTAACGTTCTCCTCATAGTTCTGTTCTTCGATTGCTTTCTTCATTGTCCTAAACATACTATTGCTTTTCTGAATTCGCTTACTGATATGCTACTTAAATCTGATTATAAGTAGCACTCACTGCACTAATAGTCGTAATATACATCTTAGTCTGCAAACTTATAAGTCATTTTTTATATTTACCTAATATGAACTTGATCGTTGTTGCTTTACAAAAATTTGAAGTTTAATGTCGAAAACAAAGCGTTTTCTATACACCGCAGGTTTTATAATTTCTTCTATACGACTATGAAACCAATTTATGATAAACAACAAGGCTGGGTATAAATAATTCTAGCCGTCATCCTTCTTTTGCCCCAATGTTTAAATGTTATCACTGGTGTCTGCAATAAGCGACTCGACTGAATGCCGAATACGGCGGTTCTCCCTCAAAGGCCTTCAGTTCCACTGAATCTACGTAAAGAAAGTCAGTAGACTGGTTTGCTTGTGGTGAGAACAACAACTTTATTAGACAGCATTCATTTAAAAATAAAATGATTCTCCCATAGAACTAATCTGATTGGTTATATTAGTGTTCGGGGCATCTGATTTGATCAAGCGTTGTCCAATCAAATTATTACAAAGCAATCGTCTGCCTTAGCAGCCAATGGCTTTGAGGAAAGAGTTGGAATACAAAATATGCGTTCTCCAAAATATGGATGTTTTCGCTTATCTTATATCAAACGCTAAAACATATATATTACAGTTGTGTAAGAAACATTGATAAGACACCTTTAAAACATCCAAACGTAACATTTATTATGATAGTAACTATAATAACATCTGTATTCTGGACAGTATTTATAAAATATACAGAATTTTCAGAGGAGTTTATTGCACGATAGTTTCGCCTCGCGCAATATCTCCAGGTGAAATGCTCTCTCTGAGGTGAAGCAAAAACCATATTCCATTATGAAATATCTATCTGCTTTGTCTTCTGCCTTCAAGAAATCCACGATATCGATCTAGTTGAAAGCCAATTATAAGATGTTCAGAAGTACATTTTGAGACCCAAAGACTTAACTGAAGAACAGTTATCTCATATATTGGAACATATTGCCACCTGAAATCAGGCTTTTTCTGAAGTTTAGTAGAAACTTGTGAAACTGAAGTACTAGAGGTCATATCTTAATCGATTAAGGCAAACCGAACCAGAGAAAATGCATGCAATATAGAGATGGAAGTTTTTGGTAGCTCAAGGTTTAAGCAGGCTGCCATTCTTCTAAGCACGTAATGCAGAATCACATAAGACTAACCGATCCTTCTCTACTAGCTGGTCCTCTTAGAACAGAAAAAGAAGATAGTTTTGGCATGAGGTTGGCGACCGTAAACCACCCCCAATCTTTCCCGAAAAAATAACCCTATCACCACTGTAAATTCAAAGCATTGTGCGTCGGTAGCACAGCGGTTAGGACCCTCACCGACCATGCACATGGTCCGGGGTTCGATCCCTTGCCAACGCACACCTGATATCTATGGTCGGCCTGCTAAATTTGGGCTACCGATATCATATGCTGAAAATTCCATACTTGTACCAAAAGTACTGTATCGCTTCAAGCTATAATCAAAATAAAAAAATACCATGTTAACTTTAAGATACAAAAAATGCATCTCATAGCCTACTTAATGCATAGAAGATTCATAACCGGGAAATGAGTTGCTTTAAATTCAGCTTTATGAACAGCCTGTCGTGATTTGTTGGCGCTAGAGATGTAACTCATTGGTTTCCTTAAAAACAAAAACAAAGATTAGGTTTCACATCTGAGTTCAGGTGCCTCAAAGTGGACCACGAAATTCTATCATAACCTACACATATACTGGGTGTGACTCGTTACCTAGTTCGGTAATCTACATTTCACCAGTTATTATGATTGTTATTTTTCCCTTGGGTTTAGAGTGGAATATATTCATTCAACAGAACATCTCCACCTCCACAATTTCCCATAGGCTCTCATCTCCTTGCATTGTCTCTTCCATGTCACCCTCTGATGTCGTACTCATCGTTTCCCATTCTGGTTCCAGTCGAACGATAGCATAGCGCGCATAAAATTATTATTAGACGAGCACACTTTTAGATGAAAACGGATGAGAAAGAAAAAGAAGAATAAATATCAAACATCTCACTGAGACTCTCAAGCAAAACAACTACCCAAAGAACTCCATCGACAACTTCATCAACTGACATTAAGTATGGTCGAAAACGTGTCCCGAAAATATGTGCTTCAACAGCTGTCATTCCATATAGAGTGAAGACGTCAGACGATATCAGAAGAGTACTCAACATGCTCGACATCAGAGTTTTCTTCAAAACATCAGACATGCACACTGCGAAACAACCTTGTCCATTATAAAAGACCAAATCGCTAAAGATTCTCTATCTAATGGTGTCTATGAAATAAAATGCTTTGAATGTGATGCGATATACATCGGATAAACATGGCCAGTGAGAAATCAAAATCAGAAGAAAAGAACACCGTAGGTTATCTGTTCGAGCAATTCCAGTTAGTGAACTAGAAAACCTTGAAAAATCATCAGCCATAGGTTGTCTACACGCTACGCTATAGAATCAGGCCACAAAATTGATTTTGACAATATTGAAATCATCATCCAGAAAATGCATTTCAGAAATCACAAAGAACGTCTAATACCATCAGAAGCACTTCATATCAAGGGGAATCCGGTCATATAATCTGTACACATATTTACACAAAGATTTGGCTTATTGAGATGGACGTTGATCAGTTGTTTGTTCAAAAGAAATTTGCACAGCACCTTTCTTTGAGGTAGCCGTCTGTATAAATATAAACAGAGTCATACCAATGAATTTCTTCCCAACCCTGTAATTATTATTTGTCACTTCTATTATTACTGTTGTTATTTTATTATGATTATTAATTTAGCTGGATCAATGAACCTATTTATCGTTAATTATATTATTCCCTTGGGCTCCAAGTGGAACAACTTGACCGCAACACCATATATCCATTTGTTTCCTATTCACTGTGGTCCTCTGCATCTGATTGCCTACGATTGCCTATAGACTCTAACCTCCTACTACTCACACGATCTGCTTTATGCTAACGTTGGACCCACGCTCAACTCGTCGTTTCTTATTGATATAAGTATAAAACTTGGGCACTGTGGTAGAGTAAAACTCCATTATGGATAAGTTTCTATTTTGAAAAGTTACACAATGTTGTACAGTAATATTAACTGATGACCACGTTTCGAGCACAAATTATTGCTTATTATCATATCAAGCTACTCACACAACTTTTTTCCTTCATTTATAAACATGAGTGGAATTGACTAGATATTTGAATAAAAATCAGTAAATAGGATAATATATGAATGTTATCGATCAATTATAATCAGATGGGAAATGAGATGAGTGTTTTTATAGTCATAATAAGTTACTTGTTAGAATGTTGGGATGTGCTTGAAGTGAAATAGAATTTTAAGATTATTTATTATCCTCCTCTGATTTGACTGTCTGGTGATAATAATATCTTCCATATCTCTGGTATTTGCATTGAGTCATTTCTGTTGCATGTGTTGTGTTGGGTGTAGACTGAATGAACCAGGCAGGATTCAGTAATCAATCTCTCTCTCCACCTACCTAGATTATTCTTTAGAATTTTAACCCTATCCCATCCTATTGTGTGGTTGTTTGTTAATGCGTGAAGTGCAATTGCTGAGCTTTTTTCTAAATTATTTATTTTCTTGGGGTCAATCATTCTTACCTTAGCTAAATTCTTATGTTCCGACAATCCGGTTACCCCTGATCTACTACTTTGACCTATATAGTTGACCTCACAGTTATTGCAGGGTCTTTTAGCCTACTCGGGTTCCATTCGAGGACGATGTCACCCAACAGTCTCCCTACCCTGTGTTTGAGTTATCTCCATTGTATTCTACATATTTGTTGAGAAAAAGGTTCGTTAACTTCTGGAGTTCCTTCCTGCTAATTCTCTCTAGCCACCTGGCCATCTGATCTTTAATGTAGAGTCAGTGAAAGCCGGGCAGGGGTGGCGGCTGTTGATAAAAGTCTTCAGCTGGCTGTTGGAAATGCTTTCCGCGACGCACATGCTCATTGAAAGTCCCCGACTTATTTGACACTGGTGGTGAAAATCCGAATTCTGTTGCTCATCTTGAGTGCAGAAAAGACTTTCAAACTGATTTCAGAGTAATGAAGGTCTGTCTGTGTTGCCTTTCCAATCCTGACTGGTTTTGACATCGTCATTCGTGGGCTATGTCTGTACCAATTGACAGGAGATAATAAGTGAAGCGAGTAAACTCTTTGGTTTGTAGGGATTTGGTTGATTAGTAGCAGGATTTCATCATGAGCTGATATTGGTTAGAGAACCACTGGAATACCTGGGAGTACTGGACAGCTGTTTCGTCCTAGTCTGGGACTCTTCATCAGTACGCACCCAACAGGGTTCTAAGACAGGACCTTCTGGTTACAAGGCGAGCTTGTATACCATTAAGTCACTGAAACCCGATCCAATGACATGCCCATGAATTCCAACTTCTGCCAATTCACTATATAGCGCAACCGTTAGCCAATGTCTTCGACGAGTATTTGTCCTCCTCTTCCCTTTATAATGATTGGTGCTTCTTGTTGTCGTTGGTTAAATCTAATTATATATATATATATATATTAATAATATTAATAATACAACTCAACTGCTTGACATACTTCTACCTAGTGTATAAGGGCGTATATTATTACTAAAATGTCGAGCCCTTTTAGTTGAAAATCGGTTGTACACGTGTATATTTAAAATCAAATTAGATATATATACCATACGCCTTTGTGAATATTTCACAACTGTCACAGTTGTGGATTGGATTTCCAATGTAGTATATATGTATATATATATATATATAGAGAGAGAGAGAGGCCGAACTTTTTAGTTCATTCACTCAACGGGAAAATCCTAATTGAGAACAACACATTTAGGTGTACTACTAGACAGCTTAGCCAATGTGTCACTACTGAACATTTCTCATTGTCGTGGTTTGGCAAAGGACAGACAAAAACAATCCGTAGCTCAATTTGTCACATTTCGTTGATAGTGGTCATGTAGTGGAGAAAACGAGAGCTTTCAAAGTAATTCATCGTATCCCACCTGATCTTTGCAATAGACTTCGTATCCGTCTACTGCTCATAGCTGAGGCAGGCGATAGGCATTCGAACTATTAAGCTTAAACTATGCATTCAAAAGAAGTTCGTACAGCCATTATCCTTCCCTTGCTGGCCTATTAAGACATAAGCAACTGATGACTTCTACACCACCACACCTTACTTATATTTTTAACCTCTCTCCCTTATCATACCTTAATCTTATCACATCTTCATTATAAACGTGTTTCATTTGCTTCCCTTACAATCTAACATTACTTAATCGGTTCATTTGTTTTTACTAGCCTTTATGGACTACTTCCACCTGAACATTTGTTTGTTTAATCATGCTGTTATTGGTTATTCTTGTCATCACAGATCACTTGACTTCTTCATCCTTATTATTGATAAAACCATTATAATTATTATTATCATTACTACTATTATGACTAATTGCACAATTTATATTCACCATCTTATTATCCTGTAGACTGAAAACACCATGATTGGTTTATATTTGAATTTTGATTTGTAAAGTTATGTATATTAGAGTTAAGCATGATGAGATCTAATTGAAAACAATATCACTGTTCGCTTAAATGTGTTGTTCTAAATCCTAATTGAATTAAAGAAAAACTGACATCCATAGCACAAGAAGTGGCTCTCGTGGCCCAGTTTGTCTAGTCGACAACGCTTTAGCGTTTGAAGCTAAGGTTGCTGGGTTCCAGTCTTAGTAACGACACCATTACTCACTGGGTAATGTAGGTACATCCAAATGAGTCCCGAATAGGACGAAATGTGCATCCCGATTTACACTACTAGTCGCTATCCATTAGGTTACATCCTCACTAGAAACTGAAATTTTAACAGAGGCTAAAGACTTCGGTTCAATCAAGCAACCGGAAAATCAAAATTGAATTAAGTATGTATACAGTTTTGTTTACCTTACCTCATTTCATTTACATTGAAGGTGTCTAGTAGTGAAATACAAGAGATGAGTTTCCTTCTGATTTGAAACTTTTCAGCTAAACTCCACTACTACCCAACACCAGCCAAACCATATGATGTTTACCTTCCTCCTACTAGAAGCTGAAACGTTAACACGAAACAAGCACAAACAGCCTGTCAAGTATTGATTTTCAGGGAATTGATTGATTACAGGTTTACACACGAGTTGACATGGGTCAGAAAACCATCGGAAGGCCTGGGAGTACTGGACAACTGTTTAATCCTAATTCCCACTCACTACCGTGGTTTGAACCCAAACCTTTCAGGCACTGTTACCTGATTCACTGGCCAGTCCATGGATTCTAGCTTCTTTCAATTCGTGATACATATATAGCGCGATTTCCAGTCAGTGTTACAGACGAATAACTAACTTGGCGGACCCCGTCGGTTACGACTTTTCACTACTGACTGGCTTTATACAAAAGGTTACCTGAAGTTCTAGTGAGTTGTCGTAAGCAGCGGGGTCCACCAGCTAGGGTAAGAGGTCAATTACTCGCTTATGATATTGGCTGGCACTTGCTCCATATATATCACGAATTAACAGAAGTGGGAATTCATGGGATATTGGATCGGGTCCCAGTGACTGAATGGTCTACAAACACCTTAAACCCTGTCAATATTTTTGATCTTAGTACGGTCGGTCGGTTGGTCGGTTTTCGACATAGAACTTTGTACAAACGCGCGGCAGTTCAAGTCGCCACACTCCACTCCTTGTAGCACACAAAGCAAGAGAAGAAAGTACGAGAAATGCATAATATAGACAGTAAACACAGGGGTGAGACAAAGGAATAGTAATAACGAAGAACAAAACAGTTTAATTGGAAATCATAAGTCACAAGGGGTGGATGCATCTGCGCCACTGAGAACGATTTTGAGCCATGTCACCAATTGTTTCCAACCATTGGTTTTTACCGTCCCGAGGACCCCAACCAGTCAGGAAGTCTACACCTTCCTACGTGGCTTAAACTAACTGTTGTGGATTTCATTGACTGGTGCCATGCTTTCGTTTGACCATCGCCGCTAGCTCTTTTCCAGCCTGACCCTATATCAGCTAACATTGCCCGTCGAGGAAGGCGATGATTAGGCATACGTAACACATGTCCCAACCATCTCAGTCGATGTAATTTCACAGTCTCGTCGACTGATTTCCCCGCCTTACCTAGCATTCGATGCCTAACCTCAATATTGCTCATTCTATTATGCCACTTCACACGGGAGATAGAACGCAGACACCTATGATCGAACACAGATAATCTTTTCATGTCTTCCACTCTCAATGGCCATGTATCACAGTCATAAAGGAGGACGGAGCGGACACTTTAGAGATATGGATTTCAGTTAATAACATCGACAACAGAAATATGTAAGCTTACAAATGCTATAGTGAGCTTTAGCTTTATCCTTACTCAGGTTTCGTTATCAATCAGTCTGTTAGTGATGACAGGACCTCTCAAATAAATGAAATGGTCAACTTGATAAATTAGTAGTCAAAATTAATTTTAGAAAAACAATCGTCTAAGACAAATTCGCAAAGTTGTGAACCAATGGTTAGCGTTTCCAATGGAATAAGGCCTCAATCCTTTAGCTATGAGGTTTCCTTATGAGGTAGGATTGTTAGTCCCATGCCTAACCTTTCCTCTTTACCGGGATTACTATAAGCTGAACCTCGAGGTGTGAAGAGTGCGTTGACCGGCAATCGAACGCCGGACCACGTGTAAGGATTCTAGCTCTAAATAACTGACGCACATATATATCCTCTACAATCAGCATAAACAACAAAATTCGGATTTCTAACACCAGTGCCAAACCAGTCAGTTCTTCTCTGTGTTTCAGAAACATGACGCGCCCATCACGAACAGCATTTCCAACAGCCAGTTGCAGACTGTAATCATCAGTTGATTTCTCTAGCTTCATACTGAAGATCAGACGGTCATCCACAAAGAATTAGTAATAAGAAACTCTAGGAACAGATGAGTTCTAGGCTGACATGGAAGAGCTTGTGTGAGTTGAAGGGGATAAAAGCTTCTAGGCAATCTTGAAGCCAGCTGAAGAGGATCCCAGAGAACAGGAAAAAATGGAGATGTGCTGTTGACGCGTTATGTACCAATTGGAACCCAAGAGAACAATAATAATAATAACGATGATGTAGTATGAGACAGTGTAATAGAAATATGACTTTTCACAGTCAACAGTTATTTAATATAATTGATTTTTAAGTGTTGGTTTGCAGGGATTTGATTGATTGCTTACAGGATTTCATCATGAGCTGACATCAGTTGGAGAACCATTGGAAAAGCAACTGGGAGTTCTTCCAGACAGCTGTTTAGTCCCAGTTTTGGACTCTTCAACAGTACGCACCCACTGACAGGATTCGAACTGAGATCCTTCTGCTTACGAGCCTAGTTCATAGACAATTAAGCCACTGAGACCCGATTCATTGGCCAGCCAGTGCATGAATTCCAACTTCTGCTAATTCACAACATAGCGCAACCACTAACCAGTGTCATCGGTGGTGAGTACCTGTTTTCACTTCGACTTCTCACTAGAACCTAGGTAACTACGTAACTGTATAGGACCGGCAACCTGATAAGTTTTAGATTGATATTCAATTGTTGGTTAACAGGGATCTGACTGATTGGTTACAAGATTTCATCATCATCACCATGAACTCGCCGGTTTTTCCAATGGTTCTCCTATTGAGCTTCAGCTCATGTTGAAATCCTAATGTAATTGAATTTACATTAACATTCAGACATTCAGTAATGTGCTTTTTCTTTCTTACTTAAACTTATCATTTAATTATTTGGGTATTGTTTATTTTTGTCTGTTAATTAATATTCATGCCTGTATCTTGTTTTACTGTAGTCCGGTTTTTTTTCTCTCTCTCATTTCACTATTTCCTTCTTCTTCTTCTCTGACTTCATTTTGTTCTTTCTGTTATTCTTCTCCTTCTACCCCTACGCAATGACAAATCGATAATGTTGTATGTAGATAAGTTAAGAGCATTATGAAGATGACTTACTTGTCATTTATTTTCTAAACTCTACTTAACTTTAGTTGTTTGTAAAACAGAAAATGGATCTCTTTCTACATCGTATTTTACACTTGGTTCATTGATTCTATTACTACTACTGCTACTACTACTACTACTAAGTGTAAGGAGGGTTGACTACTTCATCCACTACTATGCAGCCAAATGGCACCCCCCCCCACTCAATACCGGAACATTCATATCAGGGACCCTTGCGCACTGGAGCCAGCCCCTCCTCATTCGTGGACGCGAGATCCTGACCTCCAAACCACAGCCCACTGCACAAGAGACCACTTCAGACTGACCTCAGCTAACAGTGCCATACTGCGCCTCGCGATAGGGATTATCAGTCCTCTTCAGTCACCCACTAACCAGTTGTTATTGACCCTGTCCTTTCATTAAGAATCCCCAAACCTTCGCACCGCCGATGTCCTGTACAACGCATAAAGCCAAGGGCGGCACGGCTGCTTCATCAAGGCTGAGTAAACGGACGTGAATGTTGTCTCGTGCTTGAGACAGGTCTTTGATAGGGTTCGGGTGCCATCCCGATAAACGCTGCCCAGCGGTCGCCCCGGGGAGGCGCCTGTCGCATGAAACCATACCCTCGTCCCACCATTACCCATGCCCAGGTGAGTTTCTCCACGTTGATTCTCAGAGTACTGGGCGGAAGTAAATAGCCAAATCGAGGATTTAGAGAGGGAAGCCAATATTGGAAAGCACACGATGGTCAAAGACTTTCACATCTTGCACCGCATGCAGGGCCTTCTTGCTAAGCGATGGGCGATAACAAGCCGGGCATTTGGCTACCTTGAGAGAGATACTGCTAGTTCTGCCTAATTGGAGTTAGCGGAGTTTAGGCATGCCCTTCTCTCCGGAGGCTAACTTACTCCATCTCTTTGGCTTAGTGGACGTGATATCCAGCTGGCTGGCTGTTGACCAAAAGGCGTGTACACTGCTCAGCAGCAGTTCACTCTGTCCTCCTTTATGGCTATCAGTGAGACATGGCCATTAAAAGTGGAAGATACAAAAAGGCCGACTAGCTGTCTTTTGGTCAAAGGTGTTGTCTACCTTTTATTTCCCGTGTTAAGTGGTATAATAAGCTGAGTAATATTGATATGGCTAGGATTCGGTCGAGTGCTACGTAAGGAGGGGAGATCAATTGACGAGGTTGTGAAATTACATCGATTGTTTGTCTGTCTGCTTTCGACATGGAACTTTGCACATATGTGCGACAGTTCAAGTCGCCACACTCCATGCAGCACACAAAGGAAGAGAAGAAAGTAGGGGAAATGCATACTAGAGACACTAAACAGAGGTGTGAGACTAAGGAATAGTAATAACGAAGAACAAAACAGTTTCATTGGAAATCATAAGTCACAAGGAGTGGATGCATCTGCGCCAGCCATTGAGAACGATTTTGAGACATGTCACCAAGTGTTTCCAACCATTGGTTTTTACCGTCCCGAGGACCCCAACCAGGAAGTCTACATCTTCCTACGTGGCTTAGACTAACTGTTGTGGATTTCATTGACTGGTGCCATGCTTTCGTTTGACCGCCGCTAGCTCTTTTCGACCTTGGCCATATGTCAACTAACATTGCCCATTGTCGAGGAAGGCGATGACTAGGCATACGTAATACATGTCCTAACCATCTCAATTGATGTAACTTCACAACCTCATCGACTGATTTCCCCTCCTCACCTAGCACTAGACCTATGCCTAACCTCAATATTGCTCACCTTATTATACCACTTCACACAGGAGATAGAACGCAGACACCTATGATCGAAAACAGTTAATCTTTTCATGTCTTTCACTCTCAATGGCCAGGCCTCACAGCCATAAAGGAGGCCGGAGTGGACTGTTGAGCAGTAAACACGCCCTTTGGTCGATTGAGTAAGATGGTTAGAACACGTGTTACGCATGCCTAGCAATCGATCACCTTCTTCGACAACGGGCAATGTTAGCTGACATAAGATGGATCAGGTTGGACAAGAGTTAGCTACTGGCGGTCAAACCAAAACATAGCTTCATCAGTCAGTCAAATCCATAACAGTTAGTTGAAGCCAGACACGTAGGGGTGTGTAGACTGGCTGGCCGGTTGGCTGCTAAAATCCAATGAAGGCTGGAGAAAATTGATTGTTGATTTGGGTGAAAATCGTTCTCAATACCTGGCGTAGATGCATCCACTCCTTGTGATTTATAATATCCAATAATGTTATGTTGTTCTTCTGTATTAATATTCTTTTTCCCTCCTGCACTCTTCTGTTTGTTATCTCTCTCTCTTTTTAATCTCTCTTTACTCTCCTCTACTATTTTTGTGCTACAAAGAGGGAGTGTGGCAGGTGTGAACTGCTGCACACCTGTGCAAAGTTTCTCCGTTGAAACCAGACAGTCTCCCCGAACCTCCTTACAGCTATCATGGATGAAATTATTACTCAGTGTTTTGTAGATGTACCACCTAGCTTTCGGCCAGTATGAGCTGATCTTCAATTCGGTTGAGAAGTTTAGGATTATCTAACAGATAATATTATCGGATGTAAATGAAGTGTGTGTGTGTGCACTGCATACTGTCTAACCTACAAATTGGTGTATGTGTAATTGATGCGTTTTACTAATACTAGTAAACTGAATGTAAAAATGGAGTGTTCACGTCAGATTTTAGATGGTGTAAGAGATGTATTCATTTCGATACAATAAATAAAACAGATGATGCATGAAATACTCTTTTTTTCTTTTTCAACGTTATCTAGCCAGAAAGCCGTTCACAAAAACCAAAAAGTAATAGTTTTCAGGGATTCGGCTGATCCCAAATTGACTTCAAGTAGAGAGAGATAGAGAGAGAGCAACTGTAAGCCAGGGAGTAATAGACAACTGTTTCGTCCTAGATTGGGACTCTTCGGAATAACACAACCAATGTCCCCTCCGCAAGCATCGAACTTTAGACCTTCAGATTAAGAGGCGGCGAGTTCGTTAACCACTCAGCCAATGGGATGGAAATGAATGGCCCATGACTTCTAACTTCTACCGACTCACAATTTATATATATATATATATGCAGTTGCATACTGATGAGGAGTCCCAAACAAGGGCGAAACAGCCATCCAATACTCTAATTTTAAATGATTCTCCAACTGAAATCACTTAGGGATCAATCTTGAAAAATGATTTTTACTGATACACTTTTGCGCACTGTTCTTTTGTCTGTTTTGTGAAAGCTTATGTATATATCTTTTGGAAATCAATAACTCTTTAGCAGATGAACAAATTTTTTTAGGAAATGCTCAGGGTTTATAGCGCTATCAATCAATAAAAATTGTTGATTAATTATGTTGAGTGGGAATTCTCGGCCTCTTTTGAAATGTCAGCTCATAGTACGGGGTCTTCGGAGATTTCTCAAGAAGAACGTGTTACAAGGGTTGGTAGTTAGACGCTCGTTTCATTCTTTTTGGGACCTATCAGCTGAATTTACCTGCATCCTCAGTGGGAGATGGTGTTCTCATTGAGACTGTAACCCAGTATACGCCCCCTCCGTTTCAAACGCCTTAACAGTTGGCTACCTTGGAGGTGGTTGTAACAACGACATCCTTTTTCATTATATGAAGTGAAGAAGCTGATTCCCTTTAGTATTTTACTTACTGATGAAGTTAGACTGCGTAAAGGTATATACTACTAATTGATTGGGATGAGTAGTATAGGAGGAAGATCAGCAAAGGCCAAAAACAAAATAAAAACAATTGTGAAACTAATAATGACAACATAAATAAGAGAGAATATAAAGCATCTACAGTTATATCATATAAGAAGTGGAAATCTGAGACCCTACGCAGGATTCTTAGTAAAGCAGGAATTAGGGTGACATTCAAACCTACAAACTCACTCAGGTAGGACAAGCTCTGTAGGCTAAAAGACCCAGTGGACCCAATTAAACAAAATAATATAATTTACAAAATACCCTGCAATGACTGTGAGGTCAACTATATAGGTCAAACTAGTAGGTATTCTATGTAGGTGGAGAGAGAGATTGATTACTAAATCCTGCCTGGTTCATTGAGTCTACACCCAACGCATGCAGTAGAAGTGACTTAACGCGAATACCAGAAATATGGAAGATATCACTATCACCAGACAGTCAAATCAGAGGAGGATAATAATTAATCTCAAAATTCTATTTGAATTCAAACACATCACAACATTCTAGGAAGTTACTTATTTTGACTATAAAAACACTCGTCTTATTTCCCATCTGATTGCAATTGATCAATAATACTCATATTATTACTTCTGAATGTACATTATCTCATATTGAGTTTTATTCCAAAATCTAATCGATTCCACACATGTATATAAATGAAGTAAACAGTTGTGTGAGTAGTGACTTGATATGATTATGAGCAGTAATAAGTTTGTGCTCGAAACGTCATCAGTTAATAATACTGTGTAACACTGTGTTATTTATCAAAATAAAATCCATAAGGGAGTACCCGGTTCAACGCATCCAAGATAGACAAATCAGTTCAAATCACCCGAGGCGGCCGTCAGCTGTTCTATCAAGCAGATCGGCTGTTCACCTCCTCGAACTGTGTAAATTTCAAATAGTTAATTCATCTTCAAATTTCATTGAGACTGGACTGCATATTTAGTATGTTAGTTGGTGAAATGTAAAAGCTGTAACTAAAATAGCTTTTTTTATCTGTGATATCGTTGTCGATATAAATTGAATTACCAGTTCGCATTCCATGTTAATTTCCCCTTTCACAACTGTGCTGTCAATAGAATCCCTGTAAGAAAGTTCTCCGTCGACACTACACTAATTGTAAGGGCTTTAATATGATGCGCTTTGAACTTATTCGGATACATACCCCTGCATCATGAAGAGTTAGAGATACTAACCACGATAATTTACAAGTCTCAGTGTTCTAGCCACTTTTTAGTTGTTCAGTTTCTTTTTTTTAAAGTGAATTCAGTAACGGTGTATACACATTCTGTAGTCTCGATTCAGGTTACTCACCGGTCAGACTGTTGATAAACTGTGTAGATATATGCACGAAATATTATTAAGGAATATTCAGTTTGTCAAACTTCTTTGTATGCAATTACTACTGATGATTTTGATTCCTTATTGTTGGTGTTGTCTTACGCATGTTTGACATGCATGTCGTCATTAGTATTACTATTATTATTATTATCACTATCACTACTATCATTATTTATTTTGTTTTTATTTTTATATGTCCCTACATACTTTCTGACTAATTTATCAGGGTAATTATTCAGTTTCAAAGCTTCACTTATATGCCTCACTTCCTGTCTTAGATTTCCCTTGGTAATACTTAGATTTTGTGCTCTATTATTTAAACATTTCATCAATCCTATTTTCACTGATATAGGATGAGATGATCGGAAGTTCAAATATCTCTTTGAATGTGTGGGTTTCCTGTAAACACTAGTGTGTTTAACTTCCCATTTTCTTTTTCTTTTTCACACTACAATCTATCATTGAAATCTCCCCTTCCTGACTTTCCAATTCATAATTCAAGTGAATTGCCTCTACCTTTGAGTTGATATGTTTGAAAAATCTATCTATATCCTGTGTTCTAAGTACAGTGAATGTGTCATCTACATACCTCCACCATACTTTTGGGGTAGGGGTGAACGTTTCAGTCGCTATGTTTTCCCACCTATCCATGAATATATCTGCCACAATCGGGGATATTGGTGATCCCATGGCAACTCCCTCATTTTGTTTGTATATTTTCACCTGGAATTTAAATACTGTGGAAGTCAGTCATAGCTGCACTCCCAGCATTATGTCCTCAAGTGGCACTTTCCTTCGAGTTCTTGGCCAGACATGAGTTCGTTTTTGACTGCCTCTATTAAATTAAACCACTTAGACTCACTTAGAAACGGCTTCATTCGGCGTATAACGTCCGCTGTGGATTTCTTAACTTTATTCATAACTGTGTCTATTGATTTATTAATTTCCTCATATGGTCCTGTTTGTATGTGAGTATTTACCTTGTCCAAATAGTCTGATTTGTCTAATACTACCGTTGCATTTCCTTTGTCTGACTTTGTGATTACTATATCCTTTTTATTCTTAAGGTGTTTTAGGGCTTCTATCTCTGGTTTTGTCAGGTTAGGTTTTCCACATTTTTGTCTTTTTAATGTCAGTGCACATTGTGCCCGTACTTCGTCAGCCGTTGTTTTGTCTATCCCACTTAGTGCTGTTTCTATTCTAGGGATGACATCCTCAGGTTTCAGCTTGTCCACCGCTACATTGAAATTTAGTCCCTTTTCTAATACACTTAATTCCGTGGGACTTAATATATGTGTTGAGAGATTCATAACTCACTTTGTTTTATCGATCGCCGTTAACTTCAGATTGTTGACTTCATCGCTCTGAGATGTTTCTGCTGCCTAAGTATTTTCTTACATTCTCCAAAATAAATTTGTTTCCATAAATTATCTGCATGCACTGATATGTAAGAATACAACATGTCGTGTCTTTTCACAGCTAGTTTATGTTTTTGAATTCTCAGTCGAAGTGGACACCCACTTTGACTGAGGTAGTGTCGATCGCAGTTCATGTAGTATATTTTGTAAATGGTATTAATTTTATCTCCTTTTTCTGTTGGATCCTGTAGTCTGCACAAAATTGAATAAAATGATTGTGTTGTCTTGTGTGCTACGTTTATTTCAAATGGTCTTAGTATTCTAGCCGTTATTTCAGAGATATTATTCCTATATGTTAGAGTGAATGTTTTTGTGTAGTCTTTGATAATGGTTTCTTGTTAGTATTACAACTTGAGTTTAAACGGCTTTTGATGAAATTCTGTTGGTACTGATTCTTCTTGAAGACGGTTATTGGGCAATTTTCCTCCATTCTCTTCAACGCAGGATTGCTGCGGTGTGCTTGAACTCTTTTAAACAATGTCTCCACACAGTTCCTTTTGTGGGTTATTGGGTTATGACTACCAAAGTTGAGTATTTGGTCTGTGTGTGTGTTCATTTTCCGCAAACTTGTATTTCCAAATCTCCTGTGTTAACCCTCTTGAGTAAGATATCTAAGAATGGAATTTTGTTGTTTAATTCTTCTACTCTCATGGTGAATTTAATGTCTTCAAATATGTTGTTTATTAATTTGTGGGTGTATTCCAAATCACATAATTTTAGTCGAAGAGATAGAGCTTCTGGTTATACCATTGATAACAAAACTGAAGAGTGATTGAAGACAAACTTATCAGGATCGCTAGGGAACTTATTCTGGACTTCGACGGGTTTCAGGCTTTTTTTAAAATCCGATTTAACATTTTCAGCTCTTCTGTTCTGCACCAGTTTCACATATTCATTAAACGACTGTCTCTCGCATGATAATAATTCACAAAGAGCGGAAGATCTCTGTGAATATCCAAAATGGTTCTGAAAAGCGCTGAGTAGACATCACATATTTCCTAATTCAAAAACTCCTCAACGTCACACTAGAAACTTCATCGATTCCATGAGTTCACGTATATTCGAATTGCAGAGAAACATATCACAGAGATCTTCCGCTCTTTGTGCAGTATCATCATGCGGGAGACAATCGTTTAATGAATATGTGAAACTGGTGAAGAACGGAAGAGCTGAAAATGTTAAATCGGATTAAAAACAAGCCTGAAGCCCATCGAAGTCCAGAATAAGTTCCCTAGCGATCCTAATAAATTCGTCTTCAATCACTCTTCAGTTTCGTTATCAACGGTACAACTAGAAGCTCTATCTTTTCGACTAAAATTCTGTGACGTTAATCTTAACAGCAACAGACTTCACACGTATCTTCAATTCGAGAATACCATATTCCAAATCACACTTCTTTTAATTACTCCGAATGTATCATCAGTATAACGTACCCAGAATTTGTGTTTAATTATGGGCATTACTCCTAATTCTAATCTTTGCATAAGGGCTCCGGTTATTCATCCTGATTTGGGCAATTCCATTGGTGTTCCTTTTATCTTTTCGTATATTTAATTATTAAATTGGGAATGTGTTGTAACACATGATTTTATTATTTTCATCCAAGTTGAACACTGTGTTTTTGTGTTCTCATCGTTATAGAGTAGTCGCTGCATAGTTTTGAACCAGCTGAAGTGTATACTGCTGTGACATCAAAAGACTTCATGATTTCATTGTCATACACTTGAATATTTTGATGTTTTCTAAAACTTTTATTAGCGAATTTACAAAATGTTTCTATGATTCTGTTAGTTACAATTATATCATTCGTAGAGGAGTTAAATAATCTTCAAGTAATGGTTTTGTAGGGATTTTGTTTGAATGGTTGAAGGATTTCATCATGAGCTGGCATCAGTTAGGGGATCGTTGGAAAAGCAGCTGGGAGTACTGCCAGACAGCTGTTTCGTCCTAATTTGGGACCTTTTGGTTGCAATGCTAGCGAGGTCGTAGACCATTAAACAGCCACTGGGACCCGATCCAATGGCCAGCCAGTGTATGAATTCTTTTTTCTACCATTTCACAAATGACACAGAGCGACCAATTCACAATGTCTTCTTTGATGAGTTACTGCCTCACCTGCTGCACCCTACTGGTCACGGCTTCTCACTAGAACTTCAGGTTAACTGCGTGAATAGAGCCAGTCTCTAGTGAGCATCAGATCAGTCTTTTCAAGTAGGGATTTCTTTTGATTGGTTAGAGGATTTCGTCACGAGCTGGTATCAGTTAGCGAACCATTTCGAACTCCGGTACGCATGCATTGTTGAAGAGTCCCAAACTAGGCTGACGAAACGTCTGTCCAGTAGTCTCATGTTTTCCAATGGTTCTTCAACTGATGCCAGCTCATGATGAAATCCTCCAACCAAAGAAGTCAGTTAAGTTACTTTCAGACTAAAAGTTGTCCGTCGGCAGTTCAGCAGTAGAATCCGCGCCGACCACGCATGTGGTCCTGGGCTCGATCCTCGACCGGTGCACTGCTTAACTTCGCCAAGTTGGTTATAAATCAAAAAAATCATCCACCGCAGCTACAAATCTTCTCTGTTATCAAGCTGATCTTATAAATCATTCATAGATTATTATATTCAGTGACAGTTGTTAACAGAAGTATGTTTAGTCAACTAACTGTGCGTGTACACTTGTGTGTTTGTGTAATACAAACATACACACATACATAATTCGTCTGTGAAATTTAATACAAATTCTGTTTCTCATATAGACTTTAATTAAGTTGAATACACCTTCTTTTTTCGGATATACAAAGAGTGGTAATCATTATATTTTGTATTGTAGTATTATTGATTTTCACCACAAATGTTTGTTTTTCCCTCTCAGATTAGTTCATTCTGTTATTCGTTAGTTGTGTTCCATTAATGGGGGATATGTCTGATAATTGGCACCAACCGACTTCTAGGGATGTTAATTGGTTACATTCTCATTTACTGAACAGAATGCAGTGTACTGTTTATAAAGGGAAATCTTCCTCGACCTTGCTTACTGATGCCAGAGTGTCCTTCATCGTGCTGCTCCCCTTTCTCTATGCCTCTGATTCTGTTTTCTTTCTTTTTACATGACTTGCCTTGTTCGGAAGAAACCAACTGTGTTAAATATGCTGACGATCATACTGTCTCACCGCCAATTGCTTCCTGAGACGACTGTTCTAAACTGAATAGCTTTCTGTCCGATATTAGCCAGTAGTCTAAGCTTAATGGTCTTACGTTTAATCCCTCCAAATGTCAGACAGTTAACTCTACCTTCAAGAATACACGTGATCTTAACGAAGGCATTAGTTCACATGATACTTGTAGCTTTATAGAGGGCACTGATATAGAGAATAAGTCAAACATGAAATACCTCGGTATAGATTTATCCTCTGATCTTTCTTGGTTGGTCATCCCATATCTTACCGATTTCTGAACAATGCTCCGTCTGACCTTCTACACTAAGAAGTTAAGAAAATCAAGTAGGTATCACTCAACCTCCAATTTTTAAAATTTCTTAACTCTTACATCTTACCTATTGTTCTTTATTGCTTCCCCCCCTCATACTTAGTCTTTTCTGGGCTACTCAAAAGGGACTTTGTCATATTTCACAGAGTATTAAAGGATGTTAATGGGGCTAGCGGTGTGCTACCAAGTCAGACAGCTCGTTACTCTCATAGTCGATGGACACCTACCTGAACTCATGTGAGAAATGGTCTAACTGCATATTGTCTGACTCTCAACATCCTCTGTGTTTACAAGTCCCCCGCCCCTTGCCCTTGTATCTCATCAAGTAAGGGAGCTAGAAGTCATTATAAAAGACTAAATGCTCGCTCACTCACTCACACAACCCAACACAAAATCAAAACGATGTATTCTATTTGGCACGCCAGAGTTCTTTGTGATAGAGGTAGTATTAAAAAATAAAATTAGTGTCTGGTCTATCTTCACGTATTTGTAATTTATGTTGACACTAACTATTTCAACTATCTTATCTGCTAATAATAAAACGTTGATATTATCTCAAGTTTGGCTACCTATATTATGTGATGCAGCTTTTATTTTTGAGTAAATTAGATGCACTATTGTACCAAATGCTGATAAGTTTACGCCAGATTAGAGCTATTTTCTTGGAATAAAGCAAATTGTTATTATTATTTAATGTTCCTTAGAGGTGAAGTAGTTTGAGACAGCTAGGTGTGATCAAAGCGTGAGGCGGTAACACCAAACCACGATGTCACTGATTGTCGGTCTGAGCCGTGTAGGGAACTGTTTCCTGCCTGGGAAAGATATAACCCAACTGTTCAACCTACACTACCTTTTGGTAGTGTATCATGCTATTTTGCAACACTGCTTGTTTGAAGCGTTATCCGCAGATGATGAGTAATATTGAGCATAAATGTAGAGCAATAGGTAAGGAGGTTCTTGAATCTTCATAAATTGAAGTAAATGCAACACATAACAATATCACCGCCTTAGAAGACCAGTGTTGGACGAGATATATTTGCATCAAGAAATGGCATTATCCTTTAAGGTTTCTGACTGTTCATGTTATCCATGGAGGGAGGTGTAGGTTAGTCACTTCCTGGTAAAGGTGAGGTCCTCAAAATGCTAAGGCATCAATGACCGGTGATTTTATTCTCCCTCAAAACCGCCCACAATGGTACAAATATTTGTCTTTTCTCCTTACCAACTTTGAAACTTTAAACATTTTCAGTAACAAAAGTTCAACAGCAAAGACATTGGTTTATTATAACTGAAACAAAACAGCAACGAAAGATAGAGGGAATGAACAGTCAAAACCTAAGCAGTCAAACGGAATTATGTTGACACTAGTCTTCGTTAAAAACTATTTTACATATCCGATTCAATGGTCAGCCCATGAATTCTTATTTCTACCAATTCATAATTTTAACGCGACCATTAATAAAATAATTTTTGCGTCTGTTTTTGGTACTTTTTCTTTTCTAGGGATGTAGACAAGTAATCAGTGATTTAGTGAAAAGTAAATTCCTCATGGCATTAACCCTTATTATGTGTGTCCCTATATCAAAGGTTAGTTTGAGACAATTTATGTTATTTCTTTGTCTACCCTAGTGTCTTCCTCTTTTTTCAATATTTATTGATATCAGACTATCGACCGAAGGGCGTGTGTACTGCTCATCAGTCCGTTCCGTCCTCCTTTATGGCTGTGAGACCTGGCCATTGAGAGTGAAAGACATGAAAACGTTGGCTAGCTGTCTTCGATCATAGGTGTCTGCGTTCTATCGCCCGTGTGAAGTGGTATAATAAAGTGAGCAATATTGAGGTTAGGCATCCGTTGAGTGTTGGGTAAGGAGGGGAAATGAATCGATGAGACTGTGAAATTACATCGACTGAGATAGTTAGGACATGTGTTACGAATACTAGCCTAGTCATTGCTTTCCTCGACAATGGGCAATGTTAACTGACATAGGGTCAGGCTGGAAAAGAGCCACCAGTGGTGAAACCAAAATATGGCTTCATCAGTCAATGGAATCTACAACAGTTATTTTGAACTAGCCACGTAGGAAGGTGTACACTTCCTGGTTGGGGTCTTCGGGATGATGAGAACCATTGATGGCTAGAGACAATTGGTGATATGCCTCACAATCGTTCTCAAGGGCTAGCGCAGATACATCCACTCCTTGTGACTCATGATTTCCAGTTAAACTGTTTTGTTCTTCGCTATTACTACACATTTGTCTCACACCTCTGATTACTGTCTCTAGTATGCATTTCTCCTACTTTCTTCTCTTGCTTTGTGTGCTACATGAAGGTAGTGTGGCGACTTGAACTGGCACACATATGTGCAAAGTTCTATGTCGGAAACGGACAGACAGACAAATCTTCATGATTTCTTGTGCCAAATCTATTCTACTCAATGCTTTGACTGTGTTCATTGACAAATTATATAAATGAATATAAGTTTTATGTAAATTACATGTTAGTTCTGTGCTTATTTTTTCACATGTCAGTTTCTGAAGTGTTAATTCAAGTGTTTGCGCGCATGTATGGATGCGTGAGTGAGTGAGTGGACTTCATAAAACCTTTACTGAAAAGTGTCTTGACCATAATTTATCAAAAAATTCTCACGAAAAGCCAAATGAAGATTTCAATTTATTGAAAAGTTGAAAATAAGTGAAATTAAAAATTTTTAGGGTCAATTAGCAGTGTGATTATGTAGTTGACTGATTGTCTTACAGTATAACTATCATTCCAGATATAATGGAGAAGATTTGTAGCTCAAAGTGGGTGATTTTGATGCAGTTGTATTGTCTGAACTGGATGGTTTAACATGCGAAGCTCTCATGGCCTTACTAGACAGCATGTTCAGCGTATACTGCAATTTGAAGTGAGCTTTTAAATTTTCCATGAGTCATCTCTCCTGGTGACCTTGGACGTGACTGGTCGCAATCAGCGGACTCGTGGACAAATTTAAAAGCTTCCTTCAGATTGAGATTGTTGTCTAGTAAGGCAGTGAAAGCTTCGCAAGCTAAAACATCCAGCTGAGAGAACACAATTATATCAGAAAGATTGTCACCCCAGTCAATCTGTTATCTTTAATTACTATTATTATAATTTCCTTGAGTTCCGATTAGGCGCTAGCAGCATATCTCCGCTTCATTCTGTTCTTTTCAGTCACTGTTACCCGACTCCACCAATACCTATAGTCTTTCATCTCCCTCTCATATGATTTCCTTTATGCAGCTTCCGGAACCACGACTAACTCGTCGTTCCCCATTCGAGTTCCTTTAGTGAGCTTGCGATGGCTTCTCCAGCGCGTGTCCAGTCCATCTCCACCTTCTTCAGAATAATTGTTGAGCAATAGGCTATTCACTGGTTCATTCCCAAAGTTCCTTGTTGCTAGTGCTTTCTGGTCAGGTGGCCACGTGATCTTCAGTAAGGAGTCAGGGGGAAGCAGCTGTTGATCGAAACTCTGCAGATGGCTACTGGAAATGCTATCGGTGATTCATAAGCCAAGTTTCTGATCCACACAGAAGAAATGACTTGGTATTGGTGTTGAAAATCCTAATTTTTTTGCTTGTTCTGAGTGAGTGCAGGAGATTTCCAAACTAACTTCTGAGTGATGAATGTCTGTCTTGAAGTTCCGATTCTGGATTTGATATCCGCATTCTTGTCGACTGCCTTTAGTTGAAATGATGCCGTGGAGATAAGTGAAAGAGGTGACTTGCTTCAAATTTCTCTCCGTACCAGGAACGCACATATCGGCATAATCAAGCAACTGGAAGTACAAATTAACTTAAATGATACACTTCTGTATACTAGTCATTCAAAAGAAATGAAGGGATTTTTATGGATTAATGTCATACACTTTAGTCTACTCATTGTTTTCACACATTTATTCCCCTTAATGAATGTGAACAAAGCAAGAACTACGGTGGTTTTTGCCTTCTCGTCAGCTGCTTACAGGCCAAAGACATTGTTAAATATATCTACAAAAACAATTTTGATATATATGCACAGCGTTTATTTTAAACAAAAGTCAATCAGCCAATATACGCATACACTAATAATATATGCAATATTAAACACTATTCCGAACAATAATAAACTTTTCAGCATCCAGTTACCAGGTTGGCAAAGAAAGACTGATAACCGCTTTTTTCTGGACGCATAAATCAGGTTTCAGGCGCTTGATGGAAATGGCTTCAGCAAACTTGAGGAGAATTGAGCTCTTTTGCTTATTGATAATTTTGAACGACTTTTCGACGTCCGCCTCATGACCCGTGTCAAGCATCTACTTGAGCTCAATTCTCCTCAAGCCTGCTGAAGCCATTTCCATCAAGCGACTAAAACCTGATTTATGCATCCAGAAAGAAGCGGTCATCAGTCTTTCTTTGCCAAACTGGTAACTGGATATTTTCATCTCTCTTTCATCTAAATGCGTAATGCTGAAAAGTTTCCATTGTGTATGATTATTATTGTTCGCAACAGTGTTTCATATTGCATATATATATATATGTATTATTACTGTATGCATATATTGATCGATTGATTTTTGTTTGAAATGAACTGTCTGTGCAAGTATGTTAAAATTGTTTTTGTAGATACATTTAAAAATGTCTTTGCCCTGTAAGCAGCTGACGAGAAGGCAACGAAATAAAAAATGATGGTACCACTTTATTCTGCAAAAAATATAGTTCTTGCTTTGTTCAAACTCATTGTTTTCTTGTATCAAAACCAACTCTGTGTTTTGGTTAAAGACTGCAATTTCATGGTGATCTGTTGTTCTACATATGTAACATAATTTAATCAAGTGTCGTGGTGCTGCTCGTATAGCTACACGTATTCGTTCGGCGATTACACATATTCCCTCTAATATTATCTGTATGACCTCTGCATAGCTAAACATGTAACGACAGAAGCTAAGAACTCTCTTATTGAGCGAATAACACGTCATATTAATACATTTTTTTTAACCATATTAAGAGTCGACTAGGTCAGTGGACAGTTAAATGTTCTGATTAGTTCATAACCGACCCAAGGTTAAACGAAGGGACGCAAAGTTCTCCAATGAGATTATTCTTTTACTTACTATAATTTTATTATTCCCTTGGGTTATGAGTGGAACGTACGGCTTCAACAACACATCACCGCTTCCTTCTACTGCCCGCTCTCCTCTGCAGCCGGCCATCCACACGACTTCCCATAATTTCTCGTCTCCTCCCACCCCTAGAACTCATACGATATCCTCCATGTCATTCTATCTCGCACCGAACAAACGCTCGTTGCTTCCTTACCGGACTCTACTCGAGCGATGGTCTGCATTGAGCACTGTGTCAATCTATGGCCCTATCAACGTATGACCGATCAATCTATCTTGAGCGATCACATCTTGGTAAGTTAGTTCATCACCAGAGTTTCTTGCTGCTAATTCCTTGTTTCTGGCCGGCCGGCCAGCTGGCCATTTGATCTTCGGTATGGAGCCAGCCAGAGAAGGGGGCGGCTGTTGATAAGAGTTTGCAACTGGCTGTTGGAAATGCTTTTTGTGACCCACACTCAGTACAAGTTTCTGACCCGTAGAGAAGAAATGACTGACTTCACATTTGTGTTGAACAGAATCCGAATCTTGTTGTTTGTGCTGAGACGGAGTGCAGGGCGGAAGATTTGCAAAACTGGTTTCAGTTTGATGAAAGCGTACGTATCTTGCCCTTCCGATTGCGGCTGGCTGGCTTTGAAACCTTCATCCGTTCCGACTGCATGTGGTTAAAACCGTGCTTCCTGGCTGGATAATTGAAGGCAAGAAGTAACCTCTGTCAAATCTCTCTTGTTGGTGGTGATTGGTGCTGGTTGTTGTTGTCGTTGGTTGGTTGGTTGGTTATCTTTATCACCTCTATCTCTCTTCTCTATGTTCAGCCAGAGTCCAGTGTTTTTTGCCAGTTTGTTGATTTTCACCCTAAAACCTTCGAGTTTATGTGACATAAAGCATAAATCATTTGCGAAATCCAGATGACTTATCACAAGATTATTGCAAGACCACATCTTAGGCTAAATTCAGATTGGATAAATAAACACTTCTACCTTTACAGCCAGCTATTAACTCATAATGCTTATTTCAATTTTTGAAAACTTCCCATTATTCTGCATCTATATAGCACACGCCATATGCCATTAATATAAAATGATGTGTAGTAATGCATACGAATTGATTCAAAGCTAGGATCTCAGTTATCCAAAACATGTACCAGGCTGTGAGTAACACACATATGATGTGAAGGTTAACTGAAATAGGTGAACTAAGACGCGATCTTGAAATCCACTATCTGAAAGAGAAGTGCATATACCAATAGTGTACATTTTCTCACATCCAAGTGTTGATAAGAATCAATCAACGAAGTGCGTCCTGTTGCCACGATCCTAAACGAAGTGGCACTATGGTACCACTTAATATTCTGATTGATGTCTTTCGTTAAGTGTTAAGTATGCATTTCATTAAGTGAAATTTCTCTTTCTAGTCAGATCATGGACTGATATGTGTATTGGACGACTGTTTCGTCTCAGATTGAGACTTTTCATAGGCGCATGCCTATGATCCCACCGACATGGACTAAACCTAAAACCTTTAGTTTACGAGTTGAGTCTCACAGGAACACTACCTCTGCCACATAGAAATCTAGTCACATAGGGTATCGTTGGGTTTTGTACGTGGTTGTGCGAGCGAGCATATAATCTTTTATAATGACTTCTTCTTGTCCTACGAGATGAGATGAGAAGTCGTGGTGGAGAGTTGCGAATAGAGAGGGTAAGGCGTTGAAAGTCAGACAAATGAAGTTAGACCATTTATCACACGAGTTCAGGTAGGGTATCTGTCAACTGTGTCGGAATTAATGAGGGATGATATCAAAGCGAGGATCGGGAAAGCAAGGCAAATTTTCATTACTTTCAAGTCTGTCTGGAGGAGATCAACAGCACTCAGCATGAAAAATAAGATGCGTATTTTCAACTCCAATGTGAAATCAGTGTTACTTTATGAATTGGAGAGTGGGCGCGTCATAAAGAACACCTCGAACAAACTACAGACCTTCATCAACAGCTGTCTTCGCTCAATACTTCGCTCAAGATCAGCAAGAAAAAATCAGCAACAGAGATCTCTGGGAGCTAACCAATCCAGGGGGAACCAGTTGTGCAACAAATATGCAGAAAGAAATGCAGGTGGATTGGCCATACTCTGAAAAAACCACCAAATGAGTGACATCACACGCCAGGCCATCGATCGAGTAGAACCCCAATGGGAAGCAGTGAGTTTGTTGGTCGTCAGTGCAAGGGTGACTTGGAGGAGGTCATGTAAACAGGAGATGAAAACGTGTGGGCAGACTTGGAGCCAGGTGAAAACTCTGGCAGAGAACCGAACGCAGTGGAGACGTGCGGCTGAAGTCTTGTGTTCCTCTAAGATCTAAAGGAAAGGATAATATAATAATAATAATAAGATGACGTACATTCCTGAAGGTGGAGTTAACTGTCTGACATTCGCAAGCGTAAGACCATTAAGCTTACATCACTGGCTAATATCGGACAGAAAGCTATTCAGTTTACAATAGTTGGCTCAGGAAATAATTGGCGATGAAACAGTATGATCGTCAGCATATTTAATGAAGTTGATTTCTTCCGAACAAGGCAAGTCATGTAAAAAGAAAGAAAAAAGAGCAGGGGGGAGAGGAGGCCAACACTTTGAGAGACACCTCGGCCTCAGTTATTAAGTTAAAGGAAGATTTCCCCTTATATACAGTATACTGCTTTCTGTTTGAGAAAGCATAACCTTAAATGTTTTAAACAATTGCTGTTTACTGAGTTAAATAAGAAGTCGATTCAGGTTTCAGACTGCCTAAATTCACCAATGTATTGAATGAATTATTTTGTAACATGCAAAATAAAATGCACTATGAGGTCAATTGTAACTGTTTACTATTATTATTATCGTTGTTGAGGGATAGTCATTTCACACATTTGATGAATCAAATTAGAAATAGTTTATGTGGGCGGCGGACTATATTTTTGTTTTGTTATTCGGCATATTTTAATCTTTATTCTTTCGCTTTTATTGTGCCAACGAGATAAACCCTTTTAAGTTATGTAATTGATGACCATGATAAGTAACATAATACTGAATCAGGTATTATAAAATAAAATCTACAATTCAAGGTATCCTTTAGGTATGCTATAATATCTCTCCTCATGTTTCATCTCAAACTGACTGACTTCAGTTAGCGAACCGCCACTGAAAACCAGCTAGGAGCACTACTGGCCATTTTTTTCGTTCATTATTTGGCACCCTTCAATATGCAGTACGCACTCATGAATGACCCCACCGACATGGGATTGATCACAGGAGCTTCGTGTTCTTAAACTGATACGAATTTGTCATTTAACACTCAACCAATCAAATCCCGTTAAACCAGCATGGGAAAATTAATCTGATGTTTACTGATAGCTGACTGCATGATGAAATTACCTAGAGTTCTTTAGAGTGAGAAGCCATGACCAGCGACTTCCACTATGATTCTTAGTGACTAAATGGTTAACGAGTTCATCTGGTAATATGAAGGACGTGAGTTCAATTCCTGGAGGTGGAATAATGGGTTTATATCGCGATGAAGAGTCTCCAACTGGGACGAAACAACTGTTCAATGGTTCTCTAAGTGTAATCAGATCATGATCAAATTCGAAATCAGCCTGATTCTTCGCAAACCAACACTTGAAAATATTTGATCTGCTCGATACTGTAATGATCCTATTTCTATTCGACTATTAGTCGGTGCTCACGATTTCCAACTATCCAGATTACTTAGTATTATTATTATTGATTCTTTGAGTTCCGAGTGGGAGGCACGGCATCAACAGCACATCTCTACTTTTTCCTTTTCTCTACCTTTCTGGTCAGCTGCCTTACGATTGCTCACAAACTCTCACCTCCCCTTTGCATTACCTCCTCTCTGTCACCCTCAGAGTGATGGCCTGGCAAGCAATATTATTTGACTGTCCTCAGCATCTGTCCTATGCATCTTCATTTCCTTCGGGATATTTATTGAGCGATAGATTCTTGATTGGTTCGTTCCCAGGATTTCTTGTGCTTGATTCTTCAGTGTGGAGCCAGCAAAGTCAACTGTCGATAAAAATCTTCGGCTGGCTGTTGGAAATACTTTTCTTTTCACCCTAAGCGCAGTAGGTTTCCAGGGTGATTTCACAGAGATGAATGGTTGTTTTGCCTTTCCGATTCTGACATCCTCATGCTTGCCGACCACCTGTAGTTGCATTGGTAGTGCCTAGATAAGTGAAAGTAGTAACATCAATCAAAAATTTCTCCCATTGTTAATGATTGTTGGTTGTTTGGCTGGTTATCGTAATTGCCTCCGTCTTCTCTATGTTCACTTGGAGTCCTGTAGCAGAGTTTATTGGGATGTATTTTTCCCCTTTGTGCTACGGAGTTCGTGTAGAGATTGGATATAGTTTCTGACGAGTTAGGTTCATGCCAAGCCCTGTACCCAAACTCCCTTTTCTTCTCAGGTTTATGACCGAGGTGAATGAGTATAAAATGGGTATATATATATATGTCTTGTAACTGACTTTTATGGCGTCTAACTGTTAACCACGTCGCCGGATTCCTACAGACTGTTGTTCAGGTCCACATATACTTACTGAATACCTACATTATAAATCCAAATAGTCAGTGATATAACTACTTCCAACTAAATTCGTGGCTATTATTAAATAGTTGGAGGCAATTGGCGGGAGTCTTTGGTTGAACCTGCACCGTGATGGCTAGACACCCAGCTTATCGCTGGCCATTATGCCAACTTTTTGACTGATAGGATTCATTCGGCCTTAGCACCGAGACTACACATGTATGATACTAGTTATTAGCTAATGTCAAATCGAACTATCCAATACAGCCTTACAGGACATCGATCGCGAGCCCGAATAGGTCAGTGGTTAAAGTGGGTTTCAATCTCAGATGGTTACGTATTAGTTCCTTCAAGTTCGTTGCATATACGCCTCGCTGACCGGTGGGTACCGACAAGCAAGAAACCTAGATCGGAGACTTCCTGTGGCCCAATGCCTTCATCCACCTAACAACAGCAATTCTGAGCCATCTATCATGGTGGCCATATTGCAAACTTGACTGATAGGATTCATCATGAGCTGACATCAGTTAGAGAACTATTGGAAAAGCAACTGGGAGTAGTGCCAGTGGCTGGGACTCTTCAGAAGTACGCATCCACCGACAGGGTTCGAGCCCAGTACCTTCTGGTTACAAGGCCAGCGAGCTAGCTCGTAGACCATTAAGCAACCACTGGGACCAAATCCAATGGCCAGCTAGTGCATGAATTCCAACTTCTGTCAGTTCACGCATGACAAAGTGCGACCACTTCACAATGTCTTCTTCGATAAGTTACTGCCTCACCTTCAACCTAATGCACACTGCTGCCCACGGTTTCCCACTAGAACCCCAGGTCTCTGCCTAACTGGGTCCCAGTCGCTTAATCGTCTACGAGTTAGCTTGCTTTGTTACCAGAAGGTCGTGAATTCGAAACCTGGTGATGGGGGTGTATTTCTGAAGAGTGTCAAGCACTAGGCTGACGAAACAGCTGTCTGGCAGTACTCTCAGTTTATTTTCCAATGGTTCTCTAACTGATGTCAGCTCTTGATGAAACCCTCCAACCAATCAAACACAATCCCTACAAAAAGCAATTTCTGATACAATTCAGTCTGCACCAATATCAACAGGATTAGACGCACATGGCACTAGTCACTCAGTGTCACCTAGTGTCCAATAAAACTAAATTTGTCGTTAGTCCTTTCATTCATAATTTTTATCTTTTGAAACTTTTGTCCAGTTGTAGTAGTGACCATTTCGATGAAGAAAACAGAAGATACAACACAGCTAGCTGTTAAGTATTATGCGAATCAACAATAAATAAAAGAAAACTTCAAGGTTGTATTGTCATTATTGATTTGTTTCTAGGATAAAATGACCTTTCTCTCTTCCCCTGTCTTCATCTCCCACTATCCCACTGTGTCTTCTTAACACTCCTCCCACTCTCTCATTTTTGTTGTTTTAATGGCATTAAGATCCAATTTCTTTTTTCTCTACCCAATATTGTTGTCTTGACCTAAACATTTTTTTTAAAAAATGGTTCATTTTGGTAACGTTTTTTTAAAAAAAAGGGGGAATATGATATTTCTGTTATGTATTAAAAGACAAAAATAGATTAAAAAAATAAACACATACACGCACATAGCCTTATTCGACCAACTATCCTTCTTATTTTGTATGCGTTTTCGTGGGGCAAACAGAAACAGTGTTTACTAATCTTGATATTATTATTATTTATTGTTTCCTTTCAATCCTAGAGCAACAAATAGCTTTAGCCGTGCGTCTCCATTGCGTTCGGTTCTCTGCTAGAGTCTTCACCTGGCTCCAAGTCTGCCCAAACGATTTCATTTCCTCTTCACATGACCTTCTCCAAGTCACCCTTACACTGATGACCAACTCGCCGCTTCCCTTTCGGGTTCCTCTCGAGTGATGACCTGTCTAGTGATGTCACTTGATGGCTTCCTCAGAGTGTGGCCAATCCATCTCCATTTCTTCCTATTTATTTTTGCACAATCGGTTCCTGGTTGGTTCACTCGCTTCCAGAGATCCCTGTTGCTGATCTTTTTGGCCATCTGATCTTGAGTATTGAGCGAAGACAACTAGCAGTTGATGAAGGCCTGTAGTTTGTTTGAGATGCTCTTTATGACGCGCAGTGCAAGTCTCTGATCCATATGGTAAGTAGCACTGACTTCACATTGGAGTTGAAAATCCGGATCTTATTTGTGATGCTGAGAGTTGTTGACCTCCACACAGACTTGAGAGTAGTGAAAGCTTGTCTTGCTTTTCGGATTCTTGCTTTGATATCCTCGTCAGTTCCGTCGGCCTGTAGTTGAAACGATGCTTCCCAGGTCAGTAGGTGAAGGAGGTTGTTTCTTTCAGGTTCCTTCCATTTATGCTGATCGTTGTCTGTTGTTGTTGTTCTTGTCCAGGAATCTTCATTACCTCTGTTTACTCTATGTTCACCTGAAGCCCTATCTTTGACGCTTCTTCCGCCAACTTGTTGCTTTTCATTTGCATATCTTCCAGTTTGTGGGAAATCATATATATATATATATCATGGGCGAAGTCCAGATCCTCCAAGTTTTTGTGTGAGTCCATTTTATGCCTGTTTCCTCATTGCACTCTGTTTGACGCATTACTAGTCATGATAAGTTAACTTTATTTTTTAATCAATTAAAAATAAAGTCTGATGCTCTGTCGATCCCCGACCGCCGCACTGCTTCACCTTGCTAAGCTGGTAGTATTGTAACGACAGAAGACAAGGGCCAGGCAACAGATCGTTTATTGAGAAAATCAACAGATATTTATAGATTTTTATGTACAACGTCTTCTGATTGGTTGCTTTCTTGCTGAAGGTTATTCTATACTGCTTGTGACCGTTTCTTAGAAAGTTAAGCCATATATCTGCGAATCATATTTGCACACGTTAAGTCTGCTGTTATTGGTTGGTGAGTTCCTCAAGATTAAGCTTTGTCATTGTTATTTCTCATGACTCCGATTGGGGATGTAAACACTGACAGCTCTCACCGCAGTATGACTGGTAAATGGGAAAGGTTGGACGTAAGGCTAGTAACCCTACTCCGTAGAAACAAAACCAGTGCTACTGAAACTTCAGAGCTTTAACTTGAAGTAGCCCTATGTTCCACTCAGAACTTAAAGGAATTAGTTAATTGACTAAGTGTTACACGAAGTAATTTTGGTGGGTGATGATGATGATGACGGATTAGCACAATGGAATCCACTAGGATGCCTCACATTTTCTCTTATTTTGGACGACTTGTCAGTTATCTGGATGTATCTGCATTCCCTAGTCAGTAAGCGATGATAGTATTCCCTCACTGAGACTCGAACCCAGTACCACGCATCGTTTCAAACGCTAAATGCCTTACCCTCTAGACCGCTTTAGTCACGGTAGCCACCACCTCTTAGACAACGGGTGGGTGTCAATTATCATTTATTTTTAATTCAGTTAGTTAACTTTCCCATTGATCTTTTTTTGATTCCTTTACGTCCCCAGTGGAACATAGGGGTTCAAGCTGGAAGCTTGAAGTTTCGGTAGGAGTGGTGTTTATTTTTATGAGATGGAGTTGCTAGCCTCATGCCCAACCTTCCCTCTCTACCAGTCTTAACAAGGTAAAGGATTGCATCGATCGGGAATGGAAACTCGAACCACATGAGGCGTGGTTGGCGAGCATTCTATTACTGTGCCACCGACGCTTCCCATCGGTTGTTTGGACCGAAGCGTCCAACCTCTGTTGATGGACAATTTGGCTCCTCTGTACAAGTGCATCAGTGATGTCTGAGGATTTCAATCGAAGTAATTTTGGTGGATGATGACTGAGTGGAATAGAGTGGAATCCACTGCTAGGATGCGCCACATTTCCTCCTCTTTGAGACAACTCATCAGTGGCTCTGTTCCTCACTAACCAGATCATCATCAAACTTCAAAATCAGTCAAATCCTTGTCAGCCAACACTTAAAACCACTGCGTGTTTAAAAAGATGGGTACTTGGTCCGAGACTCAGTAGGCAATGTAGGTATATACAGCTGGCAAGTCCCAATCAATCAACTAACGGGAAAATCAAAATTAAAATTAAAAACAAGTGGGAGCTGACACCCGTTGCACAAGAGGTGGTGGCTGTCGTGGCCCAAGTGATCTAGTGGATAACGCTTTGCCGTTTGAGATGATAGGGGTACTGGATTCAGGTCTCAGTGTTGAAGAGGGGAACACTGTCACTCACTGAGGATGGTAGGTACATCCATCTGACGAGTCCTTAGTAGGATGAAATGCATACATTATGATGGATTCCACTCTGTCAGTAAAAATGGTGACGTTGTTAACAGTTGAGTCTCGTAGTTCACTCAGCTGTTACATCGCTCAAAGTCCGAATCTTCATACAAAGCAGACTTTGGATTTCACCGCTTTCAGTCATTATTGTTATTATTTATTATTATTATTCCCTTAGGCTCTAAGTGGGACACAGGGCTTCAAAAGTACATCTCCATCTGATCCTATCCTGTGTAGTCCTCTGAAGCCTTTATTTCCTCCTCCTCATGACGCCTAACTAGTCGTTTCCCATTCGACTTCCACTCGTATGCTGGCCTGGCTCGCATATGATCACACTAAGTGGTCTCCTAAGCGTTTCTCCGATCCACCTCCATTTTCCTCAACATATCTGTCAGGCTGTTAATTTGTTAGTTGGTTCATTAGTTCCCAGAGTCTTTCCTGTTGCTCATCCATCCATCACCTCTGATTGGCCACTTGATCTTCAGTATGCAGGTAACGAAGGTAAACCTTGACTAAAGTCTGAAGTCTATTTTCAATCACACTACCCATCAATATCAGTAGTCTGACCACATATAAACATTTCACTCTGAATGGAATATAATAAACAATTTTAAATCGACTGGTTTATAGCTGGTTGAATGTTATTGATGTTGTTGTTGTTGTCGATTTTCTCTCTCGTTTTCTCTGATATACCTTTTGACAAGCCAATAAACAAATACCTAGTACACAAAGGTCATGCATAACACTGGTTAATAATGGAAATAAAAAAAACAAGTCATTAAAGTAAACAATTGTTTTTTCCAAAATGACCTTGTTCATGACTCATCAAAAAGCTATATATACACATATATATGTAGGCAAGAATTATATGGATGTTGAAAATGTCAGCTAACGTGTGTTTGTGTAGATGTGTGTGTGTGTGTGTGTGCGTCCTAGAGTCACAAGAGTTTACAAAACTTATTCTGGACTATATTTTATTTTCCATAGGAGGACAATAGAGATTGATGTTTTAGACATCAGTTTCATCCTTGTTCCACGTCTTTTCATGGACTTATCGGAGAGATAGTTCCCCTTTTTAGAATCATGTGTAATGTCCTCTGAAGTACACTCATCACTATCTTCAAGTATTGGTTTGCAGGGATATGATTGGTGGCAGGTTTGATCACGAATTGATATCGGTTAGAAGACTATTGAGAGACTATCAGGGAGAACTACTGGACAGCTGTTTCATCAGCCTAGTGCTCGGGACTCTTCATCAGTACTCACCCACCGACAGATTTGGAACCCAGGAGCTTCCGGTTACAAGGCGAGCTCGTCGACCTGTCAGCCACTGGGACCCAATCCAATGGCCAGCCAGTGCATGAATCCTAACTTCTACCAATTCACACATGACACAGTGCGACCACTTCACAATGTCTTCTTCGATGAGTAACTATCCTCACCCTCAAACCGGCTGTACCCTACTGGTCACGCTTCCCAATAGAATCTCAGGTAACTGCCTGAATATGTCCAGTGGTTCTCAAACCGATGTCAGCTTATGATGAAATCCTCCAGCCAACCAAACAAACAAAATCTCTACAAACCAATACTTGAAAATACGATATTTCCCAGTGGCTTAATGGTATATGAGCTCGCCTTGTAACCAGAAGGTCCTGGGTTCGATCCTCGCTGGATGCGTACTGCTGAAGAATCCCATACTAGGACGGAACAGATGTCCAGCACTCCCAGGTTTTCCAATGGTTATCTAACCAATGTCAGCTCTTGATGAAACCCTGCAACTATTAGACCTTAATTCATTTCGAACTGTCTGTACTGTACTTTCAGGGTAGATTAGGTTAATTATATTATTATTAGTATTGTTCCTTTGGTTCCCGAATGGAATATAGGGTATAATAAAGCTATAAATGTTATCATTATTATTGTTTTGTCCCGTTATTCTTGGTGTTTGAAAACCAAGATAACAGTTGAATGTTAAAGTATTAATATCTAAGATTGCTTTTCAGCAGTTAGTTCCATGGGTTGGTATCAGTTTGAGAGAACCATTGAAAACCAGCTATCAAGTACTGGACATCTGTTTTCTCCTAGTTTACGACTCATTTGAAGTACGCTATCACAACGGAGGTTCGAACCAAGGAGCTTCTGGTTACAAGTCAAGCTAGCTCGTAGACAGAGTTATTCAGCCACTGCTGTCCAACTCAATGGTCAACCTGTGAATTCTAACTTCTACCAATTCGTTCGTGATTGTTAGAGTGACTGAAAAGCAGTCAATGTCACTGGTGGTGGTGAATGATTGTCCTCACTCGTGACAGGGTGATTCCTTGCTAATTTCTACAACAATAACAACAACCATCAACTTCATGCTGTATGTCAATATATAGTTCGATGAATATTCTTCACTCTTAAACTGCGTTGGTGAATTATCGATATTATATTATTATTGTTCCCTTGGGTTCCTAGTGGAACACAGGGCTTCATCTGCACGTCTCTACTTGCTTCTGTCTTCTGCTATACTTTTCACTTGCATCCATGTTAGTCCATACTGTTTCAACTGCTCTTCACACGATCTCCTCCATGTCAACCTTGGACGTCCCACTCGCCGCTTCCCGTTCAAGTTCCATTCGGGCACTGAGCTGACGCACGATGTCACCCAACGGCCTCCTCAGCGAGTGTCCAATCCATCTCCACTTTCTCCTGCATATTTGTTGTTTGGCGATTGGTTCTTGTTTTGTTTGTTCCCATAGTTTCTTGTTGGTGAATCTTTCCGGCCATCTGATCTTGAGTAAAGGGTGAGGACAGTTGTTGATAAATGTCTGCAACAGGCTGTTGGAAATATTCTTTGTGACCCGTCAAGTTTCTGATCCGTATAGAAGAACTGACTCACATGACGTTTGTATTGAAAATCCGAATTTTGTTGTTGATGCTGAGTGACGAAGATTTCCAGATTGGTTTCAGGTTGATGAATGTGTTTCTCGCCTTCCCGATTCTCGCTCGATTTGACATCCTCGTCCGTTCCTCGTGTAGTTGAGACGATGCTCCCTAGATAAGTGAATGAAGTAACCTCTTTCAAATCTCTCCCGTTGATGGTGATTGGCGGTGGATGTTGCTGCTGTTGTTGTTGTTGGTTGGTTATTTTCATAACCTCAGTCTTGTCTATGTTCACTTGGAGTCCTGTCTTCTCTGGCTGCTTCTTCGACCAGTTTGTCGGTTTTCGCTAGTAAGTCTTCGATTTTGTGTGCCATCAAACATAAATCATCCGCGAAATTCAGGTCTTCTAGGGTCTTCATGTCGGTCCAGGATATCCCTGTCTTCTTGTTTCCCCCTGTCTGACGCATAATCCAGTCCATCACGATTAGGTATATCATTGGTGATAATAAGCACCCTTGTCTGACTACTGTGTTTACTCCAAACGCCTCGTTGAGTTTTCCGTTGTGGATCACTTGACATGTGCCGTTGTCGTACAGCTGTTGAATAAGGTTGATGAATATTTGGGGTACGCCGTAGTACTCGAGTAGTCTCCAAATTACTTCGCGGTCAATGCTGTCTGTCGAAGGCCTTCTCAAAGTCTGTGAAGTTGAGGTAGAGGTTTGATTGCCATTCCATGCTTTGTTCTTTGATGATGATGCGTAGAGTTGCAATTTGGTCAGAACAAGATTTGCTTCTCCTGAATCCAGCTTGTTCTGGTCGGCGTTCTGTATCCAGTGCGCCCTTTATTCTCTCCAGGATGATGCGACTCAGAATTTTACTTGGCGTTGACAGGAGCATGATTCCTTGCCAGTTCTTGTAGAGTCCTAGGCCACTCTTCTTTGGTAGTTTCACGAGGTAACCTTTCCTCCAGTCGGTAGGCACCTTTCCCTCTTTCCAGATCTTTTGCAATAATGGAGTCAGCATATCTGCTGTCGTCTCTAGGTCCACTTTTAGTGTTTCAGGGGGTATTCCATCTGGTCCAACTGCTTTCCCAGCTTTCATAAGCTTGATTGCATTCAAAAATACACATTAATGAACTTGGTGGGAAATTGGATCAGTGTCACTTAAATTTCTTCTGGAACTAATATTACCTAGAGAATCATTGAAAACCAGGGGGGACTGGGTACAAGCTAGAATTCACAGCTCATTGAATCTCAGCTGGAATGGCTGAATGGTCAACTAGCTTACCTCATAACCTGAATGTCTCAGGTTTGGTTCATTCCATAATGGGATCTTGACTACACACTACTGTTATTGATTATATTTTTATTATTACCTTCGCTTCCGAGTGGAACATAGGGCTTTAACAACACTTCTCCACACTCTTCTATTTTCTGCTGTCCTCCTCAGCAGCCTAGGCCCACGATTTCCCATAATCACTCATCTCCTCCTCCTCCTCCTCCTCCAACTCACACCATCTCCTCTATGTCACCCTCGCTCTCACCGACCATGCTCCCGTCACTTCCCAATTGATATTCCACTTGAGTGATGGCCTACATTGCACGTGATGTCAGTCGATGGCCCCATCAACGTATACCCGATCAATTCATCTCCACTTTCTCCTACATATTTCTTGAGCAATCAGCTCTTGGTTGGTCCGCTGCCTGTCAAAGTTTCTTTTTGCTAACGCCTTGTTTTTGACCGACTGGCCAGCTGGTCACTTGATCTTCAGTATGGAGGCAGCCAGCGAAGGAGACGGCTGTTGATGGAAGTCTGTAACTGGCTTTTGGCAACGCTTTCCGTGACGCACACGCAGTGCAAGTTTCTGATCTGTATCGAAGAATTGACTGACTATCTGACTGACTTCACATTTGTGTTGAACAGAATACGAATCCTGTTCTTTATGCTGGCTGAGTGACAGCAGGCAACGTGTGAACTTGCTTTAGGTTGATGGAGGCGTATCTTGCCGTTCTGATTCTAGCTGCCTTTGATATCTTCTACTGTTCCGACTGCCCGTAGTTGAAACGATGCTTCCTAGATAAATGAAGGCAAGAAGTAACCTCTGTCAAATCTTTCCCGTTGACAGTGATTGGTGGTACTGTGTTCGAGTCTTAGTGGTCGGGGTTGGGGTGGGGAAATCATCACTCACTGGAGACCAAGTGCGACCGGGTGATGGGTTCCAGGTAGGACGAAGCGCAGGCCCTGGATTTACTGCTAGCACCACAACGAGGAGACATTTAACTTTGGGTTATGAATACTATAAGTGTAGGGGCATCCATACAAGGAACTCATTATACCGAAATAAGGTGGATCAATCTCGCTTAGATATTTTGACAGTAAAATCACAAACATGAATAAATTGAATGAGCTTTTCGTTCCCAGCCTAATCAAAAATGCATTATAATACCTAATAACTATTTTCCTCTTCAAAGTATATACTTTTTTTTCCTTCACGTTCCTCAGGGGAACATAAGGCCTCAAGCTATTGGCTTGGAGTTTCTGTAGTAGTGTTTATTTTACAGGATGGGGTTGCTAGGCTCATGCCCGACCATTCCTCTTCACCAGCATGATTTCTGGCTTAGCGAAGTAAAGGAGTGTGTCGGCCGGGGATCGAACCCTGGACCATGTGCATGGTTGGCGGTATATATCTTACTATGTGTAAATGAGGCAAGACTTAATGAAAACAATACACGTAGTTCAGCGAAGAGGTTCTTTTCAGAGAATTCATTTTCCCCTACACCTGTAAAATCGCATTCATGTTGAATGCGTTTCACACGTAAGAGGGTAGTAACAAAAGTGATGATTAGTTGTCACAAATATATATATATAATAGTTATTGTATAAGAGAAGTTGAATAATCGTATTAGAGTTACGTAATTAAAACAAATGACTTGTGGTCAGTATGCATATACAAACGATTGAAAATATGAAATTATGCAAAAGTCAGTTGCAAAGAAATACAAGAATTGCAAGAAGTTGGAAGGAAGAACAAAAAAACAATTAAACGGAAACTAAGTCAGTAGAAATCAACAAGGTTGTCACCATGATAGATAGTAGAAGTGGTTGAATAATTTCTTTTCGTATGCATACCTCCAGTTTCTCCTACTGAATGGCTGAGACTTCAGCAATACAAAGGGGGCGAAAGCGTACTGTTTTTAGCAGACTGTTCTTCACTCTGTACACATTACTTTGAAGGAGATGTTCGTCGAAATGGAATGACCAGTGTTGACAGGGTGAATGATAATCCCACCCCTTATAGAGCCACTTCTAGTATATTTCTGCATCCATGAAGGATAGTGCTGTTTGACCCTCCTTTTAGACAAGATACGCGTTGAACGACTTATGTACCTGGTTAGCTCCACAATAACCGGTGAACTGATACAGGTGCACAGAAGGTGTTGTGAGATGCAAGAAAGATGTTCTTTTTGCTTCTATAGACCAGTGGGCGATTGGCGAACACTACTCTTAGTGTTGCTGGGTAGAAGAATGTTCTTCTCAAAAATGCTAAAATTCTTGTCTGAAGGATGTCGTAGGATAAGTTTGTCTTGTTCTGTTTTTATCAGTGTCTGGATGATGATTATTCACGAGTCTGGGATTAGCCAATATTTTCATTACATTACTTTAAAACGGTTAGCTAACTAGAAAATTCTATATCAGTATCATCATTATCACCTTAATTGTTAATTAACACCATTTTATTATTCAGTGTTACAGGTTTTATATATACTACAACCATTACCTTCACATAGAGCAATATTAACACATTTATCTATTGTCATACAATCGTAACTATGGTGATTTATAAATATACCTATTGCCTTTTTTATCCTTTATTTAACATATGGGCCGAGTAAATTATAGCCATGCAAAAGTACGAACTCACCAATGACCCTGAACGCTTAGGATTGATTGGATAACAGGACCTACTATTTATTATAGCGCCACTATGAACGCTCTTCATGAATTGAGGTGCTTATTTCATCCCAGTCTCTTTTTATGGACTGTGTGGATAATGTCTTAATAGCTCGTTAGGGTCGGTGTTAGGTTCGGGGATGGGATTAGGGTTATTGTGTTTGTATTACCTACATTTTTCTAGTAAGTGATTGTCGATCCTTTTACTGGAACGCATACCACTTTAGTCGAGGGCTTTTAGGGAAGACTAAAAAATAGGATGAGAGCGATAAATGGGTGCCAAAAGAACTCATCTTCAGTCACCTCGATGAACACAACATGTACAAAAATGTACAAAATATCCTGTTATGATGTGTTTTATCATTATTCTCTATGTATTTCACTTATAAATAAACGTATTTTTGACATTCGATTGTTGGAGGCAATCGACAGGAAGCCTTCCTTGACCTGGGTTTCGTGCTAGTTGGCACTCACCAGTCAGCAAGGTGTATCTGCAACCGTCTTCAAGGAACTCATGTTCTTCCTTCAGAGATTTAAACCAGCGTCAACAAGTGTTTTCCAGTCAGCGATTTCACCACTGAGCTGTTCGGGTTGGCGATTGACCTTCTGTAGGACAATATTAGACACTTCTGATTGTACACTAGTCCTACGGAAAGTGAATGGCGAGCCCGAATACCTAGATCAGTGGCAACGTCTCTGACTGCAGAACTCATTGGATGACGCGGGTTCGAATCTCAGATGGGACACATAAGTTCCTTCAAGATGGTTGCAGATACGCCTTGCTGACTGGTGAATGCCAACTGACACGAAACCTAGGCCCAAGGCTTCCACTGGTTGATTGCCTCCAACCATCTATCATCAACAATTCAAAGTGCACTGGGATGCCGAGCCACCTATCATGCTGGCCGCATTGCAAACTTGACTGATTGATAGAATTCAGTCTGCACCAGACAAAGGACTAGACACACTACACTAGTTACTAACTAGTGTCCAATCAAAACTTCCTTTTTATGTGAATGCCAATGTTGCTTTTCTGATTGGTTGCCTAAAGGTCAGTCGTATACGTTGGCACTACATGGATCTCTATACTTTAACTTTGCTTTCATATAATCACAGAATATTGATTACTGTCTTGTACCGTAACTACTAAACAACTACACGGCTCAATATTGATGTTAAGATATTCGTCAGGGAATTGTTAAGAGGTCTCAATGAACTGGACATTTATTAGTCCTTGTCTGTTTGGATTGATGTTTCATTTACCAAGCTATGAACGAAACAATTATTGTGTGAGACGATATGATGATGCTATCTAGGCAACTACTCCGACTGAATTAGGTTGAGCGGTATTCAAACTCGAGACCTAGTGGCTGAAAGTTGAGGCAAGAAGCCTCATCCAACCGATTGAAATGGGATTTGAAACCGGACGCGGAAAATTCAATCGAGTATCAGTCCATTACCCTAACCAATCGGCCACTTGACTGTACAGATTAGGATTTCTGTGGTTCAGATGCATTTTTCCAATATGTTTTTCTAATGGTGTTTATGCTTTCCACTATTAAAACTTTTGTGTTTCACATATATTTTTTTTGGAATCTATTTGATTTTGTCATATTCCAATCAGTTAATTGCATCCACCGATTGTGTTAAGTGTTCGTAAGTATTTTTGAAAAGTTCCCCAGAGAATATAAAATATTGAAAACAATAACAGTTAGAATATGAATATTCTTTAAAGCAAATTTTCATTGTCTCCCTCAGTTGACTTTTGTTTGAATTATCTAACACAAACTCTGGGTTTATGCTTTCACAATAAGATTTATCACTTAGATTATGTTTTATATTTCAGTGTTTATTGTGTTTACTGTAATGGTTACATCATGAGAAATTTAGTTTACAGTTTGTATTTCAATAAACACACGTCCTCCGTCTCTAACTGAGGTTAGTTCGGGCTGTCTCTAATCTGAAACGAGGAAAAGCAACGGGAGCTGATGGAATGACTCCAGTGGTGTTTAAGGACTGTAGGGGGAGTTTACTGTCCGTATTAACTAAGGTATTAGGCAGCCTCTGGGAATCAGAGATAGTCCCGTCGGGCTGGTGTAAGTCATTGATCATCCCGATATACAAGAAGGGCGAAAAGTCTTCCTGTGATAATCACAAGGGAATTGGCTTGACTTATATGGTCGTATCTTGAGTTCTAGGCTCAATAATCATGCGTAGATTAAATGGTGCTCGGAAGAAACGAACACGAGAAAATCAGACAGGTTGTAGACCAGGAAGAGGGTATATTGGTCATATCTTCACTCTTCAACAGATTCTGGAACATGGGCATACTCACCTGTGGCGTCCAACAATCAACATATTCCTTGACCTGAAAGTGGTATTCGACTCTGTGGACCGAGAGTTACTACGGAGATGTTTGAATGTGAAGGGAATGCCTAGAAAATACATTACACTGATCAAGGCACTCTACCCGAACTCATACAGACAGGTGAAAGCTTACGGAGAGTTGTCATCTGAAGTGGTAACAACCGGCGGTGTCCGTCAAGGATATCCACCGTCCCCGTTTCTGTTTAGTTTTATCGTAGATATTGTACTCATGGAGATAACTCTAACTGACTTCAGCGACTCAAGCATTGACTTGTTTCTAGGGGACAATCTCGTTGACTTAGAATATGCAGATGATATAGTCCTTTTAGGTGAAGACGTTGACAAAATGCAGACCGGGTCTTCTGAACATCTTCAGCAGCAATCTTCGCATGTTTAGCAAGCGATTCATCTGCTCCTATCAAATGTAAGATGATGCTACAGCACTGGATAACATCAACTCCTAGCCTAAAGATAGGAAGTGAATTGTTTGGTGCGGCGTGTTGAACACTTCACTTATTTTGGGGAGTTGCATCAGCCTTCAGAGGGTTGATCGATGGCGAAATCTCAGCACGGATACAAAAGGCTCATTTGGCAGTTATTAACCAACTTACACCATCTTTGACGTACACGTGATATCCGACTGGTTGTCGACCAAACGACTTGTGTACTGCTCAGCAGTTTGCTCCGTCCATTTTTATGGATGCGAGTAAGACATGGTCATTGGAAGTGGAAGTTATAAAAAGCCTGGTTATCTGTCTTTGATCATAGGTGTCTGCATTCTATCTCTCGTGTTAAGCGGTATAATAGGATGAGCAATATTGAGGTTAAGCTTCGGTCGAGCGCTAGGCAAGGAGGAGAAATCAGTCGATGAGTTTATGAAGTTACATTGATGGTTACATTGAGATGGTTAGGACATGTGTTATGCATGCCTAGTCGTTGCTGGTTTTCCTCGATGGGCAATATTAGCTGACTTAGGATCAGGCTGGAAAAGAGGTAGTGGTGGTCAGACCTAACCATAGCATCAGTCAATGAAATCCACTCCAGTTAATTTATGCGAGACACGTAGGGATAGTAAAAACCAGTGGCTGGAGACAATTGGTAATATGGCTAAAAATCGTTGTCAATAGCTAGAGCAGATGCATTCGCTCTTTGTGATTTCTCGCATCCAATAAAATTCTGTTGTTCTTCTATATCATTATTATTATTTCTCTCTCTATCTCTCTTTTGAATCTCTCTTTACTCTCTTAGCTTGCATTGTGTGCTACATGGAGGCAGTTTGGCAACTCGAACTGACGCACATCTGTGCACAGTTCTCCGTTGAAACCAGTCAGTCAGTCAAATTTAGGTTGCAAAATCAGGAAGGCTCTGTGTTTCAATGGTAGGAAGGCTCGCAAACCATACTGAAAGTTCGGGTTCGATTCCTGCTTGATGCTTTTCGAAGCCTCACCTAGCTTGCTAGCTGATAATAATTAGAGGGAAGGTTTGGCATGAGACTAGGAACCTCACCACCCTGTAAAGGCAATACCATGCCTTCTGAAACTTCGCAATCGCTTGAAGCTCTTATGTTCCACTCGGAACGCCATCATAGTGAACTTTCAATCGTTTTTGTTATTAGATAGTTGGAGGCAATTGACATGAGGCCTTGCCTGACCTAAGTTTCATGGTTTTCGACATTCATCAGCCAGCCAGTCGTATCTGCAACCATCTTGAAGGAACTTATGAGTCCCATCTGAGTTTCCAACGCACATCAACCAGTGATGCAGCTAAAAACATTACCACTGAGCTATTGGGGTTCACGATTGACCTCCTGTAGGACTGTCATGAATACATTTGGAAGAATTCAGTTTGCCCCAACCCCAGTGACCAGACACATGATACCAATTACACCCTGGTGATGTAACCCTTGTATCTACCATGGAGTTAATTTCTTTGCATAACTTTTCTCTCTCCTTCATCATCGATTATAAAACATCATTTCATTCTATTCGCCTACGCCTATCATGAGCATACCTTGTCTGGCTTTGAAAAAAAATAACATATTTCACATCAAGTTATTCCCCTACCTACTATTTCCTTTCTTTTTTCGTTATACGTTCATTGTGACGTCATTTTGTCATCATCATCAAGAACAAAAACAAAAAAGGGAAAAGAAAAAAAGGATTTTTATTTCGCAGCTGTTTTGCTATGCCTCATTTCACTTCTTTGGCGCTATTCTCTTGCCTACTGTCAATCAGATAATCCTTGTGCGCATTTCAAATTTGATTAAAATGTAACCTCATTATTTAAGTTTTCTGTCGCTGGTCTACTGTATGCGTGTGTGAGTTAGTGTATGGTAATAGAGGGAGACAACAGATACTGTAAGCTTGACTTATCCCTCATTTTCAGATGACAGAGCGGTTCACGTGTACATATTTCTATGCCTGTGTTCTCTGTACTCTGCTTATCAGACAAACTAACAGCGGTGCACAATTTAGTATTATTTCTAGACTGGCTACAGAAAGTGTCTCTATCAATTCGAATATAACTGATAATCTATTTTTGGAGAGTGTTGTCTTCTCTCACACAGTCTCCCTCTCCCTCACTTTCGTCGTACCTCTTGTTCCGTTGTATTCCACCTAAGCTATTTCTATTTCATTTATACGCCGTCATCTCTCAGTTGTTGTGCAATTGTGTCTAATCTTGTCGTTTTATATTCTATAAATAGACTTTTCTAGTTAATTCATCATCATAGTTAAATTTATATGTATATATATTTTTGTTTTTTTGAGAAGAAGAATTTTTATTTTATTTTGGAATTTCAGTTCTTTTCGGGTAGGGTTTTACTTGTCTAGACAGTCGAGTAAAAGTTGAAGCTGTACATTAATTCACGCTTACTCAAGTGTTTGTTACCTTTGTCATTCTATAAGTGTTTCCATAAGAAAGTCGGTATATCAGTAACTGAGTGTAAAGAGAGGCAGTGGGGTGAAGTTCTAGTAAGAGGTTGTCATAGATCGACGAAAAACAGGAACGGGTGTGTAAACTGGTGATCGCCAATGGCACTGGCTTACGGTGACACTACGCATTATGAATAATCAGAAGTAAGAAAGAAGTTCTGAGTTGTAAGAAGAAGATGAGAGATGTTGTATGGGGAGAGAAGAATTTTGGCATTATTGAGAAGAACATTCATCCTCCCAGCAATGCTAAGAGTTTTTTTCCCTTCACGTTCCCCAGTGGAACATAGGGCTTCAAGCGAGTGGCTTGAAGTTTTTGTAGCAGTGTTTACAGGATAGGATCGCTAGCCTCATGCCCAACTTTTCCTCTTCACCAGCATTATTTCTGACTAAACGAGGTAAAGGAGTGCGTCGGCCGGCGATCGAACCCCGGACTATGTGCATGGTCGGCGAGCGTCCTAACCGCTATGCCACCGAAGCACACAACGCTAAGAGTAGTGTTCTCCAATTGCCCACTGGTCTGCAGAAGCCCAAAGGACAAAATCTCGCATCTCACCACATCTTGTGTGTGTGCCTGTATCAGTTCACCTGTTACTGTGGAACCAACCGGGCACATAGGTTGTTCAACACGTATCCTGTCTAAACGGAGGGTTCAACAACGCTGTCGCAAGATAGTGACTCTATAAGTAGTTCGATTATAGAACATCTTGTCAACAACATTGTTCGAAGTAATCTATAGAGTGAAGAACAATCTGCCAAAGACAATACGCTCTCACCTTGTTTGCATTGCTGAGGTCTTAGCCATTCATGCATAGAGAAACCGCGGAGGTATGCATATAAAGGAAAATTATTCAACCACTTCTACTGTCATGGCAACAAACTTCTGATTAATACCGACTTCATTTTTTTTGTTTTTCTAAGTCCTTATGACTCTTTTATCCTACTAGAACCTTCGCATCTCTCTGCTTCCTGATTACAGTTTGTTCATTAAATTATTCATCTTATCACGTGACTGTAATACACTTATTCAACTTCTTTTCTATGCGCTGACTGATATCAACAACTATGTGAACTGGCAGAAGTTAGAATTCAAGGACCATTGGATCAGGTCCCAGTGGCTCAATGGTCCTGGGTTCGAACCTTAGCGGTGGATGCGTACTGCTAGAGAGTCCCAAACTAGTCTGATGAAACAACTGTCCAGTACTCCCAGGTTTTCCATTGGTTTTACTAAATAATGTCAACTCATGATAAAATCCTCCATGCAATCAAACAAAAAATCCCTACAAAACCAATACTTGAAAAACTACAATAAACCGACAACTGAAAACTTCTGTTATTATCATATTACATAAAAAATCACCTTGTATATAAATGCGATTTTGCAGATAGAGGGAAATATGAATTCTTTTTATTCGTGGTTAATTTTTTTCTGTGGAAGGGTTCCTTCCTTATCTGTTCTCACATTTTATTTTAATGCTTCACTTCTTCCAGATAGGGTTTTCTTATCTAGACAGTCCAGTAATAGTTGAAGCTGAACATTAATTCACACTTACTCTAGTGTTACTCTATCCTCCTATAACTATTTTCTCGTTGACCAACGAATTTCTACCGCCATCTTAGTGGAGTTCTAATGCGAAATTGTGACCGAGAAGAATGACGGCTAACAGCATTAGCTGGCGGCGACGGTATATGTCGCGAGTTGGCAGATCATTATATTATTATTGTTTCCTTTAATTCCTAGAGGAACATAGGGCTTCAGCCGTGCGTCTCCATTGCGTTCGGTTCTCTGCTAGAGTTTTCACCTGGCTCCAAGTCTGCCCACATGCTTTCATCTCCTCTTCACATCACCTCTTCCAAGTCACCCTTGCACAGACGATCGACTTGCCGCTTCCCTTTCCAGTTCCACTCGAGCGATGGCTTGTCTAGTGATGTCACTTGATGGTTTCCTCAAACTATGGCCAATTCATCTCCATTTCTTCCTGCATATTTGTTTCACAATCGGTTTCTGGTTGGTTCGCCCATTGTCAGAGATCTCTGTTGCTCATCTTTTCTGGCCATCTGATCTTGAGTATTGAACGAAGACAACTGTTAGAGAAGGTTTGTAGTTTGTTTGCGATGCTCTTGATGACGCGCCATATAGTAGCATTGACTTCACATTGAAGTTGAAAATCCGGATCTTATTTTTGATGCTGAGTTCTGTTGACCTCCACACAGACTTGAGAATAATGAAAGCTTGTCTTGCTTTACCGATTCTTGCTTTGATATCCTCGTCAGTTCGGCCTGTAGTTGAAACGATGCTTCCCAGGTCCGTAATTGAAGTAGGTTGTTTCTTTCAGGTTCCTTCCATTTATGCTGATTGTTGTCTGTTGTTGTTGCTGGTGCTGTTGGTGGTGTTGGCCGGGAATCTTCATCACCTCTGTTTTCTCTATGTTCACCTGAATTCCTATCTTTGATGCTTCTTCTGCCAACTTTTTGTTTTTCGCTTGTGGGAAATCAGACATATATCATCGGTGAAGTCCAGATTCTCCAAGTTTTTTGAGTGAGTTAATTTTATGCCCGAGTTGGGAGAAATAAAGAGTTATGGGTCGTTGATAGGTCGTCAACGACCTTGCCCTGTAATCTGATTTTCCTGAGTGCGTGCTGCTGGAAAATCCGAAACCGTGGTTTTTAACAGTTTTCTAACGAATATCATCCCCAGATCCAATTTGAAATGAACTCAATTCCTGCAACTCAACACCTTAAAATCCTCTAAGTCTAGCAAGTCTATGTACCGCGGGGTACGTCTCGATGAATTCATGACCTTTTCAGCCTTAATAATATTTACGCAATGTACATTATGTGATGCATGCAGGTGATGAAAAGAAAAAATCTCAGTAATTTACAAGCGAATCTAAACTCTGCCTGGTCACGATCAGTGTAAACCGACCAAAATCGACCAGCTGTGGTCCGAATGAAGGGAACAGATCTTTGCATTTTGGGCTTATGTTTACTTTGCTGAAAAGCCTTAAAAGACATTAGATCGATCGTGACACTAATTCAGTGGTTATCTACTTGACTTCTTCAACTATACTAGTGTCATTTGTACTGATTTATAGCCATATTAAACCTAATATCACCGATAAAATTACTCATTGTGATGGACTGGATTATACGGAACACTGTCTGTGTCGAACAAGAAGACAGTCATACTTTAGACCGATACGAAGACTGCAGAATATCTGGAATACACGAAGGATTCACGTCTAATGTCAAAAAAATTCGAAGACTTACAAGCGAAAACCAACAAGCTAGCTGAAGGAGCAGACAGCGAAATACAAGACTTCAAGTGAACATAGCGAAGATGGAGGTGATGAAGATGACCGACAAACGGCAACAACAACAACAAGAACCCAACACTATCAACGGAAGAAATTTGAAACATGTCACTTCCTACCCCTTATCTAGGAAAAATCGCTTCTACTACAGACAGTCCGGATGGATGAAGATGTCTGATGTCTGAGAGTCTGGATTTCCAACATCAGTGTGAAGCCTGTCAGTCAGTTCGTTCTATATAGGTCATAAACTTCTCCGGCGTGTCACAAATAGTATTTCCAACAGGCTACTTCAGATTTTTTCATCATACTGAAAATCATACCCCGCCAGCTGACCAAAAGAAATTCCCAACAAGGAACTATGGGAACGAATCAACCAAGAAAACGTTCCGAAGTCAGTGGAGATGAAGGAGACTGTTGTAAGTGACATCGAATGCCAGGCAATCGCTGAAGGGGATAGTGAATACGAAACGATGAAACAATGGGCATGATCCCAAGGGAGATCTGGAATAGATGATATGTGAGGAGGATGAGGAGGAGATGAAACCTTGTAAACAGTCTTGTGGGCCATCTAAAGTAGAGTTCAGCCAATAGAACGAAATGGAGATGTTATGGTGAAGACCTACTTTTCACTCGGAACTCCATTATGGATAAGATTTTATTTTGATAAATCACACAGTCTTGTACAGTAAGATTTACTGATGACGTTTCGAGCACAAACTATTGCCACTCATAATCATATCAAGGCACTCACACAACTTTTTTCCTTTTATTTATATACATGTGTGGAATCGATTAGATATTGGGATAAAATTCAATATGAGATAATGTAAATTCAGAAATAATAATATCAGTGTTATTAATCAAATACAATCAGATGGGAAACAAGACGAGTGTTTCGTAGTCATACTTTTTAGAATGTTGTGATGTGTTTGAATTGAAATAGAATTTTGAGATTATTTATTATCCTCCTGTGATTTGACTGACTGGTGGTAATAACATCTTCCACATTTCTGGTATTTGCATTGAGTCATTTCTGTTGCATGTGTTGGGTGTAGACTCGATAAACAAGGATTCAGTAATCAACCTCTCTCTCCACCTACCTAGATTACTTCTTAGAATTTTAATCCTCTCCCACCCTATTGTGTGGTTGTTTGTTAATGTGTGAAGTGCAATTGCTGAGCTTTTTTCTAAATTACTTCTCTTCGCGAGTGAGGTCAACCATTCTTACCTTAGCTAAATTCTTATTCTCTGACAATCTGACTACCCCTGACCTACTAGTTTGACCTATTTAGTTGACCTAACTCACAGTCATTGCAAGGAATTTTGTAAATTATATTGTTATGTCTAAGTGGGGCAACCAACAGGGTCCTTTAACCTACAGAACTTGTCCTACCTGAGTGAATTTGTAGTTTTAAATGCCACCCCAATTCCTGTTTTATTAAGAATCCTACGTAGTTAGTGTGTCAGATGTCTCCTCCTTATATGGTAAAACTGTAGATGCCTTATATAATCTCTTATTTATGTTATCATTACTAGTTTCACAATTATTTTTTTTTCTGCTTTTGGCCTTTTCTGATCTTCCTAATGAATTTTATAGGATAGTTAGTTATTTAATACCAACGCTTCTTCCCCTGTCTGTTTCATTTCATCATTTTTGCCTTTTTTGTACTACTTAGTGCTACTGCTCGGTTTGTTAGACACTTAACTAAGCCTGCCTTAACACTTAACGGATGAGACGAATTACAGTCTAAATATCTATTAGCAGAATGCGTTGGTTTTTTATAAACACTAGTGTGTAGTTTACCTTCTTCTATTCGCTTTATTTTACAATCTAACACCAGAGCTAATTCTCCTCGTTCATTTGCCGACTCAAATGTGAATTTTATTCCCTCTACTAGTGAGTTTATGTGAGTGTGTCAAGAAGCTAGAGATATTTTCTGTTAAAAACAGTTACGACAGCAAACAGAGAATAAATATGATATCAGATGATTGGAGGCAGTCGGCAGGAAGCCTTGCCTGACCTAAGTTTCGTGCTAGTTGGCGCTCATCAGCGAAGCGTATCTGCAGCCTTGTGTGAGTAGTGACTTGATATGATTATGAGCAGTGATAATTTGTGCTCGAAACGTGGTCATCAGTAAATATTACTGTACAACAACACTGTGTGACATTTTATCAAAATAAAATCTTATCCATAATGGAGTTTGGCTTTACCACAGTGCCCAAGTTTTATACTTATATCAATCTTTACTCGGAACCTAAGGGAATAATTAGTTTATTATTATTATCATTATTAATATTTGACGTCACTATGGGAAAAGGCAGAAAATAAAAGCTTATCAATGTTACTGAAGTCTTGTAGAATATTTAGATTAACTCTAATAAACAGCTGAAATACATAAAAGAGAATGGAGAGGAAACAAAAGAAGAAGGAAAGAAAGAGAAAGAGACGAAGAAAGAAAGTATGTTAAACATCGTTTAACACAATAAAATTCTCAATTGAAATTTCTCTCTTCTATAATAAAAGACATTTGTGTTAACTCTGACGCAAGAATAGACAGGCATACAATGATGATGACCTTAGATTCTCGATTAGCCAATCAGCTGTTGAGGGAAGTCAAATGACGAAACAAAGAAAGAAAGAAAGAGGACGAGGAGAAAAACATTATCAGAAATACTGACTACTAATTACTACTTATTTATGTTTGTTTTGTTATACTACTCATTGGTCACTTAATCTGACTTGCTGACATATATATATATTTGGTTACAAGATTTCATCATGAGCTGACATTAGTTAGAGAACCCTTTTAAACCTGTGAGTACTGGATAGCTGTTTCGTCCTAGTTTGGGACTCTTTGGCAGTACGCATCCACCGACACGATTCGAACCCAGGACCTTTTGGTTTCAAAGCGAGCTCGTAGACCGTTAAGCCACTGGGACCCGATCCAATGGCTCATGGATTCTAACTTCTGCCAATTCACGACACAGCGCGACCACTAGCCAATGTCATTGGTGGCGAGTATTTGTCCTCGCACCCGACCTGCTGAACCCTACTGGTCACGACTTCTCACTAGAACCCCAGATAACTACCTACCTGAATAGGGCAAGTCGCTAGTGAGCATCTCATTGATATTCAAGTATTGGTTAGTAGGGATTTGGTTGACTGGTTACAGGATTTCATCATGAGCTGACATTAGTTAGAGAACCATTTCTTCAGCAGTACGCACCCACCAGGATTCGAACCCATGACCTTCTGGTTACAAGGCGAGTCCCAAACTAGGATGAAATAGCTATCTGGCAGTACTCCCAGGTTTTCCAATGGTTCTCTAACTAATGTCAGCTCATGATAAAATCCTGTAACCAATCAACCAAATCCCTACAAACCAACACTTGAATATATATTTGATTGGACAGTAGTCAGCAAGTAGTGTAGTATGTCTAGTCCTATCTTTGGTGCAGATTGAATTTTATTAGTCAACTTTGCAATGTGGCCACTATGCTACTAGATGGCTCACCATCACGGTGCACTGTGAATTGTGAGTATTAAATGGTTGGAGGCAATCGGCAGGAGGCCTTGGACCTAAGTTTTGTGCTAGTTAGCACTCACCAATCAGTCAGCAAAGCGTATCTGCAATCTACACCAAACGAAGAAGTTAAAATAGGCACATTCCACTAGTTACTGACTAGTGTCCAATCAAAAGCATCCAATACAGTAGTCCTATAGGTGGCGAATCGCGAGGCCAAATAGCTGGCTCAGTGGTAACGTCTCTCACTGCAGAACTCATTGAGTGACGTGGGTTTGAATCTTTGAAGGAGAGAATTGAGTTCCTTCAAGATGGTTGCAGATACGCCTTGCTAACTGACTGACTGGTGAGTGCCAACTAGCACGAAACCGAGATCAAGCAAGTCTTCCTGTGGTCGAGTGCCTTTAATCATCGAATACTAACAATATGTATAAAGGAAAAAGGATTATAAAAAGACTTTCAGGCAAGTTCTCGTGACGCACATGCGCACACAAATACACGCAAATGCAAGCACATCCTTTCATTCTCTTCTATCCTTTTCTGTCTCTGTGCTTGACTTCCGCCTTTATATAACATAATCTTTAAACAATATACACTATGATATTATGAATTAACATTGAGGAAGATGATGGATTACTGAGTGCATTTAACAGCTCTATAGAGCAGGAAAAGATATAATAATTATTATTAGTATTCCCTTGAGTTCCAAGTGGAAAATAGTGCTTCTACAGAACAATTCCACTTTGTTCTGTTCTCTGAAGTCCTCATCACCTGACCTCACGATTGTTCCTAAGCTTCAATGTACTCCAACTCATACGATCTACTCCATATTACCTTTGGATGTGCAACTCGCTTGTGATTCGGGTTCCATTCCAGTGATGGCTTGCACTGCACGAGAACTCTGAACATATTTATATTTATAGGAATCACCAAAATTTTCTGTAGTTGGTTTGTAAGGATTAGATCTGTTTTTACGTGTTGATCACGGATTGATATGAGTTAGAGAACCATTGAAAAACAGCAAGGAGTACTGGACAGCCAGCTGCTTCATCCTAGTTTGGGAATCATCGACAGCACGCATCCGCCGACATGGTTCGAATCCAGAACCTTTCATTTACAAGGAAAGCCAGCTCATATACCATTAGGCAGCCACTGGTACCCGATTCAATGTCCAGTCAGTGCATGAATTCTAACTTCTACTAATTATTGATTTAGCGCGATCAGCTGTCCAGTACTGTCTGGTTCTCGATGGCTCTCTAACTAATGAATAATGGTACATTTAATAAATTATTTCCATATCTTAAAGGGAAATTATAACCAAAGGATTAATTACGGGCCATAAGATTAACCAGAAGGTACTCACTTCGAAACCCGGTGGTGGGTGCGCACTGCTGCTGAGTGCCAAAATGGTGCGAAACAGCTATTCAGTACTCCTTGATGGTTTTCAATGATCCTCTAACTGATATCAATCCGTAATCAAATTTGCAATAAATCCGCTGAAAAGAGTCTCTTCGTTAAATATTGCATTCCTGATAGATCGATAGATAGATATTGCATAACATAACAGTCGTTAATATGCATTTCCTAATTGATTCTTAGTTAATTATATCTGCTAAAAGATTTTTTGTTTGGAATTGTTAGGTGAATTAGTTTGTCATTTTAATGCATCTTTGTAATGTGAGTGTGTCAAGAGACATACACACGCACACACACACACACACTGACAAACAGTTATAATCTCTTTGATGTAAGTATCAGTTCGGGGATGAAATCAACTACCCTTGATTATACAAAACATACGTTACAATTACGTGTATGCACATATCTACAGAGATTGAGGAAGAGAGACAGGGTGACGTGATGTATGCATTTCTCTGTCGTTTTGTGTATTATCCCTTTTTTGTTTATCCAGAACTGTGCTGTATTTATTAATCGGAGACATGTATAAAGTACGTGTTCGGTCACTAATCTATTTATTCGTCACCGTTTTCTTTTTCTTTTGGTTCATTGTACTTTATAAAATACATGGATCATAAATATACAGAACATTATCATTGTTATTATTCCGTTGGGTTCCAGGTAGAACATAGGAGTTCATTAGTGCATCTCCATTCCACTCTATACTGCACAGTCATTTTCGGCTGGCTGCACAACTATGCATAAGTTTTCATTTCCTATTGACATGAATTCCTCGATGTCGTTGTCAGACACTCGCTTCCCAATGAGGGACTCTCACGTGATGTTAGGTTTTCTATGTGGGCCACAACCTTGCACTGCCTGTCGTGAAAAGTATTTCCAACAACCAGCTGAAGACGTTCACCAAAATCTGTCTTAGTTGTCTCTATACTGAAGACCAGATAGCCAGAAACAAAATGAGCAACTAGGAACTGTGGGAAAGAATCAATTAAAAATCCATTATTATTATTGTTCCCTTGGGTTCCTAGTGGAACATAAGGCTTCAACTCCACATCTCCACTTGCTTCTGTCTTCTGCTGTACTTTTCACCTGCATACATGTTAGTCCATACTGTTTCAACATCCTCTTCACACAATCTCCTCCATGTTACCCTTGCACGTCCCACTCGCCGCTTGCCTTTCGGGTTCCACTCGAGCACTGGCCTGACGCGCGATGTCACTCAGCAGCCTCCTCAGCGATTGTCCAATCCACCTCCACTTTCTCCTACATATTTGTTGGGCAATTGGTTCTTGTTTTGTTTGTTCCCATAGTTTCTTGTTGATGATTCTTTCCGACCATCTAATCTTCAGTATAGAGCGACGAAGACAGTTGTTGATAAAGGTCTGCAACAGGCTGTTGGAAATATTCTTTGTGACCCGCCGCCAAGTTTCTGATCCGTCAGAATCTACTGCTCAACAAATAAGCCAAAGAAAATGGAGAGGGATTGAATATATATTGTGGAGACTGTTGAGTGACCTCGTGCCACAGACCATCGCTCGAGCAGAAGTCGAGTTGGGTTTGTATCCGAGGGTGACATGTAGAAGATCGTGTGATGATGAGATGAAACCTTATGGGGAGTCGCATGATCAGCTGAAGAGGACTGTAGGGAACAGGACAATGTGGAGATGTTCTTTTGAGGCTGTATGTTCCACTCGAAACCTAAGGGAACAATAATAATCTAAATGACGTCACTCAACGGTCAGCGCAGTGTATGTCAAGTCCATCTCGATTTCTTTCTGCTTATTTGTTAAGGGATAAGTTCTTAGTTGCCCCGTTGCCGGAGTCGCTTGTCTGCCTCTTGATCCTTTTTGGCCAACTGACTGTTTGGAGAGAAGGCAGCTGTTTGATTAGAAATACTTTATGTGATGTACCTGCCAAGTCTCTGAACCATGACGAGGAACTGATCTGACATTATTGTGCTGTTGCTAACTGCAGCCGACTTACACACTGATTTCAGAATGATGAGGTTCTGTTCTGCTATGCCTACTATGCTGACTGATTGTGACAACTATCGTCCTTGCCTTTCACCCGTTGACGGTGATTTTGCCTTCTTCTTGTCTGCTATATGTCTTCACATCTCCCCTTTTTTGTATATTCCACTGCTAGTCGCCATCCACCTATTAACATTTTAAAAACTGACCAAAATAATGCAGCAAAAATTTTTGGAATTTGTCTGTTGTTATTCATTGCTTCTTCTCTCATCATACATATTCCTATATCCCTTCAGTGTCTGAGTTTTACTTCAAAGCATTTGTGTTCAGTGTTTATTGTAGCTAACTGCGTGGTGAACACGTACTACTTTTTCGTCAGTCGCTTATTATCGCTGAATTTTTGAGATACTTTTCAAATATTTGTGACAAGATCTATCCGTTAAAATGCAGTAAGACTACTGCCCAAGTCGCATCTGATTTACCTGTTATCATACAATATTCCAACAGTGAGCAGAATATTCTTCATATTGAGTCAGAAGAAGCAAAATAAGAAGACGTTAGTAAACAGCGAAGAAAATTTTCTTTATCAACGAATCAGTTTCAAGAGCCAGTGTATAATCGTAGTAATATTTTTACAGAGAATTTATAAGGCCATTTCGATACTGGTGTGGTGGTGTGATACAGACAATGTGTTCCAACGGAATTTGATTCTCCTGAATTACCACAATTCAAGTCGACATTAGCGACAGAATACGAATATTCTATTCGATGTTATCGACAGGATACTTTGGCTTCCATGTCTTGCCTTCTGTTGTTACATTTGGTTTCGCTGCCTGCCGACAAGTGGAAAGCCTATGCCCTGAAATTTTTGATGGAGACATATGGACCATCTAGCAGGACTTCGGGGCTGTTGCGGAGCTGAGTGGCGTTCAAGATCCGTAAGTGATGAGGCTGTTACATGGAACACTGCTGAAAGGTCGCGCGAAGGCGGCAAATGATAGTGTGATTCTAAACACCGGCGAATGCTTGCCAGGATCACGCAAACTGCTTCCAAAGTGGGAAGGACCATACACAGTCACTGTGAAATGTGTTCACTTATATATACTATCAGAAATGCAAACAGAGGAGCAAGTGAACGTCAGCGAGCTCCGGAACTCGATACAACAAAACAAGCTAACAAAGCTGCCAGCACCAAGAAGATACAACCGACTTCAGTCAAAAGTATTTGACGATGGGGCGAGTGTGATGGTGCGATACAGACAATGTGTTCCAACGGAATTTGATTCTTCCGAATTCCCGCAGTTCAATTCGGCGTTAGCATTAGAATACCAACATTCTATTTGATGTTACCGACAGAATACATTTCCCACTGTTGTATACTTTGGTTTCCGTATCTTGCTTTCTGTTGTTACACGGGTAACTATATTCTGGAAAAATGTATAACACGGTGTAAGCTGTAATCTAGAAGGGAATGACTAATTGGAAATTAGAAAAAGAGGGGTGGTAGAAGTTGAAATGACGTAACAATTGTGAAAAATGACTAATCAAGTGGGCAAAAATGGTAGTGCTTATATAACATCTGTATGAAAATGCAGTGTTACTAATAAATAATAATAGAGTAATTATGACATATTAGTGACAGTAAACTTACGTAATTAAATGAAACAGAATTAAGGTAAGGTCTTTACTTTGTCTAAGGTAAGGCAAGCTAATGTATGTATTGCTTGTGAACATAGACATTCAGCTTCAGGTCCTGAATAGTCAATGACCAGGCTATGTATAGATGGCATACTCGAAGTCCTTTCGTGAGATATTGAAGAACTCTGTGTAGCACTGTGAAGCAGTCATTTAGTGGTGCCTAAAGTTCAGAATTTATAAGTTGTTCAAGGATAGAACACAGAATCCATCAATATAGCACATGAGGAATTCACATACGCCATCTATACATAGCTGAATCATTGGTTATTTGGGAGTTGAAATCGGACTTTTGCATTCAAAAGCCCTATATACATTCACTTTATCGTGGTCAGAGTAACATTCTTACCATCATTTCGTTTTATTTCATTACCTAAGTTTACTATTTTTATTACTATTATTATTTTGTAATCAATCTATTACTGTTTATTAATAACACCTCATTTTCATACAGATTTTATACAAATACTTTATCTTCAATAGTTGGTTTGTAAGGATCAGTTCTGTTTTTACGAGTTGATCACGAATTGATATCAATTAGGGAACCATTGAAAACCAGGGAGTACTGGACAACTGTTTTATCTTATTTTGCGAATCTTCGGTAGTACGCACCCACTACTAGTGTTTGAACCCACAACCTTCCGGTTACAAGGAAAGCTAGCTCGTAGACCATTCAGCCACTGGAACCCGATTGAATGGCCAGTCAGTGGATGAATTCTAACTTCTACCAATTCGTGATTTAGCGCGACTAGCACCAATCATTGTCATCAGTGGGAAATCCATTCTCACACCTGACTGGTTGAACCTCACTGGTCACGACTTCTCACTATAACCCCAGGAAACTCCGTCCTGTAGCTAGTCACCAATGAGCATCAGATTAATTTTCAAGAGTCGGTTTGTAAGGGTGCGTACTGTCGATGATTCTCAAACTAGGATGAAACAGCTGTCCCGTACTCCTGGCTGTTTTCCGAAGGTTCGCTAACTGATATCAACCAGTGGTCAAACTCGTAAGAACAAATACTTTATCGTCGATCCATTAATTTTTGTCTACTTTATATAATCATATTGATTAGTCATTTCCACAATTATTATGTCATCCCAACGTTTGTTCCCTCCCATTTTACCGATTTCCATTTAGCCACCCTCTCATAGATTACACCTTACTTTACATAATATATTTTCAAAGACGAATTTTACCAGTATCTGATTGCTCGTCTTATGAATTCTTTGACAAATGTTAATACCGATTGTACAGCTTATGTGAAAATGAATCGTCGAAAAGAAAGTAATTCTTCTCACTGTTTACGTCTTTTTCTTATTCTGACTGTCTCAGTGTTATTGTCCGCTGGTTTATACACATCTGTTAGTGTTTTGTATTTGTTTATTCCTACGGATATTGTCATTTGTGAGTCATTTCATGTGGTTATCCTATGAGAATCGTTTAAATCAAAAATGTGTTTATCTCTGGTTCAGTCCTTGGGGCATATTTCTCATAAACTATGTGTGTGTGTTGTGTTGTGTTCCCGGTAACTGTGTATTTCACCGTCCTCTTCTTTCTACAATGATTAAGCGATGATTCAGAAATATCTCTGGAATAAGTTGACTCCTTTTTTCAAGTTATAGCCTTTTAGCTGTGTTGTCTAACTTTCATCAAGAAATCCATCATGTTTCCTTGTCTATTCCCATCCTTATAGTGAATTGCATTCGATCTTTATTTTTAACAAAATGAGAAATATGAAAATTCAAGTATTGGTTTTTAGGGATTTGGTTGATTGGTTACAGGGTTTCATCATGAGCTGACATTGTTTAGAGAACCATTGGAAAACCTGGGAGTAATGGACAGCTGTTTCCATTGTCCTAGTTTTGGACTCTTCAGCAGTAGACACCCACCGACCGGATTCAAACCCAGGACCTTCCGGTTTCAAGGCGAGCTAGCTCGTAGACCATTTAGCCACTGGGACCCGATCCAATGGCCCATGAATTCTAACTTCTGCCAATTCACGACATAGCGAGACCCCTAGCCAGTGTCATTGGTGGCGAGTATTTGTCCTCACACCCGACCTGCTGCACCGTACTGGTCACAACTTCCCACTGGAACCCCAGGTAATTACCTACCTGAATAAGGCCAGTTGCCAGTGAGCATCTCATTGATATTCAAGTAGTGTTTGTAGACAGAAGTTAGAATTCATGGGCCATTGGATCGGGTCGCAGTGGCTTAATGGTATGCGAGCTCGCCTTGAAACCAGAAGGTCCTGGGTACGAACCCCGGTGGGTGCGTACTGGTGAAGAGTCCCAAACTAGGCTGACGAAATAGCTGTCCACTACTCCTGGATTTCCAGTGGTTCTCTAACCAATGTCAGCTCATGATGAAATCATGTAACTATGAAAATACTTTCATTGTTTTCTTCTGGCCGAAAAATATCTTTGAAAACAGCTATTTTTATAGACGAGTTTGTTGATCCCACCATGACCACTCCTTCATTCTGCTGTTATAACTTCCCTTTAGATATGGAAATGATTTATTAAATATGCCAATACACGTTTTAGTGATTCTTAGAAATAAAAAATGTGTTCAGAAATCTATACATTATCCATGCTAAATTCTATATCCTGTGGCCGTGACTATAGAATTAATGCAACTCACTTTACGCCAAACTAGCTTTCATATCGCTTGCTACCTAAATTTAAACCAGAATCCACTGTGAGACGTAGATATTGAAAATGTCAGACCGGTAGGGGCTACTTGCCTTTCGTGACAGATGTCTCCTTTTTGTCTTCCATGTCAAGTGATGCAGTATTTTTTATTTTATCATTATTTTTCCCATAGGTTCCGATTGGAACATACGGATTCAGCAACACATCTCCACTTCCTTCTATTCTCAGCTCTCCTTTTCAGCCGACTAGCCCCACGATTCCCCATAATCTCTCATCTCTCCTCCATATCGCCCTCGCTCGCACCAACCACTCACTCGTCACTTCCCATTGGCATTCCACTCGAGTGATGGCCTGCGCTGAGTGCAATGTCAACTGGCGGTCTCCCCAACGTATTCCTGATCCATCTCCATTTTCTCCTACATATTTCTTGAGCAATCGGCCTTCGGTTGGTTTGCTGACTGCCAGAGTTGCTTGTTGCCAATTATTTCTAGCCTGTGGGTGAATGGAGCAGTTATTGATAAAAGTGTGCAACTTGCTGTCGGAAATCCTTTCCGTGACGTACACGCAGTGCAAGCTTCTCACCCATATAGAAGAACTGACTGATTGACTGACTGAATTCACATTTGTGTTGAACGGAATGCGAATCTGGTTATTCATCCTGGCTGAGGTAGAGTGAAGTACAGACGATTTACAAACTGGTTCCAGTTTGGTGAAGGTATGCGTATCTTGCCTTTCCGATCCTAGCTGGCTGGCTGGCTGGCTTTGAAATCTTCATCCGTACCGACTGTCTGCGGTCGACACCGTGCTCACTGGCTGCATACGTGAAGGGAGTAACCTCATTCAAATCCCTCCTGTTGATGGTGATTGGCGCTGGTTTTTGTTGGTGTTGGTTGGTTATCTTCATCACCTCCATTTGTCTTCTCTATGTTCACCTGTAATCTGTCCTGTCTTCCTTGCCATCCTCTACTTCCAGTTTGTTGGTTTTCGTCTATGAATCCTCCAGTTTTTGTGATATCAAACATAAATCACCTGCGAAATTAATTAATTAATTCTAATGTTACGTTCATATTCTTATTGACAATATTATGTACTATACGGATCAGAGACTTGCACTGCGCGTCACAAAGAGCATCTCAAACAAACTACAGACCTTCATTAACAGTTGTCTTCACTCAATACTCAAGATCAGATGGCCAGCGAGAAAAGATCAACAACTGAGATCTCTGGGAGTGAACCAACACAGCAGAAACCGATTGTGAAACAAATAGGCAGGAAGAAATGGAGATGGATTGGCCATACTCTGAGGAAACCATCAAGTGACATCACTAGACAAGCCATCACTCGAGTGGAACCCGAAAAATAAGCGGCGAGTTGGTCGTCAGTGCAAGGGTGACTTGGAGGAGGTGATGTGAAGAGGAGATGAAAGCATGTGGGCAGACTTGGAGCGAGGTGAAGACTGTAGCAGAGAACCGAACGCAATGGAGACGCGCGGCTGAAGCGCTATGTTCCTCTAGGAATTAAAGGAAACAATAATAATATAATAATGTATTATTAAGAAAGAGTTTAATGCAATATTATACTATATGCTGAGAACTCTACGCTGTATCGAAAGTCCTGTTCCCAGTAAAGCTATTCATTACCACTACCCCAGTTGTTCAGCTCTGTCACACTGTTTCTACCACACAAAAGTAGAGAAAACAGGAACAAAAAATTCAAAAGAGTTACAATGAAGGGGCTACAAATGTACGAGAGGACCAATAATAACTTCTTATCATCAGGTATGAGAAATTACAAAAACAGTGAATCTATCTGTCTGTGCCTTGTGAGAACGACTTTGGATGATACTTTCCAATCATTCTCGCAGACTGAATTAATAATAATAGTAATTATTATAATAATTGTTATAAGGCCTTATTTCAGACAATATGTGAACACACATTACAGAAATTTTTAAGAGGTCAAAAATATATCATCTTCGTACAGGCAAAGCAGCAGGATCTGATGGAATAACTCTAGAAGTATTTAAATAAGGTGGAGACAGTTTACTGTCTGCACTAACTGAGTTAATAGGCAGCGTCTGGGAATCAGAGGAAGTCCCGTCGGGTTAGTGTAAGTCACTGATCATCCCGATATACAGGAAGGGAGATAAGCCTTCCTGTGATGATCACAGAGGGATTAGCTTGACTAATATAGCATCTAAAGTCTTAGGCTCAATAATCATGTGTAGACTAAGTGGTGCTCGGAAGAAACGAACACGAGAGAACCAGGCAGACTTTAGACCAGGAAGAGGATGTATTGATCAAATCTTCACCCTTCGACAAATTCTAGAACATGGGCACACTTACCGGTGGCGTCCAACAGCCGCTAAATTTCTTGACCTGAAAGCGGCAATCGATTCCGTAGACAGAGAAGTACTATGGCGATGTCTGATTGTGAAAGGAATGCCGAGAAAATACATAGTTTAAGCTAGTGATGTAGCAAGGTGTAGACTCCCTGACTGATTGGGGTCCTCGGGACGGTAAAAACCAATGGTTGGAAACAACTGGTGACATGGCTCAAAATCGTTCTCAGTGGCGCAGATGCATCCACTCCCTGTGACTTATGATTTCCAATGAAACTGTTTTGTTCTTTGTTAATACTATTCCTTTGTCTCACACCTCTGTTTACTGTCTATATAATGCATTTCTTCTCTTTCTTTGTGTGCTACATGGAGGGAGTGTGGTAACTTGAACTGCTGCACAACGGTGCAAAGTTCTATGTCGAAAACAGACAGTACAGGATATACATGTCAAGTAATAACCTGAATTATATAATGTGACGCAGTGTTGTTGCACATGTATAGACAACTAATTCTGTACACTTTTTTCTTCATTGACTTCAAGAATTCCTCAGCCTTTCTCCAAGAGCTAATTAAAAATGTGTACGGATTCTTGTAGTGATTATTTGATATAATTGGACAATAGTAATTGAAGCAATAAGAAATGCTAAAGAGTTTGAGCATTTTGATATCTGGCAACTTTATTAACCCAGCGATTTAAACAGGCTGCCGTTAGTTTCCTAAGAAACTTTCAATGCAACGGACCCAAAACCCATTGCTTGTCAGTCGATAGCATTAAGTCAAATAAACAGCATCATCTCTTTGAAGCGTAGTAGTTTTGAAAAAGAAGGCAAATAATCGAATCAAAAGGCATAAAAGCGGTCTCTTCTTTTCAATTTGCACAAAAAAAGTAACACCAGAATGAAACACTCTGACAGAAAGAAAAAATAATGAAAAAAACCTGTTAGATTTCTAAGAAAAAATCTATTTGATCAGCTTTTTATGACTAAATAAATTTTTTTTTCTAAATGACTGAACAGAACGAAAATTTTAACACAGTTAGTTTATCGATTCTATTCCTTTTTTTCTTTTGAAAAAACGAAATTTATCTGTTCGGACAACGTCAAATCTGTCATCATTTTTCGCCTTACTCTTCTCCTTTTTTTCCTCTTTGCGTTACGTAATCAGTAAATATTGTATTTCACTGAAGAAGACAAAAATAAGGTTAAACACCGATTCGGCAATTTTTTCTCGTTTTGTTGCAGTGTATTGTTTCTATGAGTTCCGAATAGAACATACGCTGTCAAAGAACTTAACCCTAAGTTCCTATTGTAACGAAGACGCTCCGAACCGATAATTACCATGTACTTTTCTTGACTTTAACTCCAAAACACCAGTACTCGTTTGAAAGTTATATTGTTTGGCAATTAAAGTAAAGACAATTACAAGTTTATAAACGAATGTTTTATACCAAAATATCATGTACTTTTATTCGTATTCTTTCATCTTCTTCGAACTTGTACACAATTGAACCATTCGCGCCTTCGAGTTGCCCATCAATGGCTACCAGTTCCAATAAACAAACGTACAATGTTCACGTCCATTGACATACACCTTCAACAACACTACTCCATATTGTTCTATTTTCTGCGGTCCTCTTTTGCTTGCCCCGTGGTTTCCCACTGTTTATTACCTTCCTTAAATCGGAGTGATGCCCAGACTCATCGTGTACGACCTATATTTCACTCGAAAGACGGTCTGGAGTGGAGCGTGATATCATTTGACGGTTTCCTAAGCTTCCATCTCCATTTTGTTCTATTTTTTATCAGTAGGTTCTTGGTTAATTCCTTCCCAGAGTGTTCTTTGTTGTTAATTGTTCTTAAAAGTTCATCCGATCTTCGATATCGAGTGAAAGCAGTTGTTGAAGACTTGTAACTGGCTGTTGGAAATGCTTTCTGACTCATATAGAAGAACTTCACGACTGACTGAACATTTCATACATTTATTCCCCTTAATGAATTTGAACAAAGCAAGAACTTTAGTTTTTGCAGAATAAAATGGTACCACTATTTTTTTATTCCGTTGCCTTCTCGTCAGCTGCTTACAGGCCAAAGACATTATTAAATGTATCTACAAAAACAATTTTAACATACTTGCACAGAGTTCATTTTAAACAAAAATTCAATCGCCCAATATATGCATACACTAATAATATATACATATATGTATATATGTAATATTAAACACTATTCCGAACAATAATAATCATACACAATGTAAACTTTTCAGCATTACGCATTCAGATGAAAGAGAGATGAAAATATCCAGTTACCAGGACAAAGAAAGACTGATAATTGTTTCTTTCTGAATGCACAAATCAGGTTTCAGGCGCTTGATGGAAGTAGCTTCAGCAAACTTGAGGAGAATTGAGCTGTTTTGCCTACTGACGTCACCTCATGACCCGTGTCAAGGAGATGCCTAGTGATGGCACTATTTAAAGCATTTGTTCCCTTTAGACATAAGCTTTTTGGTACATGTTCAGAAAGTCGTAGATATGCCCTTCTTTCTGTCCTTCCAATGTAACTGCTCCCGCAGATTGAACATTGCTGTTGAAAATCTAAATTCTTTTCTTTACGCTGAGTGCAGAAGGTTTCGAAACTGATTTCACAGTTATGAATGTCTTACTTCCCGTTCAGATTCCCATTTCGACATCCTCATCCGTGCTGTCGCCTGTTGTTGAGATGACGCTTCCTGGATAAGTGAATGAATTAACCTTTTTCAGTTCTCTTCCGTTGATGGTGATCATTAGTGGTTGTTGTTGTTGGTTGGTTATCTTCATCACCTTTATCTTCCCTATGTTCACTGGAAGTCCTGCCTACGCTACCTGTCAACCTCTTCTCTCAATTTGTCGGTTTTCGCCTGTCTGTAAGTCTTCAAGTTTATGTGACGTCCGGATCTTCTTTTTTTTCCTTCATGTTCCTCAGTGGAACATAGGGCTTCAAGCTTGCGGCTTGAAGTTTCTGTAGCAGTGTTTATTTTTACAGGAGAGGGTTGCTAGTATCATGCCCAACCTTTCCTCTTTACCAGCATTATTTCTGGCTTAGCGAGGTAAAGGAGTGCGTCGGTCGGGGATGGAACCCCGGACCATGTGCATGGTCGGCGAACATCCTAACCGCCTTGCCACTGACGCACTCCGGATCTTCTAGAGTCTTCTTATTGGCCTAATGTTTTCCTGACGTCTCGTTCCCCACAGTCCTTCCAAAACCTGCGACTAGTCCTATCAATTCTTTCCCAGTTGATTTGAGTAAGACATGTTAAAAGAAGGTATAGACTGTCTAGTTTGAGTCACCAAGATGCTAAAGTAAAATAATTTGAAACTATTAGTGATGCGATTTGAAATCGTTCTCAGATGCCAGAGATGCAGTGACTCTTTGTGATCCCCCATATCCAATAAACTATTATGTTCTTTCATGTTACCATTCTTCCTTCATCACATTTATGCTTATCGCAGTTATTTTGAATATCTTTTCTCCATCCTTATGTGTTATATGCAGCGGGTGTGTGTGGCGGGGAGGGGTAACTTTGAATTGCTGGACTTCCATGTTGAAACCCAGTCAGTCAGTCAGTCAGTTAATCATCTAAAAGTATTTGGAAAACTAGACAAAGCTGATGAGCTCTCTCAACTAGTAGTAACCACATTACAAATTAACCGGTATATTATTATTATCATTGTTTCCTTTAATTCCTAGAAGGACATAGGGCTTCAACCGTGCATCTCCATTGCATTCGGTTCTCTGCTAGAGTTTTCACCTGGCTCCAAGTCTGCTCACATGCTTTCATCTCCTCTTCACATGACCTCCTCCTCCAAGTCACCCTTGCACTGACGACCAACTCGCCGCTTCCCTTTCGGGTTCCACTCGAGCAATGGCTTGTCTAGTGATGTCACTTGATGGTTTACTCAGAGTGTGGCAAATCCATCTCCATTTCTTCTTGCCTATTTGTTGTACAATCGGTTCCTGGTTGGTTCGCTCATTGCCAGAGATCCCTGTTGCTGATCTTTTCTGACCGTCCATCTGATTTTGAGCATTGAGCGAAGACAACTGTTAATGAAGGTCTGTAGTTTGTTTGAGATGCTCTTTATGACGCACAGTGCAAGTCTCTGATCCGTATGGTAAGTAGCACTGACTTCACATTGGAGTTGAAAATCCGGATCTTACTTTTGATGCTGAGTGCTGTTGACCTCTACACAGACTTGAGAGTAGTGAAAGCTTGTCTTGCTTTTCCGATATAATTCATCCTATATTATTAAGAATTGATAACTGATTACTTCCAAATAGTGATTCATCAACATTTCCCTTGTTTAGTCCTACAGAAAATCACTTATGAGCCTGAATATCTCAGTGATGACGGCGATGATAAGGCCTGTGACTGTAATACCGGAGAACACGCGTGGGAATCTCACAGTTACAAATATACACCTTGCTATCAAGGTGCCAACAAACACGAAATCTCAGTCTATAGAACTTCGTACCAACTGCCTCCAACTATTTAACACTAAATAGATGAAATTCAAGTATCGGCTTGTAGGGATTTGATTTGACTGATTGGTTACAGCAATTTATCATGAGCTGACATTGGTTAAAGAACCACTGGAAAACCTGGGCATACTGCCAGACAGTACAGTAGGTCGGACAAATACTCGCGACCGATGACATTGGCTAGTGGTTGCGCTATATCATCAATTGGCAGAATTTGGAATCCACGGGCTGGCCATTGGATCGGGTCTTACTGGCTGCTTAATGGTCGATGAGCTAGTTTGACTTGTAACCAGAAGGTCCTGGGCTCGAACCTTATCAGTGACTGCGCAGTGATGAAGAGTCCTCAGCACTAGGCTGACGAAATAGCTGTCTGCCAGTACTCCCTGTGGCTGGTTTTCAATAGTTCTCTAACCGATGTCTGCTCATGATGAAATCCTCCAACCAATCAAACAAAATTCCCTACAAAAAACAATACTTGGAAATTGGTTTTATCCGCACTAGTGACTGGCCGTATTCAGGTAGGTAGTTACGTGAGGTTCGAATGGGAAGCCGTGATCAGTAAGGTGCAGGTGGGTCAGTAGCTCATCGAAGAAGATATTGTGAAGCGGTCGCGCTTTGTCGCGCCTGAACTGGCAAAAGTTTGAATTCATGCACTGACTGACCATTGGATCGGGTGGCAGTGGCTGCCTAACGGTCTACGAGCTAGGTCGTCTTGTAACCACAAGTTCTTTAAAGCAAAAATATTCATTCAGACATCTATAAAACACAAAATAATCGAGCAAAGAATATTCTCTTCGATAAATTCCTCTTCCGGCTCTACAATTATATATATGTTTATGTACATAGAATATTCTAAATTAGTAGTTAATAATAATATTGGTGTTTTGAAATAATAGAGAAGATTTGTAGCTCAGGTGGATGATTTACAATTAAAAGCGTTCTCTGAGCTGGTTGGTTTAATCGCGAAGCTTTCGTCGTCCTTCCGGACAACATCTTCAGCGCCATATTTATCACGAAGTGAAATGATTTAAATTTTCTCATGCGTGATGTAAGTGCGTCTCCTGGTTACTATCTTCACATATGTATTGACCACTTACTATTGACTAGGATTTTAAACTTTTTGGTCACCTGATTTACTTTTTATTAATTGGTATACTTCATCTATATTAACGTGTTTGTTAATCGCATTTTCGCTTGAATACCAGGCCTCTAGGAATTCTCTGGCAATTTTCGTGTTTCCTCTGTTTAAGATTTTGACATGATCCCAATCAAACTGATGACCATAGTTGTCTGCATGCATTGATACTAAAGAATTCATATCATGTCTTTTCACGGCTGATTTATGTTCTTGGATTCTGATTCGAAGGGGACGCCCACTTTGGCCGATATAATGCTTGTTACAGTTCATACAATTTATTTTGTAGATGGTATTTATTTTATCCCCTTTTTCTGTTGGATCTTTCGGTTTGCATAATATCGAATTAAGCGATTTGACTGGCTTGTGTGCTATATCTATATCAAACGGTTTCAGTACTCTAGCTGTTATTTCAGAGATGTTCCTCATGTATGGTAGAATGAATTTCCTTGTGGTCTTAGATGATGGTTTCTTGTTGGTGTTCTGACTCGACTTTAAACACTTTTTGATGAAATTTTGTGGATAACCATTCTTTTTGAAGACCGTTTGTAGGTACTTTTCTTCCATTCTTTTCAGCTCTGGAGTGCTGCAATGTGTCTGAACTCTTTTAAACAATGTCTGCACACAGTTTCGTTTGTGAGTAACTGGATTATTGCTAGAATAGTTGAGTATTTGATCTGTGTGCGTTGATTTTCTATAAACTTGTGTCTCTAAATCTCCTGTGTTGGTTCTCCTGATTAAGACATCTAAAGATCCAACAGAAAAAGGGGATAAAATAAATACCATCTACAAAATAAATTGTATGAACTGTAACAAGCATTATATCGGCCAAAGTGGGCGTCCCCTTCGAATCAGAATCCAAGAACATAAATCAGCCGTGAAAAGACATGATATGAATTCTTTAGTATCAATGCATGCAGACAACTATGGTCATCAGTTTGATTGGGATCATGTCAAAATCTTAAACAGAGGAAACACGAAAATTGCCAGAGAATTCCTAGAGGCCTGGTATTCAAGCGAAAATGCGATTAACAAACACGTTAATATAGATGAAGTATACCAATTAATAAAAAGTAAATCAGGTGACCAAAAAGTTTAAAATCCTAGTCAATAGTAAGTGGTCAATACATATGTGAAGATAGTAACCAGGAGACGCAATTACATCACGCATGAGAAAATTTAAATCATTTCACTTCGTGATAAATATGGCGCTGAAGATGTTGTCCGGAAGGACGACGAAAGCTTCGCGATTAAACCAACCAGCTCAGAGAACGCTTTTAATTGTAAATATTGGTGTTTTTTAAATAATATCGATTTGTATATTATGATCAATGCAATTACAGTTCATTAAAAATGCTTAAATTATAATAATAATAATAAAGATATAGTAGCGAATAGAATATCAGCTAAAATTAGGAAAATTCCACAAAAATTCAGGATCATTCAAACCTGGATGGCCAAAGTAATGATAATGTCTGAACTAACTTCTTTTGGGTGCATAAATTAGGCTTATTAATATGGATCCCCACAGCTTTAGCAATGTTTAGTAGTCGAACTCTTAAGGCAAAATTGAAATTCGTTGGTATGCAGTAAATGACCCTGAAAGCATGGATGATGTCAATCTTGTGTTCTGTATCCACTAGATGAGACAGAATAGCGCTGAGAATAGATTTTGCTTGTCCTTTGCTTAATCACGCAAGGTGATGTTCGGAAATTCGACGAGAAACACGCCTAATTGTACGGCCTATGTAACTGGCTCACTCCAAAAGGGCAGTTAAATTGTTAGATACACATGGAAGAGGCGAAATTAGGCAATTTGTCTTTTACTCCCGAATGCAAAAGAGGAGTGGTTTTAAAGATACAGCGTAATTCGGCAGCAGGGAATGCTCTTTTTACCGCATTTCTAAGGCGCTGTGTTAGTATCTTACTGGTGTTGTCTCCAAGGAACTGCATTTGTATGAATAAGGCCTTTTTGGAAATGTTGGCAACGTGGGCTGCTTTGGTTTTAGAATCAAATTCTTATCAATAAACTTTTAGGATAACCATTTTCACTTAGCAACTGTTTAATATTATTAAGTCCTTCCTCAAGACATTCGTCCGAGCAAATTGCTCTTACTCTATGAACCAAGCACTTTATCAGATTGCGTTTTTATTTCAAGGGCACGAAGCTGAGAAAATGTGTATACTGACCAGTTGATCAGCTGTCTGTCAGTACTCCCTGTGGCTAATTTCCAATGCTTCTTTAATCGATATCAGCCCATGATTAAATGGAATTACTATTGGTTTTATCATTATTATTATTGTTATTATATCGATTATGATAATTCAATGGAATAATGAATAAAACCTTTTATTTTAAAAGTTCGAATTTAGTACTTTCGGTATTATTTTTTTTCATGTACTACAGTGCAGGGCATACACAATAAGGATATTTATTGATGTGAATGACCTTGTTACTGGTAGTGAAATTTATCGTGAATTTTTCACACACATACGCCTTTTCCTGTGTGTAATCAAATCGGTGTTGTTGTTGATGTTGTCGATTATAGCTATACAGATATTTCATAAGTTTTACTACATAAATAAATTTGTTTATAGATGTTTATGTATATACTCTACTTTTTTTGAATATTCGATAAATTGAGGTTTGAAAATAGCCTAAGTTCATCTTATCTAGTACAAGGCGGTATTTTACTTCGGGGTTTTGTTTTGTTCGGACAAAATTATGTAATCTAATAATAGTAATAATAATCGGCAGTACGCACCCACTGGGATTCGAACCCAGGACCTTCCGGTTACAAGGCAAGGTCGGGGTCGCGCTAAATCAATAATTGGTAGAAGTTTGAATTCATGCACTGACTGACCATTGAATCGGTTCCTAGTGGTATACTAGCCAGCTTGCCTCTTAACCGGAAGGTCCTGGTTCCGAACCCTGGTGGTGGGTGCGTGCTGCCTATGATTCCCAAAACTAGGATGAAACAGCTTTCTAGTACTCTCACCTGGTTTTCAACTTCATCCACATTGAAAAGGCTTTCAACAGACAGTGTTGACCGAGAATTAATTTCAAAACCGTTTGAACACTGCCCCGTGCAATGCACCAAATCTTTATCAGCCTCATTCAACAGCTCGCTAGATGACAATGCCATGTGTCAGGTGATCGACAACGGATAATTCAGCTAGGCGTTCAAAGTGAATGCAATAGTAAGACAAGACTACCTGCCTATTATCACCGGTGATATTCTTAATTGTGGTGGACTGGATTATGCGTCAGACTGTGAACGGAAAGTGAGAAGACAGGAATATGCTGCACTGACCAATTAGAAGACTCTAGAAAATGTGGATTTCGCTCGTGGATGATTTTAGTTTGATGTCACACAAACTCGAAGAATTGCAAGTGAAAACCGACAAAATAGCTGAAGATTCAGAGAAGACAGGACTCCAGGTGAACATAGAAAAGACAAATGGAGGTGATGAACATAACCAACCAACAACAACCAGCGCCAATCATCATCAACAGGAGGAATTTGAATGAGGCTACTTCCTTCACGTATCCAGCCAGCAAGTATGGTTCCAACCACAGGCAGTCGGTACGAATGAAGATGTCAAAGTCAGCCAGCCAACCTGCTAGGATCGGAAAGGCAAGATATGCACGCCTTCACCAAACTGAAAACAGTTCGCAAATCTTCTGCACTGCACTCCACCTCAGCCAGCATGAAAAACGAGATTTGCATTCTGTTTAACACAAATGTAATTTCATTCGGTCAGTTCTTCTATAGGAGTGAGAAAGTCGCGGAAAGAATTTTCAACAGCCGGTTGCAGACATTTATGAACAGCTGCCCACTTCTTTGGCTGGCTCCATACTGAAGATCAAATGGCCAGCTAACCGGCCTGCCAGAAAGCAATTTGCAACACTGACTGACTGACTGGTTTCAACATAGAACTTTGCACTGATGTACACCTGAACCAGGAAGTCTACACCTTCCAACGCGGCTGTAACTAACTGTTATGAATTTCATTGACTGATGAATGAATTCATGTTATGGTTTGACCACCGCTGGCTCTTGTTCAGCCTAACATTATGTCAGCTAACATTGCCCGTCGAGAAAGGTGATGACTAGGCATACGTAACACAGGTCGTAACCATCTCAATCGATGTAACTTCACAACCTCATCGATTGATTTTCACTCCTTCCCTAACACTCGATAGAAGCCTAACCTCAATATTGATCACCCTATTACACCACTTCACACGGGAGATAGAACGCAGGCACCTATGATCAAAGACAGCTAGCCTTTCCATGTCCTCCACTCTCAATGGCCAGGTCTCACAGCCATAAAGGTGGACGGGATGGACTGATGAGCAGTATACATGTCCTTTGGCCGATAACAAACAGGATATCACGTCTTTTGCAGAGACGGCGTAAATTGGCATATGCGAAACTAGCTATCTGTATCCGTGCTGGGATTTCGTCAGCGATCAACCAGCTGGCGTTGAGGCTGATGCAACTTCGCAAATAAGTGAAGTGCTCAACGTGCTCTATCACTTCACTCTCCATTTCTAAGCTATGGCAACAAGAAACTCTGGCAGCCGGAGAACCAACCAAGAGCTGATTGTTCAATAAATATATAGGAGGAGATGGATATGGATTGATCGGGCATACGTTGAGGAGGCCGTCGAACGACATCGCACGCAATGCAGGCCATCACTTGAGTGGAATGTCAATGGGATGCAACAAGTGGGTGATCATTGCGAGCGAAGATAACATGAAGGAGATCGTGTGAGTTGAAGGAGGATGAGATGAGAGATTATGGAGAATCGTGGGGCTAATAAAATTAATTAAAATAACTGCATACTTAATTACATACATAATTACATAAATGAACCTAACCAATTAATATTTCTTACGTAACCAAGAGGACTGACAACCACTTAGTTAGTTAACTGATGGATGCTTGTTAGGAAACACGAGAATGAAGGATTGAAAATGATTTGCAAAAAATGAAATGACTACATAGAGTTTTAATTATACAACAATTCAGAAAAACAAAGTGTGATTGGCACTAAGATCACGGTGACAAAAGAGCCTGAATAAAACATGCCTGAACACAAAGTTCTGCCGAAGTAACAACTAATTGTATAGCTGAAATTCAAGGGAGACAGACTTCACCTTCTCGACACATGTTGTTTTTCACCAAAGCATCGAAGACAAGATATAGCTGCTATTGGAAACTTCAATTTGAATTGTGCAGTTTAGTGCATACGCCGTACCAACAGGCCATTGTGTATATGCACTCATTAACCGGTACCAGCATGTTTGTTGAAAAGAGGACACAGAACAATGAACGGCTCAGTTCTGAAGCATATTATCACTTCTGATCATGCATAATCATCACAGGCTCCATTCAAACTCAAATATGTGAAATACAATCAAGCAGTTCAAAAAGATTTCACCTGCAAGCTCTTCATGCATTCCATGAAGAAAAGCTCTGACATTTTTGTTCGGAAACGTTTTTTCTCTAACCTCTTTTACTACTATGGCCTTAGTGTCATAGTGTCTGCTTTAACTGAGAACTGTGGTATAGTAAACTCTTATTTCTATATTTTTAACAATCCATTTTCAATACTTTCTTCTCTTCATATGAATGATGGTCAAGATTTGACAGAATAGTTCCAAAATACAATTGGGCGCCGAGTGAGAAGTAGACATTTGTAAAAATTATATTTGTAAAATCTCAGCGAGATTGAAATGAGTAATTTCAACGTCTCGTTTGGCAATCTGGTCCGAACTTCTTCAGGGAAATTAATCGAAATTAACATAACAGAGGTTTATAAATGAAAGGAACATTAACTGTTTTTAAAAACTTTGTCCAATCATGAGTCATTCAACAAGTATAATGAACAAAATTTTATGAGCAATGATCAAAATTTGACCTCGAACTTACAAAATGTTGGTCTACCTTTGTTAAACACTTTAAACAGAGTGTGTATGTGTGTGGGTAAACAGTTGTAAAACATTTCTTAAAGTTTCTATAAGAAGATATGGACAGTCGAGAATTTTGACCAAGTATTTTTAATTAGTGATACATATACATTTTTATTTATTAATAAGGATTTCCTATGCATGAGCTAACATCACACCTTCACGTCTGTTCAAACTGTTGGGATTCACCCATATATGAAGGGCTTCCGCAGTCAGTTTTTCTTTATACAAACCAAAACTTTCCTGTAGAACCTTAGTCTTATCAAAGTCGATTTGTGTCCCGTTTCTATCGAATGCAGTGTGATCCCTGATCTGTTTTCTAGCTTCTTTAAGTCTGCAGAGGTCTTTAGAATCACCTTTAGACATTTTTTATGCCCTTTTACTCTTATTTTTACCTGTCCGGAAGTTTCTCCTACATATGCGGCGTCACATTCCCCACAATTGATCTAGTACACACAATTCTGTTGGTTTTCTTCTTCTATTTTATCCTTAACCTTCACCAGTGATGAGCGTAAGAGGTTAGTTTCGCAAAAATACACTCTTATGTCATGGTCGTTAAGGATTCGCTTTATCTCATCCGATGTTTCTTTTATAATATAAACTTCTTTTATGTTTTAAGTTCGGAGCAGTTTGCCAAACTGAGGAAACGTTAGAATTACTCACTTCAATTTCACTGAGATTTTACAAATATATAATTTTTATTTTCTTCTCTTGTTTCGTATCATTTATTTCGTAATGATTATTCATCACTTAATGTGATCACGAGTTGATATCAGTGAGAGAGGCACTGGAGCACCAGGTAGCACTACTAAACAACTGTTTCGTCCCAGCTTGGGGCTTACTGACAGTATACACCCACACACTCACCTATTTCGAATCCAGGACTTTCCTGTTTCAAGTCAAGCTAACTCTTAAACCATTCAGTCACCTGGAACCGACCCCTTAATGATGAGTCAATCAATTCTAACTTCTATCAATTCGTTATTTTACCGCAACTGACACCTGCCAATGTCATCTTTAGCGGGTATTTGTCCTCATTCCCGACCTATTGGTGGACCATCCTGGTCACGACTTCTCACTAGAACTCCTGTCGGGAGTGAGGACAAATACTCGCCACCGATGCCATTAGCTGGTGCCAGTCGCATTAAAATCACTAATTGGTATAAGTTAGAATTCATGAACCATTGAGTCGGGTGACTGAATGCTTTACAATCTTGACTTATAACAGGAAGGTCCTGGGTTCGAACCCCTGTGATGGGTGGACACTGCTAATAAAGATTCCCAAATCAGGGAAGGGGTGGACTGTCAGTACTCCCTGTTGGTTTTCAAATGTTCTCTAACCCATTTCAACCCATCATCAAACTTTAAATAAACTAAATGTCTTAAAAACAGATTCCTGTGCAACACCACTAACAGCAACAACAACAACAGACGACAATCAGCATAAATGGAAGGAACCTGAAAGAAACAACCTCCTTCACCTACCGACATTGGAAGCATCGTTTCAACTACAGGCGGAACTGACGACGATGTCAAAGCAAGAATCGGAAAAGCAAGACAAGCTTTCACTACTCTCAAGTCTCTGTGGAGGTCAACACTCAGCACTCAGCATCAAAAATAAGATCCGGATTTTCAACTTCAATGTGAAGTCAGTCAGCGGTACTATACGGATCAGAGAGCATCTCTAACAAACTACATACCTTCAATAACAGTTGTCTTCGCTCAATACACAAGATCAGATGGCTGGCCAGAAAAGATCAGCAACACAGATCTCTGGGAGCGAATCAACCCAATAGGAACCGATCATGCAACAAATAAGCGGGAAGAAATGGAGGTAGATTGGCTGGACATACTCTGAGGAAACCATCAAGTGGCATTACTAGACAAGCCATTGCTCGAGTGGAACCCGGCCGAAAGGGAAGCGGCGAGTTGGTCGTCAGTTCAAGGGTGACTTGGAGGAGGTCATGTGAAGAGGAGATGAAAACGTGTGGGCAGACATGGAGCCAGGCGAAGAATCTAGCAGAGAACCGAACGCAATGGAGATGCACGGCTAAAGCCCTATGTTCCTCTAGGAATTAAAAGAAACAATAATAATAATAAATGTCTTGAATGCTTTATTTTCTATGATTATGCCTAACAAACACCCAAACCAACTGACCTTCCGCTTTTCTTCTTCTTTTTTTCTCTAGGTATTCGCCTTAATTTTCGCCATCTTACTATGTTGTTTAGTACAACAACGTAATATAGTCCAGTACACTGAAGTACAGGTGGAAGCTTGAAGATGATTAAGTCAAAAGCGAAAAAATTAAAAGCCAAAATAAGAAAATAAAATAAATTAACTCAGTAATGATAACAATAAAGTTAGTTATCTGTGAAAAATGTATATCTTTCCACCTACCTATCTATGTACCTATTTATCCACCTATGCCTATTGAGTTTGTCTCCTGTCCTTTTCCTCCGTCTTTCTTATTCTTTTTTCTGTTTCTCACCATCTTCTGTTTCTGTCTCATTATAATAATTATTATTTTCATTATTATTTTATTCCACATTGTTATATATCCTTTCCTGTGAGTATAACTACTTTTTCTTATAAGGATATTTATACATAATATATCAGGATGTAGAACTGTATTTGAAATTCATTCCATCATTTCAGTAGTCATTCTGTTATTTTGGAAAAAAAATCAACAACAACAATAACAACAATATAATTCTGGTCGGATTTTTGCTAAATTGACAAAGTCAAGTCAAGTCGATCATTAGACTTATTATGTGTAATATATATATATATATATATATATATGCATTCATATACGCACATCAGTCAACTTCACTGTCTCCTCTCACCTTTCCTCTACACACCATGCTACACTACGCCTCACTACACTACACTACACTACACTTCACTTCCCTTATCTCTCCTCTCTCTCTTCATCTCATTGTTTCTCGCATTTGTAAAAAGGGCAGATATTATTATTTGTTTGTCTTCTTAGGCATTCCTAAATCGCTCAATCGACTTACAAATGAGAATACGTACCTATATCGATATATATATATGGCATTTTGGTTAATTATGATTTACTAAAGTGTTTTCTGCAATTTTTTTTTAACACTTTTTTAAAATATTTTTTTCCTTCACCGCCGTCACCTTCCCACTCCGTGGCGTTTCTCTCTCTTCCACTCGTGTTAACGATAATTTCCTGTGTAATTTGTTTAATTGGTGTTTTTTTTAAAAACGACAACACCTTGAAACTAACTTAATCCTCTCTGAAATGTCTCTTTTTTCATATCTTTTCTTTATTTCTTTATTTTTTTAATATTTTTGGCGTCTAATCATCAGTGAACATGCGCGGAAATTTATTCAAAATGCATAATATGACTAGTACTATTATTATTATTATCATTATCATTCTTATTACTAATATTACTCTTACTATTTTGAATGTTCCTCTTATAATTTTATCCCATCTGACTTTATTTTTGGCTTTCTTTTCCTAAACGATAATATACCAATCACTTGTGTATATATACATATATATGTACTGAGCATTTCATTTCTTGTCGGCCAGCCAGCCCTCGTCCTCGACCGCCCGGACTACACCCCTCCCCCGACTCAATTATCCTCATCCATTCTATCATGTCATTTAATTTCCTCATTTTTAGCAGCCTTCTGACTTCTTTATTTACGTTTCACTTCCTTGTGAAAAGCATCTCTGCATATATTGTATGGTTGTATGTATGTGGGGTTGTGGAGTGTGTATTTGGTTAGGGTTATCTCCTCCTCACGTCGTGATTTTGTTTATCTAATCTAATTAAAACGGGACAATGAATGCATTTCTTCCATTGAGGATAATACTTTCTAATCACAAAAGAAGGATAATCATGATATATGATATGATATGATATAATATAATCGCCATCTATCAGCTGATCTCTATTTTCCCTATATTCTTCTTGTAGTCGTGGTGCTGGTTAGGGTGGTGGTGGTTGATTTTTTATCAGAAATACACTCAGTGTGTTTATGTGTCGCAATCTGATAATTATCCTTCTTATTGTTAGTAGTAGTAGTAGTAGTAATATTTAAGTAGTATTGCATTCTACTTCTTTTATTTCTTTGATATACAAGACGGTACAAAGTACCAAGCGATATGAGATACAAAAAAATAAATAATGAACAAAATGGATTTTGTCCTTTTTCTATCCTGCTTCCTGATTACTTCCTTTTCTGATGTGCAATATTTATATATATACATAAATATACCTACATTTACATGAATAGTCGCTAACTACTTAAATGCTCATTGTTAGTAGTATATTTATGCATACGTATGTACGCACACATGGTTTTTAACACTGAAATTTTCTGTACAAAATATTAAAAAGAAAAAAAGCTTTCCTTTATGTAATCATTCTTTCTTCCTCCTCTTTTTTAAAATTGTTTTTTCTTTGTCTGTGTGATACTACTTTTTGTTTTTTTAGTTTCAGTAGTATATTTTGAATTGTGCAAAAAAGAGAATTCATTTATTCTATTTATGTTTTTAAATATATATATTGTAAGTTTATAATATATAATATGCACATATATATACATAAATATATTAGCAGATTCTCTGTGTGGGTGTGTTTTATTCATTTTTTCAAAGGATTATTTTATTGCTCTAATATGATTATTATTATTATTATTAATGATAATATTCTGTAATTAATATTCCTCATTATTTGTTATTCATTATTTGGAGAATAGGTAATTATTGATTGAATACATGTACTTTGGTTATTTCGTTCTTTTCTTTTCCCTTTGATGAATGAATATATATGTGTGGAAGGGTGGTACATGATACAACTTGATAGGAAGTCGTTACATTTGGCATTGCTGCCTTCGAACAATGAAGATCCTGTGACCTGAGGCATTTGAAGAAGGAGACGGGGTTTCAGTGATGTCGGTGAGTTGGTAGGCATTAAGCATCTAATGGCAAAGCGTTGGTGGCACAATGGTAGGATGGTGCTCGCCAACCACGCCTCATTTGGTCCGAGGTTCGGTCCCAGGCCACAGACGCACTCCTTCACCTTGCTAAGCTAGTAATAAGACTGGTAAAGAGGGAAGGTTGGTCATGAGGCCAGCAACTCCATCCCGTAAAGAAAATAAACAACAATGCTACCGAAACTTCAGGCCTCTAGCTTGAAGCATCCCTATGTTACACTGGGAACGTAAAGGAATAAAAAATATCTGATGGCAAAGACAGTGTGGAGCGAGCAGGTGGTGAGGAGACCTGGGATGGGCAATACACTATCACCGAGAGATGTGATCCAGTTTATACTATCAGATAAGGAGACAGACAGAAACGTGTAGACGCTAGCCAGCTCTAGAGATGGAGACAGTGGGATAAGCAGGCCTACAACAAGATGCAAGAAGAGTGGGTAGCCCAATAGCATCCGAGCGGTTCTGCTTGAAACTATTTGACGATAGGGAACAAGTCTGGCGTGATGTGGATTGTTTGGAAGCGACCGAAATTGAAATCAACATTTAAAGTCTGTTCCTAATTATCTAATCTTCCGCCGGACTGGGTTTCGTTCAGGTCGTGGATGCACTGACCATGTGTTCACCCTTCGTTATTTGTTAGAACACCGACACAGGTATTGCAGGGCTGCCTTCGATTTGTTGGACAGAGCTGAGCTCTGGAACTGTCTGTTCGACAGGGGTGTACCTTAGAAGTTTGTTAACATCTTGAAAGCCCTATACAGAAACACCTCAGGTAGAGTGAGGGCATACAAACAACTATCATCACTGTTCCCAACCAACAGTGGTGTTAAATAGGGTTGTCCGATCTCTCCATTCCTCTTTAACTTCGCCGCCGATGACATTCTGGAGGATGTGTGTGAAGGTGGTGTAGATCTGCTCCCTGGAGAGAGACGTTTCGACCTCGAGTATGCAGACGATATCGTCCTATTGTGCGATAGCATGCAGGCTGCCCAAATCGCACTTAATCAGTTGGCGATCAGTGTCTGTAAGTTTGGTATGTGCTTCGCACCGTCCAAGTGCAAAGTACTGTTACAAGATTGGCAGGAGTCTGTACCTGCATTCACTCTTGTAAGTGAACCGCTTGAAGTTGTCGATAAGTTTATGTATCTGGATAGTTGTGTGAGTGCTGGCGGAGGAGTGACGGATGAGATTTCCAACCGTATAATGGAGGCTAGGGTGACATACATCAACTTGTGCCACCTCTGGCGCCGTCGCGATGTTAGCCTGACTGTCAAGGGTCGGGTATACAATGCTTTGGTGCGGGCTGTTTTGCTGTACGCTCCTGAAACCTGGCCCCTCCGAGCTGACGATGTGAGGCGGCTCTGCGTGTTCAATCACCGCTGCCTCTACAGGATTGTTTGCGGTTGACGGCATCATCGCCTGAATAATTTTGAGGTTTGGCGGCGTGTGTCTAGACACGATAGAGATGGCCATTTGTTGAATGTTGTCATCCGGAAAAACCGGCTTCAGTGGCTTGGACGTGTGCTACCAATGTCATCCCAGAGGCTTCCGTACAGGTTTATGTTCGCTAGCCAACTCTGGGACGGGATGGACAAGGCGGAAAGGTAGTCAGCGCATGACATTGTGTCGTGGAATGAAGAATATTTGTGCTAGATAAGCATCGGTTGGTGCGTCACGACTCCCTGGTTGGAGTCCGAGTGATAGCTTGAATCGATAGTTCGAAACGTTATCGGATATGGCCAAGAGTCGCTATCATCAATGGTGAACATGCTGCAATTTCTTCCCTTTCCGATGACAGTTGGTGAATACTGTTTGAACTTGTTAAGTATGACTGTTTTCCTTCCTGATGAAGTTCTTTATCTGTTTTCCACCCATATTTTTCCTATTAATCTATATTTTTTTACTATTTTTGTGTGGCGCATCTTCTTGGTGCCATATTGTACCAAGTTTTTCTGTGTTTAAATGAGATAAAATAAAAAATCTTCTACCATTACAGTACTAGAAAAGAAATCAAACGAAATCTGGCTAGCAGTTAGCATGGGTTTTAAATTTACGTTTTTCTTTGGGTCACACATTGCCTTCTGCGAATTAATGAATGCTTCGTTCCACTTCAGATTAGGATGTCGTGTGATAATTTGTAAGAATTCGATCATTGGAATAACAGTATGAATTATTCTCTGATGTTTAGAATCTTATTTCGTGTCAGCAATTGTCGTGCAATATCTATATTCTATTCTGTAGGTAAATTATGGTTTGTTTTCTGGACTAGCCTGCCTTGTTCGGTAGGTATTTTGGAATTTTGACAAATAGGCCAAATATACAGGCATGATTTCATGGAAATTTATAAATATACGCTTAACTTTTGTAATTAATGCAACGTTTAACCAATTACATTGAGTAGATATCAGTATCAATCGACATTTTCTGATTACAAATAAAAGTGAAGCAAAAACGCAACTCAATTCAAGAATAGAATGACACCAACAACATCTACCCTCAGAAAAAAATGTTTTAACGCAACGAGCTATGACGCTACAGTTAGCGTGGATATGCAATATAGCCATGCCTAGAAGTGTATTTAGTTTACATTGTAGACATGAAATAATCTGATTGGACAATTTTTCGTCTCATTGTTTAACCATTGGTCCAAACGTCAGCCACCAATCAGAAGAGTTTATTGTCATCTGACCTAGTCGATATTTAATGTGATGTGCTTTTCAGTGAAGAGAATGTTTCTTTATCGACGAAATCATCTTCAGAGGCTATACAGTTGTATTTATATTTACCAAAAATGTTTAGTAGTTCATTGGTGAGTAGTAGGGATGATATATAATTGAATTCGAAAGTGAAAATAACAGTTATAAAGGAAGAAAGTGTTAGAAATTTGATAAGGTTAAAATTTGTATTGAGTGAAAACAAACGTAGTTGAGTGTCCAATGAATAAGTGTGAAGAGGGTGAGAAAACGCACAAAAAGAACATATGAGACTGATAATAATGAATTAATTATTAAAGTAAAAGCAAACTAATCATTAAAAATAAAATTACAGGGGGCGACTAGCGAAGAGGTTAAGACCAAGGTAGAATAAGAGACTGGACGATCTTTTTCTGTATACATTGACGAATTGCCAGCGCCTCCATCATACACAAAAGCCGAAACTTGACGCCCTTCGTACCATTTGGCTTCACCTTGTAGATGATCTTGAAAGACGACTCCGATAGAGCCGCATATCTTAAATTCACCAAGTGCTCGAGAATTGAGCTAGTAATTGTCTTGCATTTTCCTTCCGCTAACTATGCTGGACAGTGTTCAAAGATGCATCTGGAAAGTGTACACGTTGTGCGGCTAATATAACGAACTCCACAAGAACGAGTGAATTTATAAACTCACTTTGAAGTTGCTCAAAGAGGCAGTTTATCCTTCACACATGCATTGATCATTTGTTGGCTGTAGAAATCTATCCGTAGATCAGCCGTAAAGAAAGCTTTACTCAGTGATCTGCGTAAGCGATTCTTCAGGATCTCAGCTACGGTATCACCTTTAAATTCAACGTTCATGAATACAAGTTTTTCTGACACCGTCTCGGTTCTTTCGGATTCTTGCTTTACTTTCATGTTTTTCTCGATAAATATTGTAGGACATCCATCTCGCCATGAGGATTTGTCTGAGTCGCTCCAGTTCTCCGTTAACTGTATCACCGGTAAATATCCTTCTTATTTGTAGTGACCCATTTTATTACTCATCATCGCAGTATACTTTCACTATGTAATTGTACTTCGATTTGTTTATCACTCTAAATCTTGCATGTTAACAATTAATACATTTGTACTTGCTCGAATTTTGAATTTTGATTACGGCGAGAATACACATGTCCTACACCTCCTCAAGTGTCTTCTGATTTACGTTGTGTGTGTCGAGTAAGCACAACGTTAGGACACAATTATAAACGAGAAGGAGTATTAGGATATACGTATGCGCTAGTTTAATCCAAAAAATAGCAACACAAAATATTCTTGAGGATAAGGAGTGGTTCAGATTTCTCTCTCTTCCCAAAAGGACTCAAATATGAAAATTTCTATACTGACCATTCCATGTGGGTTTCCTGTAGATCGATCTTTGAAGAGACCCGTCAGATCTCCTTTTTATCAAAACATTCAAAAATTGGAACTCCGAGTTAATCTCTGATTCCGACGTGAATTGGATGGCATGATGGCAATTGTTGAACGGCCTAATTATCATTTCGATGATTCCGTCGATAAAGAAAATTCCTTTCTGCTCAATTGTCTTTTATTTTCATCATGACTCAATAGGTATTTTCAGTGATCCGATGTGTTTTTTTCTATAATAATAAAAATAATAATTCCATTACAAATTATATTATCTTCTGGCGTTATAGTAGGTGAATTTTGTAGCCCTTCGATTCAGTTATCTGAATCGGAGTATCTAGAACCACTAACCTTAATACAATCGGCATAAAAGCGTGACTAAACTCAGATCAGGTGTGGTCTCCATGAATCCTTTCTAAAGTACTGTACTGTATAGTCATAAAACTCAAACACACCTCCCCTAAGGAAGTGCGCAACTGCAATTCTTCTTAATTAAAACCGTTCGACTCTTGTGAACAAGCATATTCACAGCTGTTAAAGCCATGTAACATTATTCATCTTTCAGGACAAAACTTCCCTTAAATACTGGATAGTTGCGACAAACAAATTCTCAATCTGTACATCTATAATCCTCAATTCAGAGAAGCGTTGAGTGTACGTAGAACTATATCTAAATCATACGAGCGGAACACGCTTCTTTCTGTTCGAAAGTGGGAAGACTTCGCCAAACGGCAAGGATCCACCAGAGAACAACTATTTTTTCTCCATGAGTGCCTTCGTCATCAAATTCTACCAACCAGCGTAAGATATAAGCCACCAATCAACTGCCCAATGGGATGGAAATTAGCTGAACAATGTGGAAGAAAAATGGTTAAACTAATGATTACAGATGCACATTATAGAATCAAGAAATATCAACAAATAATGGACTTTGAAAAAGAGAAACCAGAGAAAATCCTCAGTCAAGAACACCTTTCAACAATGATCACCGCAATCGCACTGACAAGTAGTAGACACAGAGAACGTAGACGAAAAGTTCTCAGAACCAAGCTAACCAAAATCAAAAACAACAGCCGAACAATACACCAATTGATTGCGTAGTCAATTTATCAAAACAGCCGCTGTCAAAAATGGAACAACAATTACTTCAAAAAGGATCAAACTACAACACTGAAGACGCCTCGAAAACAGACTTCTTCGCTGCTCTTGAATCAACACTCAAATCATCAAAATTAAGTGAAGAAACACAAGAAGAGATACGTCAAACAATAGTGCCTATAGTTAAACAAAGAAAACGACACACACAACTCAACTCACAAGAACAAAAAGCCCTCAAAAGACTGAAAAACAGGAAAGATATCGTTATAGTACCAGCTGACAAAGGAAGGACTACAGTAATCATGGACAAAGAAGAATACACTGCAAAAGCGGAAGAACTACTCAAAGATCAAACAATATACCAACAACTAACAACAAACCCCATCGAAACACTAAACAACCGCATCCAAAGAACCCTAAGCAAACTCACCAAAACGGGTCAGATCACAAAAGAAGGTCAATGGCGAATGAAATGCAATGGACCCGTCATACCTCGATTCTACGGCAGACCAAAAATACACAAGCCAAATATACCTCTACGACCAATCGTATCACTCCCAGGAACCCCAACATACAATTTATCCAAAGAACTATACAGAAGACTGAAACACTTGACGAAATCATGTGATCACTCCATCCAATCTGCGACCCAATTTTTAGAGAAAATCAAAGGCATTGAAATAGACAGCCAAGAAATAATGGTATCCTTCGACGTCACGGCATTATATACTTCGATTGGACTAAAACTAGCAAAAGAAACCATGGAACAACTACTCAACAACGACGAACACATACAACAATCAAAAATGCAGCATTCAAGTTGGATGGAATGCATAAACTTGTGTCTCACAACTTATTTCCAATTCAACGGCCAAATGTATGAACAAATTCAAGGGACACTTATGGGATCACCCATATCAGGATTGAATGCGGAAGCCGTCATGCAAAGACTGGAAAACATAATTCTGCCAAAGATCAAACCGAAAATTTGGATACGCTACATAGATGATACATTCGTGACAATCAAAAGAGAAAACTTAGACAATACCCACAACATAATAAACAACACCTTCAAAGACATCAAATTCACAAGAGAAGAAGAATATGAAAACGAAATCCCATTTTTAGACGTCTTAATCAAACGAACAACTACAGGAAAATTAGAAACCCAAGTATACAGAAAACCAACGCACACGGATCAAATACTCAATTACAACAGTAACAACCCAACATCACACAAAATTAGCTGCATACGTACATTGTTCAAGAGAGCCAGGACTCATTGCAGCACTCCCGCCTTGAGGAAAATTGAAGAAAATCATCTTATGGACGTCTTCCAAAGAAATGGATACCCACGAAACTTCGTCAAAAGACATCTACCCCCAGCTCAACCAACCAAATCAAAGGCCACCAGCGAAAACACAAAGAAAGTCGTCCTACCATATATGAAAGATATCTCCGAAATCACTGCAAGACTATTCAAACCTTTTGGAATCGATGTCGCTCATAAACCAACAAAGTCACTACACTCAGTTCTATGTAAACCAAAGGACTCAACGGCAAAAGAAGACAAGACTAACGTCATCTACAAGATAAATTGCAACGACTGCGACAAACATTACATTGGTCAAAGTGGACGCCCTCTTCGTCTTCGCATTCACGAACACAAACTAGCTGTCAAAAGACACGACATACACTCCCTCATATCACTACATGCAGACAACCACGGGCACCAATTCGACTGGGACAATGTTCAAATCTTAGACAAAGGGAACTGCAAAAATGCCAGAGAATTCCTAGAGGCCTGGTATTCAAATGAATCAGCAATCAATAGACACATAGAGATTGACAAAATATACCAATCCATACGAAGAAATTCACACAAAAGCAAAGTCAAACTTCAGGTCAAGGAAACAGTCAACACCAAAACAAGTGAACTAGAAAGTGAGAAGTCACACGAAAACAACCAATAATGTTCAAGGTTACTAGAAGAGATGACTAATAAACTCATAGAGAATTCTAAAAGCTCACTTCACATCGAAGTACGCGCTGAAGATGTTGCTCAGTAGAGCAATGAAAGCTTCGCAACCAAACCATCCAGCTCAGACAACACAACCACACCAAAAAAAGTACGTAGAACTTCCAAAAGAGCAAAGACGTGCCCAATTTTCTCAATACTAGAAAACACCATCCAGTTGAAATCCATTTCCCATTTCCTGAACAGCATTCATAATCCAACACTTAAGATAGTATATCACATGACTCAACATGCAATAATTGTGCCCAAGATCATTCGTGAATTTGTTGCTCCGGGTCATTATTTTTCAGCCTAGCCCCAGCAGCTCATTACGTTTTCAGTGTTGACGGTCATTATTCTTCACTTGAAAACTGCGAGTCTTGTGTTGTTCGTGTATTCTAGACTGAAATGAGTATGAATACTGTAAGTGGATCGATGAGGAGGGATTTCACAAACAATTATTCCGTTACACACAAAACAGAGTGTGTGTATATATTAGCAAAATAACTTGACTGATTAAAAATGCCCATTAATATTCTCAAAAGAATGAATACTGAATAAAGAGTACTCTTTTCGATAATTTCATCATCAGGCTCTACAGTAATATATACATTATAGTGAATGAATGAATTTGTGTTATGAACAAAATTATTGTTTAAATAACCGCGAATCATTAATATGAATAGATTACATTTCAATGGTATCAACATAACAATACACACTGAATGTCAGAAAACACATCAGGAAAGATAATAATACAAATTTATGCATTTATAGTCTCTACTGAAGGCCAGCTAGGGCAGTGGTAGTGGCTGACTGGACTTGCTTCTTTTGCACACAAAGCACTGGTTGTTTCACACGAATTGTGATAGACTCTGATGTCTGAAGCATGCGCTACCTGGATGTTTTTGGCAATTTATTTGGTACCCGGTAGACGACAGAGAAGAATTCTTCAATGCTGGCTGGCTTTGTGGACGGTTTAGACCAGGTGGTCTGATATCGAATTGTTGATGATTTTTACTACACCTTTACTTAGCCACACTGGTAGATGTTCCCGAGAGAGCAAGGAAAATCAAGTTCCTAGAGGAACGACTGATATAACACTCTCCCCCACAAGCTCAGTATAATTGGTAGATACAATTTGATGTGGCTAGCACCATCGGTTGTGTAGAGAATAATACGTGTAGTTCGCCAGTATTAAAAGTTCTTTGAACTGATTTTCATAATTTCTTCGTAATTATCTCACTTGTTATATCACCCTTGAATTGTGTTCGTTTATAAAGAGTCTTCTTGTTTACAGATAGTGAGTAGTCCTTTTCCGCTGCTTTCTTTGTCATTGGTTTCTTCATAAACTTGTCGGGATAGCTATTTTCAATCAAGGTACCATATACAATGATTAATTCATCTTCAATTACTTCTTCTGAGCATATAGCTCTAACTCTGTGGCTAAGGGTCTCTACTAAATATCTTTTTTACTGAAGAAGAACGAAGCTGTGAAAGTGTGCATATTGTCCTGTCCATGTACTTTTTCTATGCAAATTTCTCTTTATACTACCACCTGGTTTTCTTGTAAGGAGGACATCGAGGAAGGTGATTCCGTTTTGAAATTCCTCTTCTAACGTGAATTTCATAGCCAAATGTACTTCATTGAATTCAGTAATTATTGTACTCCTATCCGAATCATTATCACAAAGAATGAAGGTGTCATCCATATACCGGCAATAAAATGAGAACTTTCTGATAAGGTTGTTCAAAGGTCCATTTTCTAGTTTACTTAGAAAGAAATATGCCAAAATGGTACGCAGTTGGGAGCCCATCGCCACCCCATCCACTTGTCTGTAAAGTGTGCCGTTAAATTTGAGATTTTCACATTCATGGTGCACTTGATAATTGAAAATAAAACTATTGCATAAACAGTGTAATTAAGTTACTTACAACCTAAATAATGGTGATTTTAGCTTAACCAGTGGGAAACAAAATTAGATAAAGAATGTGACGTCGGATCATTTTGTTTTCCTTATGTTTCATCACAGTCTTTACGTAATTTTGGGCGGTATATGCTCAGACAAACTCATCATTACTAAGCTTCTAATTAACTTGCCTAATTAAATTACTTGTTTACGTAATAATTTTAATTTTACTTACTATATCAAATCAGTACCCAAGTCTCTCCTTCTCTTTCTATCTCTCTGTCCATTCATAATTCATAAACTTTGACTACTTTAATTATTAATTATCATTGTATTCATGCCTCATTGTTCCATTACTGTTTCATCATTGTTGTTATTATTAAATCGATTCGCGTTTCACTGGAATATAAGTCTTCATGCTTGAGCTTTGATGTGTGAGTAGTAGCGGTGGCGTTTTCTCTCTAGGGGTGGGGTTGCTAGCCTCACCTGCTCCAATCAACCTCTCGTCTTTGTCTGGTCTACAACCGGCTAGATTGAGGCGAGGGGTGGACTAGAGGTAAAGGTGTGTGTGCTAGTAGGGATTCGACCCTTGGATCATGTGTAACGTGGTTGGCCAGGATTCTACGGGTGAACCGCTGACGCAATTTTGTTCTACTGTGTTATGTATTATTAAATATCCTTTGAGTTGGGATCATTTTATGTATGTTGTGTATATGGGAGTGGAATGGTAATGGAAAGTGACGAGTGGGTCACCAGTGCAAGGTTCATATGCAAGAGATAGTGTGAGTTGGAGGAGGAGATGAGAGAATATGGGTAATCGTGGGACTAACCAGATGAAGAGAACAGAAGAAAATAGAAGAAAGTGGAGATGTGTTGTTGAAGCCCTATGTTCCACTTGGAACCCAAGGGAATTATATGTAAATGTATATATACATTTGTATCTGTAATACCTTATGTTAATTTTCGGCTGCCGGCAGCTAAAGGGAAACTGTCAAATAAAATGAGACCTCTTTTTAATAATAATAATAATAATGACTGTTTTATTCCAAAACAATACTTATGACACAGTAATATTATTGGTAGGTTTTTGGTATTTGTAGTGACAGTAATTTCAAAAATCTACAAAACCTGTTTAATAATAATAATGTTAATAGCTAAGACTATAAGTTCGTTGAAATAATGTCATCAAGGATTACAACACATGGAGGCTAGTAGAAGAGAGAAGGATGTTGAAACAAATGATTATTCAGTGCATCGACGAGCAACAAACACAAGAGTTGAATGCAAGCTACAAGGCACTGAACAAAAGAGTAAAGAAGAGTGCCAGAGAAGACAAAAGAAAATATTATGAAGCTATGGCAAGTGAAGCAGAATAATCTGCAGTGCAGGCAAAGGAGATCTCGCAACACTCTACCAGACAACTAGGTTCCTAGTGGGGAAAAGTTCAACACAAATTAAGCCAATAAGCAATGACATTGAAAAGTCAATCACCAAAGAGTTGGAGGAAAGGAAGCACTGGGCTGAACACTTCAAAAGACTTTTAAATCGACCGCCACCTACAACGCGCCCGATAAAACCACCAGGCTGGATTCAGGAGAAACAAGTCATGCATCGATCAAATCACAACACTATGGATCATCGTTAAACAGCGGTTGGAATGGCATTCACCTCTCTGTCGCAACTTCATCGACTTTTAAAAGGCCTTCAGCAGACAGCGGCGATCGAGAGGTGATTCGGCAACTACTTCACTACTACCAAGGGATGCCGCCCACAACTATACATCTCATCCAACAGTTGTACGACAATGCTGCATGCCAAGTAATCCAAAACGCGAAACTCATGGAATCCTTTGAAGTGGAGACGGGAGTAAGACAAGCTGGCTACCTACTATCTCAAATGATTTTCCTGATTGCAGTAGATTGGATAATGCGACAGACAGCGGGTCGGGCGACTAGGAGACAGGCATGAAATAGACCCACACAAAAAGCTTAGAGGATCTGGACTTCGTCGATGATATATGTTTGATTTCCCATAAACTGGAAGATAAGCAAGTGAAAAGCAACAAGTTTGCAGGAGAAGCATCCAGAAAAGATAGGACTCCAGGTGAACATAGAGAAAACAGAGTTGATGAAGATTCTCAGCCAACAGCAACAGCAGCAACAACAGAAAACAATCAGCATAAACGAGAGAAGTCTAAAAGAAGCGACCTCCTTCACCTAACTGCCTACCTGGGGAGCAGCGTTTCAACTACTGGCGGACGAAACTCATAAGGATATCAAAGCGCAGTTTACCAAGGCAGTGATTGAGAGGATGATTACACACTTTCATTGTTTTAGCGTAAGTTTGGTTCAAAACGGCTGACTGCAATTGATTCAACAGTGAATCGTAGTAAATTTGCTGTCCTTTGTATGTTTATTATTTTCGAGGATTTAGAAATGTGGACGAAGTGATCTGGCAACCACAAGATGTCTGGCAGTTACACTTTGCGAATATCTGCTTCCTTTTAGAAATACGTTTCCTAGGATATGCTCTAAAAACACCGATTAGAACCCCTACCTTCTTTCTGTCGTTCAAATGTACTTGCTAGCACAAGTGCAGGTAAATTTATAAAAGTAGTTTAGAGCTTGTAGAACCTGACTTATAAGGCATGTGGTGGTGTTTGGAATTACGAGCTTAGCTTCAGGGAAACATGTTTTTACTGGTTGTTGGATATCGTTTTCGTGAAGCGCACGCAGTGCAAGTATCTTACCCTTACAGAACAACTGACTGACTGACTTCATATTTGTGTTGAACAGAGTCCAAATCTTGTTGTTTGTGCTGAGGCAAAGTGCAGTGCAGAAGATTTGCAAGCTGGTTTCAGGTTGATGAAAGCGTGCGTATTTTGGCTTTCCGATTTCAACTGGCAGGTTGGCTGACTTTGACATCTTCATCCGTTCTGATTGTCTGTGGTCGAAACCATGCTTTCTGGGTGGATAGGTGAAGGCAGGAAGTGACCTCTGTCAAATCTCTCCCAGTGATGGTGATTAATTTATTTTATTTTATTCCTTTTATTTTTGATTACAGCTTGATGCCACACCGTATTTTCAGTACAAGTATGGAATTTTCATCATGGATATCAGTAGCCAAAATTTTACAGGCCGACCATAGATATCGGGTGTGCGTCGGCAGGAGATCGAACCCCGGAACATGTGCATGGTCGGCGAGAGTCCTAACCACTGTGCCAGCAACGCTATCGCCGTTAGTTGGTTATCTTCATCACCTCCATCTGTCTTCTCTATGTTCGCCTGTAATCTATCCTGTCTTCACTGCCTGCTTCTTCAGTCAGTTTGTTGGTTTATGTTCACAAGTCTTCGAGTTTTTGTGATACTGAGCATAAATGGTCTGCGAAATCCAGATCTTCTAGAGTCTTCTTATCAGTCAGTACAGCGTATTCCTGTCTTATCACTCCCCACTCACAGTCTGGCACATAATCTAGTCAGTCCACCACAACTAAGAATGTCATCGGCGATAATAGGCAGGCAGCCTTCTCTCACTCCTGTATTCGCTTGGAACGCCTCTCTGAATTTTCCACTGTGGATCATCTGATAAGTAAGGTAATGTGATCAATGATAAATTCAGATTCGTTTTACAAATTGTCGGCAAAAACAGGGAGAAATGGTTGTATGTTACTCCATCTAATCATAGCGAACGAATATGAGATTTTTAAATGTAAGTTAAATTTTTGAATGGCAGCTTTTCATTAAATTCTTCTTTCCTTGAGTTCCGAGGAGATAATCGGCCTTCAACAGCACATCTCCACCTCATTCTCTTCTCTGAAATCCTCTTAAACCACCTTCACGATTACCTATTAGCCTACACTTCCTTCTCACAAGATATGCTCCATTTCAGCCTTGGGTTCAAAGACTTAGCGTGTGATATCACTCAACGCTCTTCTCTGCCTGTATCTAGTCCACCTACGTTGTCTGGAGAATCTATTTCAAGGCAGACAAGTTCTTGATTGATTTTAAATAAAGCGAAAACAACAGTTTTTTCAGAATAATATGGTAACATCATTAATATCGTTGACTTCTCATCAACTGTGTACAGCCTAAAAAAATTATAATTCAATTTATGTACAGAACAATTTTGACTTACTTGCAAATGTGGTGACATGATGTCAGTTAATAGTACGCTTCAAACGTAATAAACAGTGCTCAGAAAATCAAACGTATACAGTTTTTATCCGGAGAGTTCAAGTTTCAATAAAAGTCAATATATGCGTGGAATGGTGATGAGGTTATTTAGTAAAGACAAGAAGCAAGATGATAAGTAACTAAGAAACCGAGTAACAGTGTACTAAATTCAACTTTAATCATAAAAACATGAGACAAGCAAAATTACACTACATCAAAGCGGGGTGAGGTTAAAGCCACAGGTTACGTAATCAAGTGAGAGAGAGAATAAAGACATCCAGTTTCCAAGTGGATGAGGAAAGACTGATAACTGCTTCCTTCCGAACAAGTAAATCGTTTTCCAGGACACTGGTGGAGATTGCTTCAGCAAACTTGAGAAGAATTGATTTCGCAATTTCTACCTCATGACCCGTATCAAGGAGATATCTGGTAATGGCACCACTGGAAGCGCTTGTTCCCTTAAAACGTCGGCTTTTTGGCACACAATCAGAAAATCGGAGGTGTGCCCTTCTTTCTGCCCCCCCTCCAATGAAAACTGCTTCCGCGGATACAGGTAAACTCTTTACACAGTTAGAGTTAACATGAGAAGGGTATCTGTGGACTTTTGACTGCACCAAGGAGCATGTTGTTCGATGGATACGAACCAACTTAGCTGCAGGATAGGCTCTGGCGAGTGACGTATTCAGTCTCTTGTTGACTATCGATGCAACATTTTCACCTTTAAAATCGAGTTGAATGAAGATGGGCTTTTTTCCCACTGGGATCTGATTTATTCATCACCAGTTATCCTTCTCATCGGCCATCTGATCTTCAATATGGAGCCACTGTAGGTGAAAGTTGTTGATAAACCTCTGCAGCTGGTTCTTGGAAATGCTTTTTGTGACGCGTCAAGTATCTGAACTTGTATGGCAGCACTGACTAAATTGACATTAGTATTAAAAATCCGAATCATGTTCCTTGCGCAGGGGATTTCAACAATTATTTCTGATTAATTAAGTTTCCTAACATGTCAAGTCTTTCGTGAATCATTCCGTATTACATAAAAACGCATTTAATGGCCTCAACTTCAAGATAATACTTTCCCCAATATAAGTCTATGTGAATTTTCAGAATAATGGTTACTGAACAAAGAATATTCATTTCTCGATAACCTCTTTCTCATCAGGTTCTATGGTTATATATACATAATAGTGAATGAATTAGTGTTATTAACAATATTTGTTAAACTCTCTTACGTTCCCAGTGGAATATAGGGCTTCAAGCAAGATCTCTGAAGTTCCGATAGTAGTGGTGTTTATTTTAATGGGATGGAGTTACTAGCCTCATGCCCAACCGCTTCTCTTTACTAGGCTCATTATTGGCATCGCGAGGTTTCGGAATGCGTTGGCAGTGGATCGAACCCCAGACCACCTCCGTGGTTAGCGAGCATTCTACTTCTGTGTCACCGACGCATATCAAAAATTATAATGCTTTTACGTGTTGATCACGGATTGATATCAGTTAGGTAGCCATTGTAAACCAGCTGAAAGTACTGCAGAGCTGTGTTCATCCTAGTTCGCGAATCACCAGCAGTACGCACCCACCACCCAGGTTCGAACCCATGACCTTCCGGGTACAAAACAAGCTGGCTCGCAGACCATTCATCCACTGGGACCCGATTCAATGGCCAGTCAGTGCATGAATTCTGACTTCTACCAATTCGTGATTTAGCGCGACCACTAACCAATGTCATCGGTGGGAAATCCATCGTCACACTTGATTGAATGGACCTCAGTAGTCATGACTTCTCACTAGAACTCCAGGAAACTCAGTCCTATGATCAACTCGTAAAAACAAAACTAATCCTTACAAACCAATTATAGAAAATATTCATGTTTAAATAACATTGAATCAATAATATTAATAATATCATTAGATTACAGTTCAATAGCATCAACATAACAATACACTGAATATCAGAAAAATTGGGAAAGATAATAATACAAATTCATGTATTTATATTCTCCACTAGAGGCCAGCCAGGGCAGTAGTAGTGGCTGAACTTGTTTCTTCTGCACACAGAGCATTGATTATTTCACGCGAATCGTGATAGTCTTTGCTGTTTGGAGTGTGTAGTACTTGGATGTTTTCAGGAATTTATTTGGTGAATTTTTCAGTGCTGGATTTGTGGCTGGCTTGGGCCAGGTGGTCTAATATTTAACTGTTGATGTTTTTTACTACACCTTTATTTATCCATATTGGTAGATGTTCCCGAGCCATCACGAAAAATCAAGTTCCTAGAGCAACGGTAAATATAACTCGCTACCAAAGCGCAGTTGAATTGCTAGATACAATTAGAAATGGCTAGCTAGTCCAGGTATTTCATCTTCCAATTGTCTTATTTTTATGGGGAGGAGTGTGAATTTTTTCTCCCACTCCACGTGTCACTAAATTTTCCCACATAGTATGTCATGTAGTATGGTATATTTATCCCATTCAATAATTGTATGACTCACAAACCACTTGTACAAAGGCATGCGTTGTCACACCACCACTGCATTAGTTCTGTTATTTTTCTAACTATAAGTTGACCTTAAGTCTGTCAAATTAACCACGCCTCTTATTCGATTCCTTTGTTAACTTTGTTGACCTTTTCAGACTGGTTCTATTCTGATTATTTATGTGCGGTGGAAATAAATATGGTTATTCATTCTAGGCTATGCTCTAAGTTAAAGGTTTGTCTATTAATTGCAGTGTATACCTTTCTTGTTGACCTTTAGGTGTTTCTCATAGGATAAAAAAAATAAACAAAACTAGATATCAGATTTGGAGTGATTTTAGAGTGGAATTAGTCCCCCAAAAAACATTAGTTAATTCTTACATATTTCTTAATGGCGAGTTGAAGAGTTGGTCTTGGTGTTCTGCCTACATGGTATCTCCTCATGAACTTGTTTGGATAATTATTATCAACTACAGGTTGTGTCAATTTTCTTTCTTCCATACCAAGTGTGTCTTCAGTGCATATTCGTTGGATTCTACTGAATTCTACTGATTAATTGTCTTTATGATAATAATTCTTATTATTACTGTTTCCTTTATGTACTAGAGGAACATTGGGCTTCAGGCGCACGTCTCAACTGTGTTCGATTCTCCGACGACGTTTTCATCACCTGGCTCCACGTCCGCACACATGCTTTCATCTCCTCTTCTCATCACCTCCTCCATGTCACGCTCACATTGACGACCAACTAACTTGAGGCTTCCCATTCAGGTTCCACTCGACAGCGAGAAAGCCTGACAGATGATGTCACTCACTTGATGGTTTGTTTTATCAGAATATGGCTAATCCAGCTAACTCCATTTCTTCTTGCATATTTGTTGCACATCTGGTTCCTGCTGGGTTACTTCAATCCCGGAGATCCCTCACTATTGCTGATCTTTTCTGGCCGACCATCTGATCTTGAGCGAAGACAGCTGTCGATGAAGGTCTGTAGTTTGCTCGAGGTGCCGTTCGTGACGCGCCAAGTTTCTGGACCGTATAGTAGAGCTGACTTCAAATTGGAGTTGAAAATCCGGATCTTGCTTTTCATGCTGAGTTTTGTTGATCTCCTCCACACAGACTTGAGAGAAATGAAAGCTTGCCTTGCTTTTCCGATCCTCGCTTTTATGTCCTCATGATTTCCGTCCACCTGTAGTTGAAACGATGCTTCCCAGGTAGGTAGGTAGGTAGGTGAAGGAGGTTGCTTCTTTCAAATTCCCCCTTATTCATGCTGGCTGATTGTTGTCTGTTGTTGCTGCGGCTGTTTGCCATAAATCTTCATCACCTCTGATTTCTCTATGTTCACCTGAAGTCCTATCTTTGATGCTTCTTCTGCTAACTTGTCGTTTTTCACTTGCATATCTTCCAGTTTCTGGGAGATCAGACACATATATGATCGGCGAAATCCAGATCCTGCAAGCTTTTTGTGTGGGTCCATTTTATACCTGTCTCCTCGTTGCCTAGAAATGAAAGCTTGCCTTGATAATAATATTATAAATAAAAATTTGCATTCTTTCGATATACAGTTCTTGATTCACTAATATGCCTTTATCTAAAACAAGTGACATTGTGTGTGATTACATTTACACACATAACTTTTACATCCTGTTCCCCATAGCTTATTTAGGGGATTTATTACTTCTATGTACTAGTAATGTCAGGTTCATATTTGAAGGTGACTGCTTCCATCAGATTGATGGTGTCGCTAAGGGAAGTCTGCTGAGGCCCCTTTCAGCAAATATCTATATGTTGTATAAGAAAAGTTTATCGGAAGACTTAATCGAGAATGCACCTCATTTTATAGAAGATGTGTCGACGACATTGTAATCATAGGTGGTAAGCCTTATTCTACCATCTCAATTTTAAACAGAATGAATAAAGCTCAGAACAGCATATCACTTACGTCTGTAGAAGAAGAAGATAATTGTTTATCTTTCCTAGATATATTGCTTAGTCGACGGACGGCCTGATAGATAAATAAAATGATCTATTTATAGAAAACCTACCTGTATAGGATAGGATAGTATCTTAATTATCTCAGCTTCTGCCCTGTTCAGTAAAGAAGAGCCCTAGTAGAACGCCTGTTTAGTAGAATCCAGTGAAAATGCATAGAAGACAGACTTGAAGACGAAGAAAGAAAGTTGAAAGAAACTCTCATTGATAATAATTAGTTAGGCCTGTAAATACCGAAAACTCCAAACAGTAGAGATCATTGCAATCCACAACCTTGAGTTTAAAAGTAAAAGATTCAGGTACTGTTGTTACCTTGGTCCACTGTCGAACCTATAAATTCATAAATTCTGTGTATTACTACTTTAATATACTTGATAGTGCGTCGGTTGCATAGCGGTTAGGACGCTCGCCAACCATGCACATGGTCCGGGGTTCGATTCCCGGCTGACGCATTCCTTTACCTTGCTAAGCCAGAAATAATGCTGGTGAAGAGGAAAGGTTGGGCATGAGGCTAGCAACCCCATCCTGTAAAATAAACAGTGCTACAGAAACTTCAAGCCGCTAACTTGAAGCCCTATATTTCACTGGGGAACGTGAAGGAAAAGAAGAAAGAGGGAATATACTTGGTATATGCACTGATGGTTTAACTGAGAAGCTTTCGTCGTCCTCCTTCTAGACAACATCTTCAGCGTAGGTTTTAGTATAAAAAGGAACTCATTTAAATTCTCCACAAATAATGCACTTATATCTCCTGACAACCACTGTCGTGACTGGTTGTTAATTTACCTCTTTATTGATTATTTTTATTGGCTTGGAATTTGAAATTTCCTCGCGTGTGATTTACCTTTTATTAGCTGTCAAATTTGGTTTATAATGATATGTTTCGTAATCGCTGGCTGATTCAACTTAGTTCCAGGCTTCTAGAAATTCCCTGACTGCATTTTTGTTGTTTCGCCTGTTTAAATTTTCTACATTCTCCTAATCAAATTGGTTTCCGTGATGTCGTACGTTTTCACAGCTGATTTATCTTCTTGGATTCGGATTCGAAGGGGATGCCCACTTTGACCGACATAATGCCTGTTACAGTTCATACGGCAAAGTTTAAGTTTAAGCACCAATAATTACCAATCAGCGAATGACCTCGAACACATCACTCACGTGAAGGAGGCATTTTTTTCTATGGAATACATATATTTATGAATAAAAGACATAAAAACTGTATAAAATTGTTACAGAAGATACCTTTCTCTCACATGTGATAAAAATAGCTCTCAGTATTAGTTCGGAGTATCAACAAAGTGTAATTCTATTGTGGGTAAATTTTATTTTGATAAAATCTCATAGTGTAATACAGTAATATTTACTGAGCAAATAATTATGGTCGAAACGTTGTTATCAGTAAATATTATTGTATAAGACTGTGAGACTTTATCAAAACAAATTTCACCCTACAATGGAATTATACTCTAGCACCACAGTGCAAAAGTTCTATTCTTATATCAACAGAGTAATTTAATCACATTCTATGCATGTAATTATTTAGGTCTTCTAAGCCTAACGATAACCCTTATCTTTTCTGAACCTATCTCTAAGGTAAAAATATTCCTAAACCAACTTGTCCTTTGTTTAAAGCGTGACTTAATCTTTCCCAAACCTAAGCTGTAACTTCCCTGATATCCCATTTAATAGCATAACACTTCCATAAGCATATTTCATTGATGATGACAATATAATTTGCCAGGTTTCACTAACTTGCTCAAAGAGTGTTTCAAGGTCACTGGTGTGGTCACACTCCATTGACAGGTAGTGGTGCTTAAAGTTCAACTTGACCGTTCATACAATTTATTTTGTAAATGGTATTAATTTTATCTCCTTTTCTGTTGGATCTTTCGGTCTGCACAATGTTGAATGAAGTGATTGGACTGGCTTGTGTGCTATATCTATTCTAAATGGTCTTAATATTCTAGTCGTTATTTCAGAGGTAATTTTTTATATATAGTAGGATGAATTTTCTTGTAGTCTTTGATGATGGTTTCTTGTTGGTGTTGTGATTCGATTTTAAACACTTTTTGATGAAATTGTGAGGATATCCATTCTTTTTAAAGTAGGGTTAGTGGGCATTTGTCCTCCATTCTCTTCAATGCAAGAGTGCTACAATGTGTTTGAACTCTTTCAAACAATGTCTGCACACAGTTTCTTTTGTGAGTAATTGGGTTATTGGTAGTGTGGTTGAGTATTTGATCTGTGTGCGTTGATTTCCCATATACTTCTGTTTCTAAATTTCCTATGTTAGTTCTCCTGGTTAAGACATCTAAAAATGGGATTTTCTCACCTAATTCTTCTTCTCTTGCAAATTCGGTGTCTTTAAATATGTTGTTTATTAATTTATGGGTATATTCCAAATCATTTCGTGTAATTACTACAAATGTATCATCAACGTAACGTATCCAGATTTTCGGTTTAATTATAGGTAGAGCTATTAATTCTAATCTTCGCATGACGACTTCACCTATTAATCCGGATATGGGCATTCCCATTGGTGTTCCTTCTATCTGTCTTGAAAAGGAATGGATATCCTCACAATTTCATCAAAAGGTGTTCTAAATCGAATCACAATACCGACAAGAAACCATCATCAAAGACTACAAGACAATTCATCCTAAAATACATAAAATATTATCTCTGAAATAACAGCTAGAATATTAAGACCGTTTGAAATAGATATAGCACACAAGCCAATCAAATCACTTCATTCGATATTGTGCGAACTAGAAGATTCACGAGGAAAAGGAGATCAAATTAATACTATTTACAAATAAATTGTATGAACTGTAACAGACATTACTTCGGCCAAAGTGGGCATCCCCTTCGAATCAGAATCCAAGAACACAAATCAGCTGTGAAAAGATATGATGTATATTCTTTCATATCAATGCATGTAGATAATTACGGACAACAATGTCGAAATTTTAAATAGAGGAAACACCAAAAGTGGTACAGAACTCCTAGAAGCCTGGTACTCAAACGAATATGGGATTAACAAACATGCTAATATAGATAAAATATACTTACTAATAAAAAGTAAATCACATGTGACGAGAAAGTTTAAAATCCTAGTCAATAAAAAACGATCAATACATATGTAAAGATGGTTACGGGAAGACGCAATTATATCACTCATGAAGAAATTTAAATCATTTCACTTTATGCTAAATATTGCACTGAAGATGTTGTCTAGAAGGACTACGAAAGCTCCACAACTAAATCAATATGCTCAGAGAACACTACTAATTGCAAGACTATTCTATGCTGCGATGTGTGTCAAAGGTTGTCTGTAGGGTAAGTTCTGTGCCACTAAGTAAACCAGCTTATTACTCTTATAGTTGACAGACAACTGAACTCATGCGAGAAATGGTCTAAATTCATATTGTCTGACTCTCAGTACTGTCTCTATTTTCAGCTGCCCCCGCTTTGCATTTCATCAGATAGGCCGACTAGAAGTCATTATAGAAGATTATTTGCCGTCTCGCACACCTAAGTACAAAAGCTCAACGATACCCTATTCGACCAGGCCGTATTTTATCCAATATATAGAGTACGCGCGCCGGTGGTACAGTGGTTAGGACTCTCGCCGACCATGCACATGGTCCGGAGTTCGATCCCCTGCCGACGCACACCCGATATCTATGGTCGGCCTGTAACATTTGGGGTACCGATATCCATGCTGAAAATTCCATACTTGTACTGAAAATACGGTGTGGCACCAAGCTGTAATCAAAATAAATAATACAAAGACTAAAACTTATGACTTCCTGTGTAGCTAGTATAATAAATGGCTTAGTTATTCTACCATATTTGTAATTTTATGGTGACACTCACTATCCCCATTGTCTTATGGTTTTGTGTTGTGAATGCTAATTTTAGTACTGTTCTTATCACTTTACATTCGTAAATTTTGCCCCTACCGTTTCTGCTAATGCCGAAAGTTGATGGATGTCATCAATTTAAGATAAGTGTGCCTTGTAATGTATTTTTTCCGTTTGTGTTCAATAAATTAGATGCAATAGTGTACAAAATGCTCAAAATTCTACACTGCATTCATAAGTACTGTTTTGCAATAAAGCAAATTATCACTATCATTATTATTATTATTATTGAGACACATGTGGCAGAAGTTAAATGATTACTTCCTCGTCAGATTTACAAAAATCATTCTTGTTTTTAGGAAAATATGCAGCGGAGTTTTATTGTCCAGCAGGAAATCAAATAAATTATTGTGTCTAATAATTCAACTAGCCCAATGTGTAGCCACTTAATTATATTGGCCATTAGTCTGGGATCTTAATATTTTGTCCTCAGGAATACCTACCAACTGTGATTAAATGTAGGTGTTGTGAAGACCACCTCGTCAAGAGAAGCCACATACCTAGCCAACATTGAAGAATATTTCTCTATCATTTCTCAGGTATCGAATAAATACCAAAATGCCTCTAGACACCAAACACTCCAATCAGCAGAGGCCACTGCAATTCGCCTAAACCAACCGGAGGCGTCTGTGCGCGAAAGAAGCAGATTCAACCAGCTACTATTGTTACTCTGGCCTGCTGTTGAATCCATAAATTCAGAAATTCTGTGTGTTACTTCCCTCAGTATATCTGATATATTCATCATTCAGTTTAGTGTTATCTTATTAATGCATATTATATAAATCTCCCTCTCTTACTGATATTTTTTAAATGTGATCTGTTGATATTATTGATCCAGTGTAATTTAAAATATTGATGTTATTAACAATACTCCCTTAATTAATAATGCCAGATAAATTTTTTTTATAAAAGTTTAACAAATGCAAGAATCAGTTTGCAGGCATTTGAGTTGTTTTCCAGTTTGATCGCGGATTGATATCAGTTAGATAAGCATTGAAAATCTGGGAGTGACGCCAGACAGCTGTTTCGTTATAGTTTGGGACTCGTTGGCGACTGGGATCCGACTCAATGGCCAGCCAAAGAATTCTAACTTCTTCTAATTCGTGATTTCTTCCCAGCGACTGGCACCGGCTACTTTCATCACTAGCGAGTATTTGTCTTCATTCACTATTGGGCAGACCCCACTGGTTACGATATGTCACTAGAACTCCAGCAAAACTTCGTCTTGTAGCCAATGACTAGCGAGCATCAGATTAATTCTCGAGAGTTAGTTTGTCGGAGTGAGATTTGTTTTAGATTTGATCACACATTGATATTAATGGGTGCTCACTAGTGACGAGTCCAATACTAGGACGAAATCACTATCTAGTACTCCCAGATAGGTTTCAAAGATTCTCTAAGTAATAACCATATGTGGTCAAACGTGAAACAAATCAAATCCATACAAGGTGACTCTTGAAAATTATTATTATTGTTACTGAGTTAATTCACTTTTAACACCTCAGAATGTTCAGTCTTAATACCCACTAGTAAATGCATAAGAGGGTGAGTCTCTGTAGGAAATTGTGACTGGCAGGTGTATGGATAGTCGTTTACCGATGATACTGGTTGGCAGTGATGCCATGTGTACATATCATGAACTGATGGGAATTCTAAAGTATGGGCGATTGGATTTCATCCCAACGGTTAAAGAATCAGGAGATTCAACTGGTTAACTAAAGGTTTTAGGTTCGATCCCTATCGGTGGGATCAAAGACATGTGCCGATGAAGAGGCCTAATCTGAGACGAAACAGTCGTCCAGTACTCCATGGTTTTAAAACTGATATTAGTCCATGATCTAACTTGAAAGAGAAATTTCACTAGATGAAATGCATAATTAACACTTAACGAAAGACATCAATAATGGCACTAAATGGTACTAAAGAGCCACTTCGTTTAGAATCATGGCAACAGGACGCACTTCGTTGATTGATTCTTATCGACACTTGGAAATGAGGAAATATACACTATTGGTTAATGCACTTCTCTTCCATAGAGTGGATTTCAGGCTCGCGTCTTAGTTTACCTACTTCAGTTAACCCTCACGTAATTTGTGTGTTGCTGACAGCCTGCTACATATTTCGGGTAACTGAGTTCCTAGCTTCGAACCAGTCTGTATGCTTAACTACACATTATTTTATTTTAATGACATGTGGCGTGTGCTATATAGGTGAAGATTAATAGGAAGTGGTCAAAAATTGAAATTAACATTTCAAGTTAATGGCTGGTTGCAAAGTTAGAAATGTTTATTCATCAAATCTAGATTTAATTTAGCCTAAGATGTGGTCTTGCTATAATCTTGTGATAAGTCATCTGGATTTCGCAGATAATTTATATTTAATGTTATATGAATTCGAGGGTTTGTAAGTGAAAACCAACAAACTGGCAGAAAACACTGGACTCTGGGTGAACATAAAGAAGACAGATGGAGGTGATAAAGATAACCAACCAACCAACAGCAACAACAACCAGCACCAGTCACCATCAACAGGAGAGATTTGATAGAGGTCACTTCCTGTCTTCACTTATCCAGCCAAGAAGCACGGTTTTAACCACAGGCAGTTATAAACGGATGAAGGTGTCAAAGCCAGCCAGCCACTATCGGAAGGGCAAGATACGCACGCCTTCATCATCCTGAAACCAGTTTGCAAATAGTCTGCACTACACTCCACCTCAGCCAGAATGAAGAACGAGATTCGGATTCTGTTCAACACAAATGTGAAGTCAGCCAGTAAGTTAGTCAGTTCTTTTCTATGGGTCAGCAACTTGTACTGAGTGTGTGTCACGGAAAGCATTTCCAACAGCCGGTTGCAGACTCTTATCAGCAGCCACCCTCTACTCTGGCTGACTCCTTATTGAAGATCAAATGGCCAGCTGGGCTGCCGGCCAGAAACAAGGAATTAGCAGCAACAAACTCTGGTGATGAACAAACCAAGCAATATATACATACTGAAATGACAGTGGTTAGAATTCATAGGTGACTGAATTTCGTCCCAAAGGTTGAAGAATCTGGAATTTCGACTCGTTATTAGCAAAATGAATGGCTCCTGCATCTTCGTATTTTGTGTCATCTATAGTGACACAATTTCAACTAACTTACAGTCTAAGCTATTAACATTATTATTATTATTATACACGTTTTGTACATTTTTGAAATTACTGTCACTACAAATACCAAAAACCTGCCAATAATATTCCTATGTCATAAGTACAATTTCCGAATAAAAGAGTTCATACTTTATTTGACAAATTCCCTTCATCTGCCAGCAGCCTATAAATAGTACAGGGTATTACAAATACAAATGTATATTTATACATACATTATTATTCTCTTAGGTTCCGAATGGAACATATGGCTTCAGAAACAAATCTTCACTTTTCCAGTTTTTCCTGCACTCCTCATCAGCTGGCTATCCCCACAACTAACCGTAATCTCTCATCTCCTCCAACTCACACGATCTCCTCCATGTCACCCTCGCTCTCAGTGGTGGCCAACTCGTCACTTTCCATTGCCATTCCACTCCCATATATATATTACATACATGAAAATTATCCCAAATCAAAAGATATTTATCAATGCTTAACACAGTAAAACAAAAGATCAACAGCCGTTCACCCGTAGAATCCTGGCCAACCACGCTACACATGATCCAAGATTCGAATCCCTACCGGGACACACACCTTTACCTCTTGTCCACCCGTCGCCTCAATCTAGCCGGTTGTAGACTGTACAAAGAGAGGAGGTTGATTGGAGTAGGTGAGACTAGCAACTCCAGCCCTAGAAAGACAACACCACCGCTACTACTCAGACTTCAGAGCTTAGACATGAAGCCTTACATTCCACCTGCAACGCAAATCGATTAAATAATAATAATGATAATGAAACAGTAATGGAATAATGAAGCATGAATACAATGATAATTAATAATTGAATAGTCAAAGTTTATGAGTTATGAAGGGAGAGAGAGAGAAAGAGAAGGAAAGAGTATGATTTTGAAAAGATATGGCAAGTAAAATTACGAAATTATAACGCAAACAAGTAATTTAATTAGGCAAGTTAATTAGAAGCTTAGTAATGATTACTTTGTCTGAGCATATACCGCCCAAAATTATGTGAAGACTGTGATACAACAAAAGGAAAACAAGACGATCCGACGTCACAATCTTTATGTAATTTTGTTTCCCACTGACTGAGCTGAAATCATCCTTATTCAGGTTGTAATTAACCTAATTACATTGTTTATGCAATAGTTTTACTTTTAATTATCAAGTGCACCATGAATGTAAATTTCAAATTTGATGGCACACTTCACAGACAAGTGGACGGGGTGGCGATGGGCTCTCCATTGCGTACCACTTTAGCAGATTTCTTAACAGGAAACTACAAAATGGACCCTCGAACAACCTTATCAGTAACTTCTCATTTTATTTCCGGTATATGGTGACACCTTCATTCTCTGTGACAATGATTCTGATAGAATTACAATAATTACTGAATTCATTGAAGTACATTGGGCTATAAAATTCATGTGTGAAGAGAAATCCCAAAACAGAATTTCATTCATGGATGTCCTCCTTACAAGAAGACCAGATGGTAGCATAAAAAAGAAATTTGAATAGAAAAAGTACATGGACAGGACAATATACACATTTTCACGGCTTCCTTCCTCCCCAGTACAAAAGAAATTAAGTAAAGACCTTCAGTCACAGAGTTAGAGCTATATGTTCAGAAGAAGTAATTGAAGAGGAATTAAGCATGGTATATGATACCTTGATTGAACATAGCTATCCCGACAAATTTATCAAGAAACACATGACAAAGAAAGCGGAGGAAAAGGACTACTCACTATCCGTAAACAAGAAGCCTTTATATATATACAACTGCAATCCAAGGGCGATATACCAAGTGAGATAATTACGAAGAAATTAAGAAAATCAGTTCAAAGAACTTTTAATGCTGGCGAGCTACACGTGTTATTCTCTACACGACCGATGGTGATTCCTCGACTAAAAGATGAAGTACCTAGACTAGCCACTTCAAAGTGTATCTACCAATTCAACTACGCTTGTGGAGCGAGTTATATTGGCCGTTGCACTAGGAACTTGATTTTTCGTGATGGCTCGAGGACATCTACCAGTATGGTTAAGTAAATGTGTAGTGAAAACCATCAACAGTTCGATATTAGACCATCTGGTCCAACCAGCCATAAATCCAGCATTGAGGAATATTTCTCCATCACCTATCGGGTACCAAATAAATGGCCGAAAACATCCAACCACCACACACTCCAAACAGCAGAGGCCATGGCGATTCGTGTGAAATAACCAGTGCTCTGTGTGCAGGAGAAACAAGTCCAGCCAGCTACCATTACTGTCCTGGCTGACGTCCAGTGGAGAATATAAATGCATGAATTTGTATTATTATCTTTCCTAATGTGTTTTCTGACATTCAATGTGTATTATTTTTTTGATGCCATTGAGCTCTAATCTCTTGATATTAATGATTCGTGGTTATTTAAACAACATTAATGTTGTTCATAACACTAATTCATGCACTACTATTATGTGTATATAACTGTTGAGCCTGATGATGAAGTTATCAAAAAAGAGTATTCTTTGTTCAGTAACCAGTCTTTTGAAAACTTTAATGGGCATTTTTAATCAGTTAATTCATTTTGCTAATATAAACGCACACTCTGTGTGTTTGTGTGCAACGGAATAATTGTTTGGAAGATCCGTCCTCAACGATCCACTTGCAGTATTCATACTCATTTCAGTCTAAAATAGACGAACAACAAAAGATTCGCAGTTTTCAAGTAATCCTAGTAAGGTATAATGACTACCAACACTAAAAGTATAATAAACTGCTAGGGCTGAGTTGAAAAATAGTGACCCGAAGCAGTGAATTCACGAATGATCTTGAACACAGTCATTGAGTTTTGAGTCGTGTGACACACTACTCTAAGTGTGTGATTATGAACGCTATTCAACAAATGAGAAATCGATTTCCAGTGTTGAAAAAAATTGTGCACGTCTTTGCTCCTTTGGGTGTTCTATGTATATTCAACGCTTCTCTAAATTCAGGATTATAGATGTGCAGGAGGAGAATTTGTTTTGTTTAACTGTCTGGAATTTAAGAGAAGTTGAATTCTGAGAAGTGAATAATGCTACTCAGCTATTAAGAGCTGTGGATATGCTTCTTCACAAAGATCGAAATGCTCATTTAGAAAGAATTGCAGTAGTGAACTTCGTTTGGGGAAGAGTATTTGAGTTTTGTGACTATACTGTACCGTACTTTAGAAAGGATTTGTGGAAACCACATCTTATCTGAGTTTAGTCACGCTTTTTATACCGACTGTATAAAGGTTAGTGGTTGTAGATACTCCATCTCAGATAGATGAACCGTCAGTCATCTATGGCTTAAGATTGTCGCAGAGACTGTGTTGACCCAACTCTGGATTTCACAGATCATTTATGTTTAGTATCACACAAACTCGAAGGCTTACAGGCGAAAACCGAACAATCTAACTGAAGAAGCCGCCAGTGAAGACGGGATAGATTACAGGTCAACATAGAGAAAACGGAAAAAGGTGATGAAGATAACCAACCAACAACAACCAGCACCAGTCAACATCATTGGGAGAGATTTGAAAGAGGTCACTTCCCTGGCTAACCCAACCAGGAAGCATGGTTCCAACCACCGCTGGAGCAACGGATGAAGATGTCAAAGTCAGCCAGGCAGCCATCCAGAACCGAAAAGACAAGATACGCACGCCTTCATCATCCTGAAACCAGTCTGCAAATCTTCTGCATGGCACTCCGCCTCAGCGAGAATGAAGAACGAGATTCGGATTCTGTTCAACACAAATGTGAAGTCATTCCGTCAGCTAGTCACTTCTTCTATATGGGTCAGAAACTTTAACTACGTGTGCGTCATAAAGACCATTTCCGCCAGTCAGATACAGACCTTTATCAACAACTGCCATCTTCGCTGGTTGGCTCCATACTAAAGATCAGATGACCAGCCAGCTGGTCGGCTAGAAACAAGAAATTAGTAAGAAGAAACTCTAGCGATGTATGAACCAACGAAGAGCCAACTCTTTAAAAAAGATGTGGGAGAAGATGGAGATGGATGGATCGGGAATACAGTGAGAAGGCCGTCGAATGAAATAGAGCGCATTGCAGGCCATCGCATTAGTGGAACGCCAATGGGAACAGACGAGTTGATGGTCGATGTGAGTTTGGGTGATATCCAAGAGGTCGTGCGAGGAGGGGGAGGAGGAGATGAGAGATAATGGACAATCGTGGGGTAGGCTGAAGAGAACAGCAGGAAAAGTAGAACAAAATGGATGTGTGTTGCCGAAGCCCTATATTCCACTTGAAACCCAAGGGTATAATAATAATAACGATAAAAACTATGTGAACCTATACTGATTTCCTTTACGATTTCTGCGAGAGATTGGTAACCAAAATACTTACTAATAAATGGATAACTATACGACGTTATTTACTGTCATCTCGATGAATATGCGTTTTAACTTCAATAGTGACGATACTATAAACAATTGGATGGTACTCTCAGGCCACGTAAAGGAAAACAACCCCGTAATATGTTTTCTTTATTGTAATTATTACGATTCTTATCGTAGATATACCCACACTTCAATTAGAACGCTTCTTTTTTCCAAACTGGTCAGTTCAATGTCGTTGATGTGTTCAATCGCTTCAACTGCTATAGTACTGGGGACGTTTAGCTTTCCAGTGTGCTTCTTCGCATATGCACCATTCCTTTATCTTCCTAATTACCACTCTATATTTCACTGTTCTTCCACAAAAGCTTTCCAGTCAACACGTAGATAACCACTGTTTTCCTAAATAAATTGAAAATACATACTACTTATGCTGACTGTTTTAAGTAGTAAAAGCTACTCTAGTATTTCAAGAGTGATCACGAACTGGCTTTAGTTAAAAAACCATCGAAAACTGTGTTCGTTCTTGCTTTGGACTGTTCAGCAGTACATACCCATGATCCAACCAGGGATCAAATACATGATTTACAGGTTAAAAGATGAGACACTTTACTTATTTTAGCGCTAATTCCAGCCGACGTCGTTGGCAAGTTCTTATCCTCAAATTCAACTTAATCAACCCACATGCCACAACTTCTTACTAGAAATCCAGGCAACTTCCTTTTTTAGTGAATTACTAGTGAGCACCGGGCTAACCTTCATTTGTTGCTTTGGGGTGATTTAATTCATTTTGATCAGTTTGAACTTACCCGATCCTGATAAAGACAATATTTTAAGTATGTTGATGATCTGACTTTTTCAATGTTGGTTCCAAAATGAATAACCTTTTATTAGAAATCAGTCGGTGGTCATTTTCAAATGGCCCCCAGACAAATGTCTCCAAATATCAGGTTGCTAATTTCGCTTTCAGACGCAAGCACCGCTTACATGAACTGGTTGGTTCACATGGTTGCATTATCATAGATGTCAGAGAAGTCGCAACTAGGTCAAATGTTAGATACCTTGAACTAAGTAGTTGTCCTGTTCACTTTTTCTGGTCTTCCACATCATGTTAGTTTCTAGAATAATATTACGTATAACGTTCTACGTGAGGAAGTGAAGGCAATCTCGTTTCACTCAGTCACTATCTACTTCCACAGTTTCTCAACCCTTCCAGCATTATACCTATACGGACTGATATCAGTTAGAGAACCATTGAAAAACAGCAAGGAGTACCCGACAGCCAGCTATTTCATCCTAGTTTGGGAATCATCGACAGTACACACCCACTGACAGGGTTCGAACTCAGGACCTTCCGGTTACAAGGCAACGCAAGCTCGTATACCATTCAGCCACTGGAACCGAATTCAGTGTATGAATTCTAACTTCTACCAATTCATGATTTAGCGCGACCACCAATCAACGTCATCGGTGGGAAATCCATCCTCACACCTGACTGGTTAAACCTCACTGGTCACGACTTCTCACTAGAACTCCAGGAAACTCCGTCCAGTGATCAAATCGTAAAAACAAAACTAATCCTTACAAACCAAATATAGAAAATATTAATGTTGTTTAAATAACATTGAATCAATAATAATAATATCAATGGATTACAGTTCAGCAGCATCAACATAATAATACACACTGAATGTCAGAAAACACATTAGGAAAGATAATAATACAAATTCATGAATTTATATTCTCCACTGGAGGTCGGCCAGGGCAGTAGTAGTGGCTGGACTCGTTTCTTCTGCACACAGAGCACTGGTTATTTCACGCAAATCGCGATAGCCTTTGCTGTTTGGAGTGTGTGGTACGTGGACGTTTTCGGCAATTTATTTGGTGGATTCTTCAGTGATTTATATGTGGCTGGTTTTGGTCAGGTGGTCTAATATTTAACTGTTGATGTTTTTACTGCACCTTTATTTATCCATACTGGTAGATGTTCCCGAGCCATCACGAAAAATCAAGTTCTTAGAGCAACCGTTAATATAACTCGCTCCACAAGCTCAGTTGAATTGGTAGATACAATTATAAGTGGCTAACTAGTCTAGGTACTTCTCCTTCCAATTGTTTTATTTTTATGTGGAGGAGTGTAAATGATTTTTCTTCCACTCCACCTGTCTCGAAATTTTACCACACAGTATGTCATATAGTATGATATATTTATCCCATTCAATAACTAACTGTATGACTCATAAACCACTTGTACAAAGACATACGTGTTGTCACACTCCTACTGAATTAGTTCTGTTATTTTTCTAACTATAATTTGACCTTAAGTTTGTCAAATTAACCACACAGCTTATTCGATTCCTTTGTTAACTTTGTTAACCTTTTCAGACTGGTTCTATTCCGATTGTTTGTATATGGTGGGAATATATATCCTTATTCATTCTAGGCTATGTTTAAAGTTTAAAGTTTGTCTATTAATTGCAATGTATACCTTTCTTGTTGACCTTTAAGCGTTTCTCGTAGGATAAAAAAAATAAACAAAACTAGATATCAGATTTGGAGTGATTTTAGAGTGGAATTAGTTCCCCCCAAAAAAACATTAGTTAATTATTACATATTTCTTAGTGGCGAAGTGAAGAGTTGGTCTTCGTGTTCTGCCTTCATCGTATCTCCTCATGAACTTGTTTGGATAATTATTATCACCTAGAGGTTGTGTCAACTTTCTTTCTTCCTCATCAAGTTTGTCTTTGGTGCATATTCGTCGGATTCCACTGAATTCTACTGATTAATTATTTTTATGATAATAATAATAATGATTATTATTGTTTCCTTTATGTCCTAGAGGAACATGGGACTTCAGCTGCACGTCTTTACTGCGTTCGATTCTCTGTCAACGCTTACATCTGGCTCCACGTCTGCCCACATGCTTTCATCTCCTCTTCGCATCACCTCCTCTGCCATGTCACCCTCGCACTGATGACCGACTCTCCGCTTCCCGTTCGAGTTCCATTCGAGCGATGGCCTCTCGTGTGATGTCACTTGATGGTTTTCCCAGAGTATAGCCAGCCAATCCATCTCCATTTCTTCCTGCACATTTATGGCACAGTCGGTTCCTGGTTGGCTCGTTCCTAGAGATCCCTGTTGCTGATCTTTTCTGGCTGGCCATCTGATCTTGAACGAAGTACTGAACGAAGACAGCTTTTGGTGAAGGTCTTTAGTTTGCTCGAGGTGCCCTCAGTGAAGCGCAAGTGCAAGTCTCTGATCCGTATAATAGCACTGACTTCACATTGTAGTTGAAAATGCACATCTTGTTTTTCAAACCGACTGCTGTTGATCTCCTCCACACAGACCTGAGAGTAATGAAAGCTTACCTTTATAATAATTTCATAAATAAAAATATGTATTCTTTTGATGTAAACTCTTTATTCACTAATGTGCCTTTACTTAAAACAGTTGACATTTTCTGCGATTACATTTCCACATATAATTTTTTCATCCCGTTGCCTATATCTTATTTAAAGGATTTATTACTTCTATGAACTAGTAATGTTAGATTCAGATTGATGGTGTCGCTAGGGGAAGTCTGTTGAGGCCCCTTTCAACAGATATCTATATGTCGTATATGAAAAGTTTATCGGAAGACTTAATCGCAAATGCACCGCATTTTATAGAAGATATGTCGACGACATCGTAATCATAGGTGGTAAGCCTTATTCTACCACCTCAATTTTAAACAGAGTGAATAAAGTTCAGAACAGCATATCACTTACGTCTGTAGAAGAAGATAATTGTTTATCTCTCCTAGATATATTGCTTAATCAACGGACGGCCTAATGGATCAATAAAACGATCTATTTATAGAAAACCTACCTGAATAGGATAGGATAGTATCTTAATTATCACAGTTCCTGGCCTGTTCAGTACAAAAGAGCCCTAGTAGAGTGCCTGTTTAGTAGAATCCAGTGAATATGCACAGAAGACAGACTTGAAGATGAAGAAAGAAAATTGAAACAAACTCTGATTGATAATAATTAGTTAGGCCTGTAAATACCGAATACTCCAAACAGTGAAGACCATTGCAATCCACAACCTTGAGTTCGAGAGTAACAAATTCAGGCAATGTTGTTACCTTGGCCTGCTGTTGAATCCATAAATTCAGAAATTCTGTGTGTTACTTCCCCCAAGTATATCTGATATATGTTCATTCAGTTTAGTGTTATATTAATGCATGTTATATATCTCCCTCTCTTAGTGATGCTTTTGAAATGTAATCTGTTGATATTATTAATACACTTTAATTTAAAGTATTGATGTTAATAACAATATTCGCTTAATTATTAATGCCATATAAATTTTTTTAAAATGGTCAACAAATACAAGAATTAGTTTGCAAGGATTTGAGTTGTTTTCTAGTTTGATCGCTGACTGATATCAGTTAGATAAGCAATGAAAATCTGGGAGTAACGCCAGACAGCTGTTTCGTCCTAGTTTCGGACTTGTTGGCCATTGGGATCCGACTCAACAGCCAGCCGAGAAATTCTAACTTTTACTAATTCGTGATTTCCTTCCAGCGACTAGAACCAGGCACTGTCATGGATGGCGAGTATTTGTCCTCATTCCCTATCGGTTGGATCCCACTGGTCACGATATGTCACTAGAACTCCAGCAAAACTTCGTCCTGTGGCCAATGACTAGCGAGCATCAGATTTATTTTCAAGAGGTAGTTTCTCGGTGTGCGATTTGTTTTTGGTTTGCTCAGAGATTGATCTCAAGGGGTGCTTACTAGTGACGAGTCCAAAACTAGGACGAAACTGCTATCCAGTACTCCCTGAAAGGCTTCAATGATTCTCTAGCTAATAACCATCTGTGTTCAAACTTGAGGCAATCAAATCCCTACAAACTAAATATTGAAAATTATTATTGTTGTTACTGAATTACTTCACTTTTAGCAACTCGCAATGTTCAGTCCTAATACCCTCTAGTGAATGAATAGCGGATGGTGTTTCTGTGAGAAGTTGTGACTGGCAGGTATATAGATAGTTGTTAACCGATAATATTCGTTTGCGGTGACGCTATAAGTACATATCGTGAAGTAACAGGAGTTATAAATTATGGGTGATTGAATTTCATCCCAACGGTTAAAGAACCAGCAGGTTCCACTTGTAGACTAAAGGTTTAAAGTTCAATCCCGATCGATGGGATCACAGGCATGTGCTGATAAAGAGTCCAAATCTGATACGAAACAGTCGTCCAATACTCCATGATTTTAAAACTGATATTAGTCCATGATCTAGCTTGAAAGATAAATTTCACTTGATGAAATGCATACTTAACACTTAACGAAAGACATCAATCATGGTATCAAGTGGTACCAAAGTGCCACTTCGTTTAGAATCGTGGCAACAGGATGCAATTCGTTGATTAATTCTTATCAACACTTGGAGGTGAGGAAATATACACTATTGGTATATGCACTTCTCTTCCTGAGAGTGGATTTCAGGTTCAGTTAACCCTCACATAATATGTGTGTTACTCACAACCTAGTACATATTTTGGATAATTGAGTTCCTAGCTTTGAATCAATTCGTCTACGTAACTACACATTATTTTATATTAATGACAAGTGGCGTGTGCTATATAGATGAAGATTAATAGGAAGTGGTCAAAAATTGAAATCAATATTATGAATTAATGGCTGGCTGTAAAGGTAGAAGTGTTTATTTATCCAATCTGAATTTAGCCTAAAATGTGGGCTTGCAATAATCTTGTGATAAGTCATCTGGATTTCGCAGATGATTTATATTTAATGTCACATAAACTCGAAGGTCTGCAAGTGAAAACCAACAAACTGGCAGAATAGGCTGGCAAAAACACCGAACTCTAGCTGAACACAGAGAAGACAGATAGAGGTGATGAAGATAACCAACCAACAGCAATAAATAGCACCAATCACCAACAACGGGAGAGATTTGATTGAGGTCACTTCATGCCTTCACTTATTCAGCCAGAATGTACGATTTCAACCACGGACAACAGGAATGCATGAAGTTGTCAAAGCCAGTCAGCCAGCCAGAATCAGAAAGGTAAGATACGCACGCTTTCATCAACCAGAAACCAGTTCGCAAATATTCTCTACTGCACTCCTCCTCGGCCAGCATGAAGAACGAGATTCGGATTCTGTTCAACACAACTGTGAAGTCAGTCAGTCAGTCAGTTAGTCTGTTCATCTATATGGGTCAAAAATGTGCACTGCGTGTGCGTCAAGAAAAGCATTTGCAAAAGCCGGTTGCAGACTCTTATCAGCAACCGCTCCCTACTCTGGCTGGTTCCATACTGAAGATTGAATGGCCAGCTGGACGGCCGGCCAGAGACAAGGAATTAGCAGCAAGAAACTCTGGTGATGAAAAAACCAAACAATATATATATACTGAATTGACAGTGGTTAGAAAGCATAGGTGATTGAATTTCGTCCCAACGGTTGAAGAATCCGGAAACTCAACTTGTTATTAGCAAAATGAATGGCTTCTGCATCTTCGTATTTTGTTAACAGTATTATTATACACATTTTGTACATTTTTGACACTGCTGTCACTACAAATATTACAAAAACTGCCAATAATAATAATAATCCTGTTTCATAAGTACAATTTCGGAATAAAAGAGGTTATACTTTATTTGACAAATTCCCTTCAGCTGTCAGCAGCTTAAAAGTAAGATAACGTATTACAAATTCAAATGTAAATATACATACATTATTATTCCCTTAGGTTCCGAGTGGAACATACGGCTTCAAAAACACATCTTCACTTTTTTAGTTTTTCCTGAACTCCTCATCAGCTGGCTAGCCCCACGATTACCCATATTCTCTCATCTCCTCCTACACCTCCTCGTACGATCTCCTTCATGTCATTCTCGCTCTCACCGACTACCCACACGTCGCTTTCCATCGCCATTCGACTCCCGTATACAAAATATACATAAAATGATCCCACCTCAAAGGACATATAATAATGTTTAACACAGTTGAACAAAACTGCGTTAGTGTTTCACCCGTGGAATCCTGGCCAACCATGCTACATATGATCCAAGGTTCGAATCCCTACCGGCACACACCTTTACCTCTTGTCTACCCCTCGCCTCAATCTAGCCGGTTGTAGACTGAACAAAGAGGAGAGGTTGATTGGAGCAAGAGAGGCTGGCGATTCCAGCCGTAAACAGACAATGCCACCTCTACTACTCAGACTTCAAAGCTTAGACAAGAAGCCTTACATTCCACCTGCAACGCAAATCGATTAAATAATAATGATAGTGAAACAGTAATGGAACAATGAGGCATGAATACAATAATAATTAAGAATTAAAGTAGTCAAAGTCTATGAGTTATGAAGGGATAAAGAGAGAGAGAGAGAAAGAAAAGGAGAGAGTATGATATTGAAAAGATATAGTAAGTAAAATTACGAAATTATTACGTAAACAAGTGATTTAATTAAGCAAGATAATTAGAAGCTTAATAATATGGTGAGTTTGTCTGAGCATATACTGCCCAAAATTACGTAAAGACTGTGATGCAACAAAAGAAAAACAAAATGATCCGACGTCACATTCTCTATCTAATTTTGTTTCCCTTTGGCTAAGCTAAAATTATCCTTATTCAGGTTGTAATTAACTTAATTTCATTGTTAATGCAATAGTTTTATGTTTAATTATCAAGTGTACCATGAATGTAAAAATCTCAAGTTTGACGGCACAGTTTACAGACAAGTGGACGGCGTGGCGATGAGCTCTCCATTGCGCCCCATTTTAGCAGATTTCTTTCCAAGTGAACTAAAAAATAGACCTTTGAAAAACCTTATCAGAAAGTTGTCATTTTATTGCCGGTATATGGATGACACCTTCATTCTTTGTGATAATGATTCGTAAAGGAGTACAATAATTACTGAGTTCAATGAAGCACATTCTGCTATGAAACTCACGTGCTAAGAGGAATCCCAAAACAGAATTGCCTTCCTGGATATCCTCCTTACAAGAATACCAAATGGTAGCGTAAAGAGAAATTTTCATAGAAAAAGTACATCCACAGGACAATATACACTTCTTCACAGCTTCGATTCTCTCCAGTACAAAAGAAATTTAGTCAAGACCCTCAGCCACAGAGTTAGGGCTATATGCTCAGAAGAAGTAACTGAAGATAAATTAAGCCTTGTATATGATACTTTCATCGAAAATAGCTATCCCGACAAATTTATCAAGAAAACATGACAAAGAAAGCGGAAAAAGACTACTCACTATCCGTAAACAAGAAGACTCTTCATATACGACTGCAATTCAAGGGCGATATACCAAGCGCGAAATAATTATAAAGAAATTAAGAAAATCAGTTCAAAGAACTTTTAATGCTGGCAAACTACACATCTTATTCTCAGCACGATATATGGTGATTCCTCGACTAAATGATGAAGTACCTAGACTAGCCACTTCAAATTGTATCTACCAATTCAACTGCACTTGTGGAGCGAGTTATATTGGCCGTTGCTCTAGGAACTTGATTTTTCGTGCTCGAGAACATCTCCCAGTATGGATAAGTGAAAGCGTAGTAAAAACTATCAACAGTTCAATATTGGACCATCTGGTCCAAACTAGCCACAAAGCCAGTCAGCAGTGAAGAATCCTTCTTCATTATCTACCGGGTACCAAATAAATTGCCAAAAACATTGAAGTACTGCATACTTCAGACAGCAGAGGCTATCACGATTTGCGTGAAACAACCAGTGCTTTGTGTGCAGAAGAAGCAAGTCCAGTCAGCCACTACTACTGCCCTGGTCGGCCTTCAGTAGAATGCCTTCATGAATTTATTAAATTATCTCTCCTAATTTTTCTGACATTCAGTGTAAATTGTTCTGTTGATGCCATTGAACTGTAATCTACTGATTTAATGATTCGCGCTTATTTAAACATTAATTTTGTTTATAACACTAATTCATTCACTACTATTATGTTTATATAACTGTGGAACCTGATGATGAAGGGGTTATCGAAAAGAGTATTGTTTGTTCAGTGACCATTCTTTTGAAAATTTTAATGGGCATTTTTAATCAGTTAAGTCATTTTGCTAATATAAACACACACACTGTGTTTGTGTTCAACGGAATAGTTGTTTGGAAAATTTCTCCTCAACGATGCACTTACAGTATTCATACTCGTTTCAGTCTAGAATAGACGAACAACACAAGATTCGCAGTTTTCAAGTAATCCTACTACACAGAACAAGTCTAGTAAAGAAAAATGACCATCAACACTGAAAACGTGATAAGCTGCTAGGGCTAAGTTGAAAAATGTCAACCCGAAGGAATGAATTCACCGAATCATCTTCAACACAGTCACTGAGTGTTGAGTCATGTGACGCACTACTCCTAGCGTAGGATTATGAATGCTGTTCAGGAAATGGGAAATCGATTTCAAATGGATGGTGCTTTCCAGTATTGAAAAATTGTGCACGTCTTTGGTATTTTGGAAGTTCTACGTATTTATATCCAACGCTTCTCTGAATTAAGGATTATAATTGTACAGATTGAGAATTTTTTTGTCTCAACTGTCCAGTATTTAAGGGAAGTTGCATCATGAAAGATTAATAATGTTACATGGCTTTTAGAAGCTGTGGATATGGTTGTTTACAAGGGTCGAACGGTTCTAATTAACAAGAACTGCAGTCGCCAATTTCCTGGGAAGAAGAGTATTAGAGTTTTGTGACTAATACAGTACCGCACTTTAGAAAGGATTTGTGGAAACCACAACTGATCTGAGTTTAGTCACGCTTTTATACCGACTGCATAAAGCTTAGTGGTTCTAGATACTCCGTCTCAGATAGATGAATCGGTGGATTACAAACGTCAGTCATCTCTGGCTTGAGATTATCACAGAGATTTTGTTGATCTAACTTTGGATTTCGCAGATCACTCATGTTTAGTATCGCACAAACTCGAAGACTTGCAGAAGAAAACCAAAAAATCTGACTGAAGAAGCCGCCAGTGAAGACAGGATAGATTACAGGTCAACATAGAGGAAACGGATGGAGGTGACGAAGATAACCAATCAATCAACAACAACATCAACCAACACCAATCAACATCATCGGAAGAGATTTGACAGAGGTCACTTCCTGCCTTCACTTATCCACCCAGGAAGCACGGTTTCAACCACAGCTGGCGAAACGGATGATTATGTCAAAGTCAGCCAGCCAGCCAGCCAGAATTGAAAAGGCATGATATGCACGTCTTCATCAACCTGGAACCGGTTTGCAAATATTCTTTACTGCACTCCGCCTCAGCCAGCATGAAGAACGAGATTCGGATTCTGTTCAACGCAAATGTGAAGTCAGTCAGTCAGAAACTTGCGCTGCGTGTGTGCTACGAAAAGCATTTCCAACAGTCAGTAACAGACTCTAATTAAAAGCTGCCTCCTTCTTTAGCTGGTTTCATGCTGAAGATCAGATGGCCAGCCAGTTGGCCGGCCAGAAACAATAAATTAGCTAGAAGAAACTCTAGCGATGTACGAACCAAATAAGAGCCGACCTTTTAAAAATATTTGGGAGAAGATGAAAATGGATGGATCGGGCTTACAGTGAGAAGGCCGTCGAATGCAATCGAGTGCACTGCAGGTTATCACACTAGTGGAATGCCAATAGGAACAGACGAGTCGGTGGCCGGTGCGAGTTTGAGTGATATGCAGGAGATCACACGAGGAGGGGGAGGAGGACATGGGAGATAATGGACGATCGTGGGGTAAGCTGGAGAGAACAGCAGGGAATAGAACAAAATGGATGTGTTTTTTTGACTGCACACTAGTCAGTAACTAGTGTAATGCGTCTAGTCCTATCTTCGGTGCAGACTGAATTCTATCAGTCATGTTTGCAATGTGGCCACCATGCTAGGTGGCTCGCCTGAATAGCTCAGTGGTAACGTCTCTGATTGCAGCACTGGGTGACGCTGGTTCGAATCTCAGAAGGGACATGAGTTCCTTCAAGGTTGCAGATACGCCTTGCTGATGAGTGCCAACTAGCACGAAACCTAGGTCCAAGGCTTCCTGCCGATTGCCTCCAACCATCTAATACCAACAAAATGGATGTGTGTTGCTAAAGCCCTTCATTCAACTTTTAACCCAAGGGTATAATAATAATGATAAAATCTATGGGAACCAATACTGATTTGCTTTAAGATATCTGCGAGAGATTAGTAACCAAAATATTTACCAATAAATGGATAACTATGCGACGTTATTCACTGTCATCTCGATGAATATACATTTTAACTTTAATAGTGACGATACGATAAACAATTGGATAGTACTGTCAGTCCATGCGAAGGAAAGCTCCCCCGTGAGATGTTTTCTTTACCGTGATTATTACCATTCTTATCGTAAATAGACCCACATTTCAATTAAAACGCTTCTTTTTTCCATACTGGTCAGTTCAGTATCGTTGGTGTGTTCAGTCGCTTCGGTTGCCATGCTACTGGAAACCTTTAGCTTTCCAGTGTGCTTCTTCGCATAAACCATTCCTTTATCTTCCTAATTACCTCTTTTATAACAATGACACTCTAAATTTCACTTTTCTTCCACAAAAGCTTTCCAGTCAGCACGTAGATAACCACTGTTTTCCTAAATAAATTGAAAGTACATACCACTTATGTTGACTGTTGTAAGTAGTAAAAGCCACTCTAGTATTTCAAGACATATCACGAACTGGCTTCAATTATAAATCATGGAAAACTGTTTTGTTCTTGTTTTCGACTCCTCCGCAGTACATACCCATGATCTAACCAGGGATGGAATACAAGATCTTCAAGTTACAAGACGAGGCAGCTTACTTCTTTCAGCGCTAATTCCAGTCAACATCGTTGGCAAGTACTCAAAATCACACCATATCTTATGAACCCCACCGACCATCCCTTCTAACTAGTAGTTCAGGCAACTTCATCTTGTAATGAATTGCTAGTGAGCACTGGACTAATCTTCACGTGTCAGTTTGAGGCATTTTGATTCATTCTGATCAATCTTGACTTGCCACAGTCTGATGAAGACAATTCTGTTATGGCGAAAATATTCATTCAGACATCTATAAAACACAGAATAACTGGGCAAAAAATATCCTTTTCGATAATTTCCTCTTCTGGTTTTACAATTACATATATATGTTTATATACATAGAATATTCTAGAACAGTTGTTACTAACAGTATTGGTGTTTTTTAAATAATATCGATTTGTAAAGTAAGATCACAATGGAATTACAGTTCATTAAAGATGCTTAAATTATAATGATAACAAAGATATAGTAGCAAATAGAATATCAACTAAAATTAGGAAAATTCCACAAAAATTCAGGATCATCCAAACCTAGATGGCCAAGCGGTTAAGGATAATGTCTGAGCTAACTTCTTTTCGCTGCACAAATTAGGCTTGTTAATATGGATCCCAGCAACCCCAGCAATATTTAGTAGTCGAACTCTTAAGGTGAAACTGGGATTTGTTTGTATGCGGTAAATGACTCTGAAAGCTTGGTTAACATCAATCTTGTGTTCTGTATCCGCAAGATGGGATAGAATAGCGCTACGAATAGGGTGATGTTCGGAAATCCGACGAGGAACATGCCTAATTGTACGGCCTATGTAACTGACCGTTATGTCTGCCGATGATTTGACTGTTGTGTTCATTGATTCATAATCAGTCTGTTCCCGATTTAATAACATTTTATTGGAAATGATTTAGAAGTCCTAGTCAAATCGTCCGTAGCTAATTACCTCAGAATAACAGTCAGGTTGTTCATTTCACTTTCATACACAAGAGCCACGTATATGACTGGTTAGTTCGCATGATTCTACTATCATAGATGGCAGTGAAGTTAAAACTAAATCGAATGTCAGATATACTCCATTTTGTATTTCCTCTGATCACTTTTTCTGGTTGTCACACATCAGGTTTGTTTCTAGAATAACATTTCGTCTAACGTTCTACGTGAGGAAGTTAAGACAATCTCGTATCACTCAGTCAATGTCTACTTCCACAGTTTCTCAATTCTTCCAGCATTATACCTATTCTTCTTCACTACTCCCAGCTCCCCACCACCACCACCACCACCTTAATCTTTACTAGACTACTCAAGACACACTTTGTTATACTATGAAGGACACTAAAGACTGTAAGTCCACTGGAGTGTCACTAAACCAACTCGCTGATACTCATGTAAGTAGACACATGGACTGATGCGACAAATTAGCAAATATCATACTGTCTCACTTTGAAAATCCTCTCTACACACAAATCTCCTCTCTTGTATCCATCACATAGGGGAACTAGAAGCAACTATAGACGACTTTATGCTCTGACGACAAAGTAGGAGAACTCTACAATCCTTTAACTGTTCGGGACACATTTTATGTGATGAGAAGCGTATGTTGGGCATGATATTAATAACCTTGTGAGAAATACAAAGTAGACGGTCCTGCCTACTCTTTCTTTTTCATGATTATATAGTTGATGGTATTTCCCCTAAAACTTTAATTTTATACTCATGTTCTTACTGAACAATATAACGGCTTAAAATGCCCTGTTTTAATTACTAACACTGTACTACATGTTTTTTTTTTATTATAGCTTGATTCCACAAAATATTTTTGCCACAACTATAAAAATTTCCAGCATGTGATATCGGCAGTCCAAATTTAGCAGGCCGACCATTGATATCAGATAAGCATCGGCCAGAAATCGAGCCGGAGACCATGTTCCTGGTTGGCGAGCGCCCTAATCCCTGTGCCAACGATGCACACGATGTTTGGAACTCGATATCTGTATCAAAAGTAGGGTTTGAAATACAGCTGTCGATATATACATGAAAAAGGTAAATTAAACAAAGTGACAAGAAAAAAGGATTTAAGAATGATTAACACAACGTTTGGTAATCCAATCAAATCAGGATTACGAAGGTAGGTTAAAAGTAATAATAAACTGTTTTTGAATACAAAAGGGGAGGGCTTAAGTTTATGAATAGCTATAGCCTCGGCGTATTTCAATGAGCGCCCTTCACCGTTTTTATAGATGACCTTAAAGGCTGAGTTAACATCAATCTTATGGTTCATCTTGATTAGGTGTTTAGCTTTAGACGAAGTTGGCAGTCTGACACCTGCATGTATTGGTTTTTCACAATTCATTTGTTTTTCTAGCCATTTTAGGATATGCTCTCCCACCCCCACATACAAAGCGCCATTACTCCTCCCTGTGTATGTGTGACCACACACACTTGTACACTTTTGAGGTTTGCAGTGAAGCATATTTTTAACTTTTTCGACAATTACAAGCTGGGCTCCATAATAGGTTCTACGGATGATCAAATTCAACCTTTGTCTCAAAATCCTACTGTTTATTTCCCCGTTATGTGGTAATTTGATGAAAAAATTGTAGGTTTAGAGACTAATTGACCTCTACACCTGTTTAAAAATCTTAACGGATATCCGTTTTCAACAAGGGTATTCATCAATGTTTCGTTTTCTTTATCTATAACATCAGCCGTACAAATACGTTGAATCCTCTTAAATAGACATTTCACCAAGCCTCTCTTATACTGTAATGGACAGAAACTGTGAAAATTAAGATACCGCCTTGTCCAAGTGAGTTTTCTGTAGACTGATCGTCTTATTGAACCATCATCTCCTCGACTCAGACGTATGTCTAAAAAAGCTAGCTGGTTGCGACTTTCTTCCTCACATGTAATACTAATATGATTTTGTACAGAGTTAAGTCTGTCTAATAGACGACTCGCATCTTCATGATCGTCGCATATCAAAATGATATCATCTACATATCTCTTAAAGAAGGGAAATTTATAAATTAAATCAAGGGACAAGTTCTTAACATAAGACATGTAAACGTCCGCTAATGGACTCCCCATAACAACGACATCCACTTGTCGAAAATGTTCACCTACAAACGTGAAATGGACGTTGTCAGTACATAATAGTAACAAATCTTTCAAATAAGATAAAGGAAATGAAAAACAACTAGAAGATATACAGTCACAAAGGATATCAACAGTCTTAACCAATGGTACATTAGTAAACAAAGAATTAACATCAAATGAACACATTTTCCTATCTTTTATGTTCATATCTACATGAGAGTCAACAAGTTCAAATGTATCTTGCAAAGTAAATTTACATAATTCATTGCGTACCGGACTTAAAATATCTTCTAATAACGCTATCCAAATTTATAAAACTACAGGCGGAACTTACGAGGATATCAAAGCGAAAATCGGAAAAGCAAGACAGGCTTCCACTACTCTCAAGTCTGTGTGGAGGTCAACAGCACTCAGCATCAAAATGAACATAAGATCCGGATTTTCAACTCCAATGTGAAGTCACTGCTACTCGCTATACGGATCACAGACTTAGCCAGTGCGTCATAAAGAGCATCTCAAACAAACTACAGACCTTCATTAACAGTTATCTTTGGTCAATACTCAAGATCAGATGGCTGGCCAGAAAAGATCAGCAACAGGGGAGGATCTCTGGGAGCGAATCAACCCAATAGGAACCGATCGTGCAACAAATATGCAGGAAGAAATCGAGATGGATTGGCTGGCCATACTCTGAGGAAACCATCAAGTGATATCACACGCGAGGCCATCGATCGAGTGGAACCCGAAAGGGAAGCGGCGAGTTGGTCGTCAGTGCGAGGGTGACTTGGAGGAGGTCATGTGAAGAGGAGATGAAGGCGTGTGGGCAGACTTGGAGGCAAGTGAAAACTATAGCAGAGAAGCAAACGCAATGGAGACGCACGGCTAAAGACCTATGTTACCGTAGGAATTAAAGGAAACAATAATAATAATAATTAATTGTTTTAACAATCAATTCCCTGTAAACCAACTCCTGAACACTAATCTCCCCTTAACTATTGTCTATACATCGATTATGATGGTTATTGTTAAAGTTAGACAACAAATTTTTTTTACTGTTCAGAAGAAATACTTCCCACTCAACTGCACACACTTGTTTGTTTTATTTTTTCTAATCCCTAAAATATCCTTCCAAAAATTAATCAGTTTCGCATATGGCTGAAATAAAATAAAACATGTCTACTAGTGTAAAGGATAAGAAAGGAAAATTATTGGGAAGGAAAACAAAATTAATATTCATTTCAGGACGAGAATAATCCGGATTAGTAGTGACGTTGTTGTGTTAAGAAGGGCGATATCAACAAAAAGAATGAAACTGGATGATTAACATGATATTTGAAAGATATGTGGAAATGAAATTTGATACATATATATATATATATATTATTTCCTTTAATTCCTACGGGAACATAGATCTTTAGCCGTGCGTCTCCATTGCGTTCGGTTCTCTGCTAGAGTTTTCACTTGCCTGCCAACATGATTTCATCTCCTCTTCACATGACCTCCCCCTCCAAGTCACCCTTGCACTGACGACCAACTTGCCGCTTCCCTTTCGAGTTCCACTCGAGCAATGACTTATCTAGTGATGTCACTTGATGGTTTCCTCAGAGTATGGCCAATCCACCTCCATTTCTTCCTGCTTATTTGTTGCACCATCGGTTCCTATTGGGTTGGTTCGCTCCCAGAGATCACTGTTGCTGATCTTTTCTGGCTGGCCATCTGATCTTGAGCGGAATATTGAGCGGAGAGAGCTGTTAATGAAGGTGTGTAGTTTGTTTTGAGGTGCTCTTTATGACGCTCCAAGTCACTGAGTGAATCAGTCTTTAGTTTTCAAAGGATGTCCATTAGCATTTGTTCTTTACAATAACGGTTTTGTGAATTTGGATCCGTCCGATAGAATGGTAAGCATTTTACTAAAGTAGTCCTCACTGCTTGTTTTATACAAACTTTTCATCAGTTCCATCGTATATCAAACTGCCAGAATGAGTTGTTTCTATGAACTGTCATTACATTTATGTATGAAAGGCTTGGAAATCTTCTAATCAGTGGTTTTAAGACGTTATTTTATAGAATAAGTATTAATGTACTTCTATGACACGTGCTAATGACAAGATTTATAAGTAGTATATTTTGTGCAGAACGTCTTATTCAAGAATCTTGAATAGACAACAGTGTTAGGTATAGTTATGGAGTAGAAAGATGAAAAATGCTAGTGAAGCCACATAGAATAGATGAAAGAAAGACAACAGGAGCACAATGTAGAGAACATGTCCGAATGGAGATTTCAATGTAAAGTTTCCAAATCATTTTGTTTCATCCGCGGTGTACCCGATAGTACGTATACAGCTACTACACTGAATCAATCAGTAGTATATAGTTCTACGCATCTTTTCTTGCTATATTCATAACCGTTTATGCATAGGGATCTGAATAATCTAGGTTTTCAAAGGAAACTAAAGTTGTAATGATAATAATGGCTTTCAATAGTTCGTTTTGAAGGATTAGAGTTGTTTTTACGTGTTAGACACGGATTGATATCAGTTAGAGAACCATTGAAAACCATCACTGAAATACTGGACAGCTGTTTCACCCTAGTTTGGGAATCATCTGCATTACGCACCCACTGACAGGGTTCGAACCCAGGACCTTCCGGTTACAAGGTAAGCTGGCTCGTAGACCATTCAGCCCCTGGGACCCGATTCAGTGGCTAGCCCATGAATTCTAACTTCTATCAATTCGTGATTTAGCGCGACCACCAATCAATGTCATTGGTGTGGCCCTAAGATTCTCAGAAGAGACTTTCATGTAGTTGAATATTATTTATCAGTTTAAATGCTAATATTGACTGAATGGAAAATAAAGGATTCTAGATCACAGAGCTGAAGTGTTAACAATAATCTACTTTTCAAATAGTTTTCAAGGATAAAGGTATACATCAAAAGGGTACAGATTCCAATTCTGTATTATTCAACACAAAAAAACATTACCCTTATTTTCAACCTTAGTGTCAAGTCACTTGTTCTACACAGTCTGGAAAAACTTGATGAATCACGGAAAACATTCCTAACGGCCAGCCGATGATTTTTATCAATTACAGCCTCCACTCCATACGGAAGATTAGATAGCCAGCCACAGGGGAAGAATAAACTCCAAGGAACTCTGCAAATGAACCACTGGAGAACCTATCATTTAAAAAATATGCAAACGAAAATGGAGATGGACCAGACACACACTGACGAGATCGCTGAGTGACATCACGTGCCAATGAGTCCCTTAAGTGGAAGCCAAATAGAAAACGATTAGTTGAGCTTGAGTGCCAGTGTGATGTGGAGACGATTGTTTGAGGAGGAAATAAAAGTTTATAAGCAGTCACAGTGTCAGCTAGAAGGACTGCAGAGAACAGGACGAAATAGAGATGTGCCTAAAACTTTCATTGGACACCAGAAACTACTGTCTAATGAACGTATCCAATAGAGTCCTACAGGAGGTCAATCACTAGTGAGAATAACTAGGTGGTAACGTCTCTGACTGCAGAACCCACTGTTTGACGTGGGTTCGAATCTCAGAAGCAGGGATATGAGTTCCCCCAAAGTTGCAGTTACGCCTTGCTAGCTGGTGAGTGCCAACTAGCATGAAACCTAGGACAAGTAAGACTTCCTACTTATTTCCCCAACCATCTTAAATCGATGTGCCCTATGGTGCACTTGAAAACAGGGGAAATAATAATATTATTATTAATATTCAGCGGCTATTGTTTGAAGACTCAATAGTCTAAGGGTGTGCCTTTATTTATCCACCCAGGAAGCACGGTTTCAACCACAGCTGGCCGAACGGATGAAGATGTCAAAGTCAGCCAGCCAGATTTGGATAGTCATGATATGCACGCCTTCATCAACCTAGAACCAGTTTGCAAGTATTATGTACTGCACTCCACCTCAGCCAGCATGAAGAACGAGATTCGGATTCTGTTCAACACAAATGTGAAGTCAGTTAGCCAGTCAATCAGTCGGTTCTTCTTTACGGGTCAGAAACTTGCACTGCGTGTGTGTTAGGAAAAGCATTTCCAACAGTCAGTTACAGACTTTTGCCAAAAGCTGTCCCCTTCTTTGTCTGGCTTCATGCTGAAGATCAGATATACAGCCAGCCGGTCGACCAGAAACAAGAAATTACCAAGGAAAAACTCTAGCGATGTACGAACCAACGAAGAGCCGACTCTTTAAAAAATATGTGGGAGAAGACGGAGATGGATGAATCGGGCATACATTGAGAAGGCCGTCGAATAATATCGAGCGCATTGCAGGCCATCGCACTAATGGAATGCCAATAGGAACAGACGAGACGGTGGTCGGTGCTAGTTTTGGGTGATATACAGGAGATCGTACGAGGAGGGAGAGGAGGATATGAGATATAATGGGCGATCGTGGGTAAGCTGGAGAGAATAGCAGGAGAAATAGAAAAAATGGATATGTGTCGCTGAAGCCCTATACTCCACTCAAAACCCAAGGGTATATTAATAGTGAAAAAAACTATGGGAACCTTTACTGATTTCCTTTAAGATATCTGCGAGAGATTAGTAACCCAAATACTTAACAATAAATGGATAACTATGTCACGTTATTTACTGCCATCTCGATGAATATACGTTTAAACTTCAATAGTGACGATACTATAAACAATTGGATGGTACTCTCAGTCGATTCGAAGGAAATCTACCCCGTGAGATGTTTTCTTTACTGTAATTATTACCATTCTTATCATAAATATACCCACATTTCAATTAAAACGCTTCTTTTTTCCAAACTGGTCAGTTCAGTGCCGTTGATGTGTTCAATAGCTTTGATTGCCATGCTACTGGAAACTTTTAGCTTTCCAGTGTGCTTCTTGGTATACACCATTCCTTTAGCTTCCTAATTACCACTCTATATTTCACTTTTCTTCCACAAAAGCTTTCCAGTCAACACGTAGATAACCACTATTTTCCTAAATAAATTGAAAATACATACTACTTATGTTGACTGTTTTAAGTAGTAAAAGCCACTCTAGTATTTCAAGAGTGATCACGAACTGACTTCAGTTAAAAAAACACTTAAAACTGTTTTGTTCTTGTTTTCAACTCCTCCGTAGTACATACCCATGATTCAACCAGGGATGGAATACAAGATCTTCAAGTTACAAGACGAAACAGTTTACTTCTTTCGGCGCTAATTCCAATCAACATCGTTGGCAAGTACTCATCCTCACACCATATCTTATGAACCCCACCGACTACCACTTCTTGCTAGTAGTTCAGGCAACTTCATCTTGTAGAGAATGGCTAGTGAGCCCTATACTAATCTTCACGTGTCATTTTGAGGCATTTTGATTCATTCTGATCAATCTTGACTTGCCACAGTCTGATGAAGACAATTCTGTTATGGCGAAAATATTCATTCAAACATCTATAAAACACAAAATAATTGAGGAAAGAATAATATCCTTTTCGATAATTTCCTCTTCTGGCTCTACAATTACATGTATATGTTTATATACATAGAATATTCTAGAACAGTCGTTATTAACAGTATAGGTGTTTTTTAAATAATATCGATTTGTAAAGTAAGATCAATGCTATTACAGTTCATTAATTATGCTTAAATTATAATGATAATAATAAAAATATAATAGCAAATAGAATATTAACTAAAATTAGGAAAATTCCACAACAAATTGAGGATCATTCAAACCTAGATGGCCAAGGTAAGGTAATGTCTGAAATAACTTCTTTTGGATGCACAAATTAGGCTTGTTAATATGTATTCCAACAGCCCCAGCAATATTTAGTAGTCGAACTCTTAAGGTGAAACTGGGATTTGTTGGTTTGCGGAAAATGACTCTGAAAGCATGATTTACATCAATCTTGTGTTCTGTATCCACAAGATGAGATAGAATAGCACTGTGTGAATAGATTTTGTTTGTCCTTTACTTAACCAACCACACAGGACGGTGTTCGGAAATCCGACGAGAAACACGCCTAATTGCACGGCCTATGTAACTAGGCTACTCAAGAAAGACTTTGTTATACTAGGAAGGACACTAAAGACTGTGAGTAAGTCCAGTGGAATGTCACTAAACCAACTCACTAATACTCATGTAGGTAGACACACATGGACTGATGCATGAAATTAGCGAATATCATCTAGTCTCACTTTGAGAAGCCTTTATATACACAAATCCCCTCTCTTGCATCTCATCAGGCAGGGGAACTAGAAGCAACTATAGACGACTTTATGCTCCGGCAACTAAGTAGGAGAACTCTACAATCCCTTAACTGGTCAGGACACATTTTATGTGATGTGGAAAATGTGTTGGGCGTGATACTAATAAGTTCGTGAGAAACACTAAGTAGACGCTCCTGTCTATTCTTCCTTTTTCATGATTATATTTTTATTGATATTTCCCCTAAAACTTTAATTTTATGCTCATATTCTTAGTGAGCAATATAATGGCTTAAAATACCCTGTTTTAATTACTAACACTGTACTACATGTTTTTTTTTATTATAGCTTGATTCCACACAATATTTTTGCCACAACTATGAAATTTTCAGCATGTGATATCGGTAGTCCAAATTTAGCAGGCCGACCATTGATATCAGATAAGCATAGGCCAGGAATCGAGCTGCAGACTATGTACCTGGTCGGCAAGCGCCCCAAACTCTGTGCCAGCGATGCACACGATGTTTGGAACTCGATATCTGTACCAAAAGTAGGGTTTGAAATACAGCTGTTATTGTTAATATTGTTACTATCATTATTAACAATCAATTTGGATAGCATTATTAGAAGACGGAGGTTATCTGAAAAACGATGTGATGTATTTGCGCTATGCATTTCGAACAATCCGATCACACATTTACTTGTCAGGTCGATGTATATGAAAAAGTGAAATTAAATTAAGTGACAAGAAAGGATTTAAGAATAATTAACACAACGTTTGGTAATCCAATCAAATCAGGATTAACAAGGTAGGTTAAGAGTAATAACAAACTGTTTTTGAATACACAAGGGGGGCTTAAGTTTATGAATGGCTATAGCCTCAGCGTATTTCAGTAAACGTCCTTGACGGTTTTTATAGATGACGTTAAAGTCTGAGTTAACATCAATCTTATGGTTCATCTTGATTAGATTTTTAGCTATAGACGAAGTTGGTAGTCTGACATCTGCATCTATTGGTTTTTCACAATTCATTTGTTTTTCTAGCCATTTTAGGATATGCTCTCCCACCCTCACATGCGAAGCGCGATTACTCCTCCCTGTGTATGTGTGACCACACACACACACACACACGAAAATTGGTAAATAAAGTGGGATGTGACATAATCACGTGTGCGCTTTTGAGGTTTGCAGTGGAGCATATTTTTAGCTTCTTCGACAATTACAAGCTAGGCTGCATGATAGGTTCTACGGATGATCCTATTCAACCTTTGTCTCCGTTATATGGTAATTTCATGAAGACATTTTACTTCGGGGCAGTATGGATTGCAGGTTTAGAGACTAATTGACTTCAACACCTGTTTAAAAATTTTAATAGATATCCGCTTTCAACAAGAGTATCCATCAATATTTCGTTCTCGTTGTCTATAACATCAGCCGTACAAATACGTTGAATCCTCTTGAATAGACGTTGTACCATGCCACGCTTATACTGTAGTGGACAGAAACTGTGAAAATTAAGATACTGCCCTGTCCAAGTGAGCTTTCTGTAGATTGATCGTCTTATTGAACCATCATCTCCTCGACTCAGAAGTATGTCTAAAAACACCAGCTGGTTGTGACTTTTTTCCTCGAATGTGAGACTAATATAATTCTGTACAGAGTTAAGTCTGTCTAAAAGACGACGACTCGTATCTTCATGATTGTCGCATATCAAAATGATATCATCTACATATCTCCTATAGAAAGGCAATTTAGAAATTAAGTCAAGGGACAAGTTCTCAACATAAGACATGTAGACGTCCGCTAACAGAGGTCCTAATGGACTCCCCATAGAAACGCCATCCACTTGTCGAAAATGTTCACCTTCAAACGTGGAATGGACGTTGTCAGTACACAGTAGTAATAAATCTTTCAAATAAGTTAAAGGAAAAGGGAATGAAAAACAACTAGAAGATATATAGTCACAAAGAATATCGACAGTCTTAATCAATGGTACATTAGTAAACAAAGAATTAACATCCAATGAATACATTTTCCTATCTTTTATGTTCATATCTGCAAGACAGTCAACCAGTTCAAATGTATCCTTCAAAGTAAACTTGCATAATTCATTGCGTACTGGACTTAAAATATCTTCTAATAACGCTATCCAAATTTATAAAACTTAAGGCGGAACTGATGAGGATATCAAAGCAAGAATCGGAAAAGCAAGACAACCTTTCACTACTCTCAAGTCTGTGAGGAGGTCAACAGCACTCAGCATGAAAAATAAGATCCGGATTTTCAACTCCAATGTGAAATCAGTTCCACTTATTACACGGATCAGAGACTTGCACTGCGCGTCATAAAGAGCGTCTCAAACAAACTACAGACCTTCATTAACAGCTGTCTCCACTCAATACTACTCAAGATCAGATGACCATAAAAGATCAGTAACAGTGATCTCTGGGAGCAAACCAACCAGGAGCCGATCGTGCAACAAATATGCAGGAAGAAATGGAGATGTATTGGCTGGCCATACTCTGAGAAAAAAAACCATCAAGTGACATCACTAGACAGGCCATCACTCGAGTGGAACTCGAAGGGGAAGCGGCGAGTTGGTCGTCAGTGCAAGAGTGACATGAAGGAGGAGGTCATGTGAAGAAGAGATGAAAACGAGTGGGCAGACTTGGTGCCAGGAGAAGAATCTAGCAGAGAACCGAACGCAATGGAGACGCAGGGCTGAAGCCCTATGTTCCTCTAGGAATTAAAGGAAACAATAATAATAATTAATCGTTTTAACAATCAATTCCCTGTAAACCAACTCCTGAACACTAATCTCCCCTTAACTATTGTCTATACATCGATTATGATGGTTATTGTTAAAGTTAGACAACAAATTTTTTTACTGTTCAGAAGAAATACTTCCCATTCAACAGCACACATTTGTTTGTTTTGTTTTTCTAATCCCTAAAATATCCTTCCAAAAATTAATCAGTTTTGCATATGGCTGAAATAAAATAAAACATGTCTACTAGTGTAAAGGATAAGAAAGGAAAATTATTGGGAAAGAAAACAAAATTAATATTCATTTCAGGACGAGAATAATCCGGATTAGTAGTGACGTTTTTGTGTTAAGAAGGGCGATATCGACAAAAAGGATGAAATTGGATGATTAATATGATATTTAAAAGAGATGTAGAAATGAAATTTGATATATGTAATATATATATATATACATATATATATAGTGGTTGGAGGATTTCATCATGAGCTGACATCAGTTAGAGAACCATTTTAAAACTGACAGACAGTTGTTTCGTCCTAGTTTGAGATTCTTCATCAGTAGGCACCCATCGACATGGTTCGAACACAGCACCTTCTGGTTACAAGGCGAGCTAGCTCGTAGACCATTGATGCACTGGGACCCGATCCAGTTGCCAGTGCATGAATTATGACTTCTGCCAATTCAGGATATAACGTGACCACTAGCAAATGTCATCCGTGGCGAGTATCTGTCCTCACACTCGACCTACTGCACCCCAATGATCACGACTTCCCTACTCACCAAAGACATTGGCTAGCGTTTGGGCTATGTCATGAATTGGCGCAATTTAGAATTCATGCATTGACCATTTGATCAGGTCCTAGTGGCTTAATGGTCAAAAAGCTAGCTCACCTAGTAACTAGAAAATCCTGGGTTCGAACTGGGTGGGTGGGTGCGTACTGATGAAGAGTCCCAACACTAGGCTGATGAAACATCTGCCTGACAGTACCCCTTATGGCTGTTTTCCAATGGTTCTCTAACTGATATCAGCTCATGATGAAATCCTGTAATCAATTATCACCCCTCGATGGATATGAACAAATCAAGAAGAACAAATTGATCAGAGAGGATAAAATGATGTCATTACATTTCATTGGTTCTATTCAACTCCGTTCAACCATAAACTATTTTAATATCATTTTACAAAATATTCAAGTAATAATAATAATAGTAATATTAATGCCTTTATTCCAAACAGAACTTTTGGTACGAATATCGAATTTTCAACATGTAGTTTATTATCGCATCGAAGTTTCTCATTACACGGGTATTAACATTTCATAATATTGTTCAATATGAATATAAAATCAAAATTTAATTGAAATTGTTAACAACTATATAGTGATGAAAGATAGAATATAACGGAGCTATTTGTTTGTGAGTGCTACTTATAATCCGATATAGGTAGTATATCACAAACGAAGTAACAATATGTTTGGCACACTGGAAAGAGCAATCGAAGAAGAGAACCATGAGAAGAATGTTGCCATATGATGCAGAATTCAAGAAGCTATCGAATGAGACGATATTCGACCAATTCGTCAAGGATGTGGTAAATGATGTGCACATGGCCGGTTGAGAATATGGTATACCAAATTTAGCTATGTACCATACGTTTCACCAAAGAAATATTCCCTTCAGCCTCCTCAGTCTTGTCTTCTTTACAGTTCAATCTCTGGTAGCGAATCAACCAGGAACGATTGTGAAACAAATAGGCAGGAACGAATGGAAGTGGATTGGCTGACCATAGTCTGAGGAAACCATCAAGTGACATCACTAGACAAGCCATCACTCGAATGGAACCCGAAAGGGAAGCGGAGAGTTGGTCGTCAGTGCAAGGGTGACTTGGAGGAGGTTATGTGAAGAGAAGATGAAAACGTGTGGGCAGACTTGCAGCCAGGTGAAAACTCTAGCGGAGAACCGAACGTAGTGGAGACGCACGGTTGAAGCCCTATGTTCCTCTGGGAATTAAAGGATTATTATTATTATCGCTCCCTTGGGTTCTTAGTGGAACATAGGGCTTCAACTGCACGCCTCCACTTGCTTCTGTCTTCTGCTGTACTTTTCACTTGCATCTATGTTAATCCATACTGTTTCAATTCCTCATCACACGATCTCCTCCATGTCACCCTTGCACGTCCCACTCGCCGCTTCCCTTTCGGGTTCCACTCGAGCACTGGCCTGACGCGCGATGTCACCCAACGGCCTCCTCAGCGAGTGTCCACTCCATCTCCACTTTCTCCTGAATATTTGTTGAGCGATTGTTTCTTGTTTTGTTTGTTCCCTTAGTTTCTTGTTGGTGATTCTTTCCGGCCATCTGATCTTCAGTATAGAGCGGCGAAGACAGTTGTTGATAAATGTCTGCAACAGGCTGTTGGAAATATTCTTTGTGACCCGCCTAGTTTCTGTTTCTGATCCGTATAGAAGAACTGACTTGACGTTTGTATTGAAAATCCGAATTTTGTTGTTGATGCTGAGTGACGAAGATTTCCAGATTAGTTTCAGGTTGATGAATGTGTTTCTCGCCTTCCCGATTCTTGATTTGACATCCTCATCCGTTCCTCCTGTAGTTGAGAGAATGCTCCCTAGATAAGTGAAAGAAGTAACCTCTTTTAAATCCCTCCCGTTGATGGTGAATGGCGCTGGATGCTGCTGATGCTGTTGTTGTAGTTGGTTGGTTATTTCCATAACCTCCGTCTTGTCTATGTTCACCTGGAGTCCTATCTTTGCTGATTCTTCGACCAGTAATTAAAGGATACAATAATATAATATATTTGTTCAATGTTTCTCAGTAAATTAGTAGTGGAGTCATACCTTACACACGCTTCTCATCACATAAAATGTATCCCAACAAAAAAAAGTTTCGTATAATTTGCATATTTGGTTTTCTGAGCGTGTAGTAACCTATAATTGCTTCTAGTTCCCCTATGTGATGAATGCAAGAGAGGAGATTTATGTATAGAGAGGATTCTCAAAGTGAGACAAAGCGATATTCGCTGATTTCATGCATGAATCCATGTGTGTCTACCTAAATAAGTATTAGCGAGTTGGTTAAGTGACACTCCACTAGACTTACTTACAGTCTTTAGTGTCCTTCCTAGTATAACAAAGTCTTTTTTGAGTAGTCCAGGAAAGTTTCAAGTGTTGGGTGGAGGGGATGGCTGGGAGCGATGAAGAAGAATAGGTATAATGCTGGAAGAATTGAGAAACTGTGGAAGTAGATAGTGACTAAGTGGTATCAGATTGCCTTAACTTCCTTACGTAGAAGATTACATGAATTATCATTCTAGAAACTAACATGATTTGTGAAGACCAGAAAGGTGGTCAGAAGAAATACACAATGGAATATTCAAGTGTTGGTTTTTAGGGATTTCATTGATCACAGGATTTCATTATGAGCTGACATTAGTTAGAAAACCATTGGAAAACCTGGGAGTACTAGACAGCTGTTTCGTCCTAGTTTGGCACTCTTCAGCACCTGCCAGGGTTCGAACCCAGGAACTTCTGGTTACAAGGCTAGCGAGCTCGTATAACATAAGGTCACTGGTAACTGATCCAATGGAAAGCCAGCGCATGAATTCCAACTTCTGCCAATTCATGACAAAGCACGACCCCTAGCCAATGTCTTCGGCGAGTATTTGTCTTTTGTGAGAAGTCGTGACCAGTAGGGTGCAGCGGGTTGGGTGTGAGAACAAATACTCGCTAAGGACATTGGCTAGTGGTCTCGCTATGTCGTGAATTGGCATAAGTTAGAATTCACGGTCCATTGGATCGGGTCCCAGTGGCTTAATGTTATACGAGCTCGCTATCCTTGTAACCAGAAGTTCCTGGGTTCGAACCCTGGTGGGTTCTGAAGAGTCCCAAACTATGACGAAACAGCTGTCCAGTACTCCCAGGTTTTCCAATGGTTTTCTATCTAATGTCAGCTCATGATGAAATCCTGTAAACAATGGAATATATTTGACATTCTACTTAGTTTCAACTTCATTGACATTTGTGATAGTAGATCCATGGGAACAAACGAGTTGCATGTGAAAGTGAAGTTAAGTGGCTGAAATTTGAAGGTATTTAGCTTAAGGCAATTTAACAAGGACTTCTAACTAATTTCTTATAAAACGTTTGTTGTATCTCAGTGAATCACATGTACAGTAAACACATCTCTAAATCGAACCTACCCAAATGCGAATTTCGTTACAAATTACTGAGAACATTATTCACTAAGACAATCTTAGGTTGATTAGTCTCCCTTTCATTATATCCCCAACTACTTATACGAATTTTCAAGAACGTGACAAAGCACATACATCAAACAAATTGATTGAAGGTTATGTGACTGTATGTCTGAGCATATTCTATGCAACGTGGGACTGGAAAATGCGAAAGTCTTCCCCAGTACAACCTCTCACTGCATCAAAATCCTTTAAGATAATTACAGTTCAAGACAGTTCCGAATTACTACGTATCTTTGAAGCAATTGCCAATAAACGATGAAAACCGAATTTATACACTGAGAAGGAAAATATTGTTAACATCACCCTACCACGATGAATATTATTACTATTCCTTTGGTTTCCGTGAGGAACATACCCCTTCAACAACACATCTCCACATTCTTCTATTCTCTGCTGCCCTCTTCAGCTGGTTAGCCCCACGATTCCACAAATCTCTCATCTCCTCCTCCTCCTCCTCCACCCGACACGATCTCCTCCGTGTCACCGTCGATCGCACAGAAAACGGGCTTGTCTGTTCGCATTACGGTTCCACTCTAGTGATGGCCTGTATTGCGCACGATGTCATTTGACAGCCTCCCCAGTGGTAAATACCCAATCAATCCATTACCATCTTATTGTACATAGTTGCTGACCAATCGCCTCTTGGTTAGTTTGTTCGTAGCCAGAGTTTCTTTTCTGCTAATTGTTTCTTCCTCGCCGGCCAGCCAGCTGGCTATTTGATCCTCAGTATGGAGCCAGCCAGCTAAGGGGTCAGCTGTTGATAAGAGTCTACAGTGGCCTGTTGAAAATTCTTTGCATGACAAGCTGGCCAAGCTTCTGACTCGTACAGAAGAAATAACTGACTGACTGACTTCACAGTTATGCTGAAAATCAGAATCTTATTTTTGATGCAGCTGAATGACAGCAGAAAATTTCCGAAATGGTTTCAGGATGATGAAGGTGCGCGCATCTCGCCTTTCCGATTCTGGTTGGCTGGCTGGCTTTGACACCATCATACGTTCTGCCAGCTTTGTGGTTGAAACCGTGCTCTTCCTGTTTGGATAAGTGAAGGAAGTAACCATGATGAATATACTTTCTTTTAATTCTGTTAATTTTGTTATTTTAATTCATATTTTGCTTTGGTAATGTAATTTCCTATCCTCCATTTTGTCTTTAACTATTCTGTTTACCGGACCATCTTCTTTTTTACCTCTGTTCACCTGTTTCCATATTAGGTAGATTCATTTCAAATATTACACAGTGATACAGTATTCATAACTGAAGGACAAGGCTTCGAGCATAAACTATTGCTCATAATCATTTTGTGGTGAGAGCTGGCTGCTAGACAAATCGGTAGACAGTAATTTACGTCAATGTTTACGTCCCCAATATTGGTCATGTGAAAAATAAGAACAAAGACTGGCTCAACAACGAATCACAGTAGACTTTGTGTAGGCGGATACAATTTGCAGATAGATAATCTGAACTTCAAGAAAACGGCCACAAAGAGATGAAAGATTAACGTTCAGCGAAAAACCACCAATCAGAAGACTGTATTTTTCTGCTTACAATAATATACAATAATGTACATGAAAATCTATAAATATCTGTTGATTTGGTAAATAAACGATCTGTTGCCTGGCCCTTGTCTTTTGTTACAGTATCAGCTTTATTACGCGTCTTCACCAACTTTCTTATGTATGTACTTCTCTCACTTTCCCTCTTCCCTTGTTATGTGTTGCCACTTTCTATATCTAAGGTAGAGGTGTAGAGCCATTTTTATCGCATGGTTGTTGCAGGGAAAGATATGATGGGGCTTTAGTTGGTTGCAGTGTGCGGGAGTAGTATCATCACGTGGCGTCTGAAAGTGTTTTCAGGAAGTAAATAGTTGGAGATTATGTTTACGTGATTTCGAAGGATCCTTGTCATGAGAAATAGAATTTGGATCGCAAGCGGGGGATCATTGTAGCCAAACATAATTATCAACAGAGTATACTGAACCACAAACAAGATGACCATACAGATTCTTCGGATAATAACTCGATGATTATTGTTCAGGGAGAGACAGAAAGAAACAGAAACAACTGCATATTAAACAAATTGTGATATGGTGCGATCAAATTGATATAATTATGAGCAATAATTTATACTCGATACCTTATCATCCAGTTACTAATACTGCCTAACCGTTTGATATACGAAATAAACTTATCTAATATGTAATTAGTGCGTCGGTGGTACAGCTGTTAGGACGCTCGCCGACGATACACATGGTCCGGGGTTCGATCCCCAGTCGACGCACTCCTCTACCTCGCTAAGCCAGTAATGAAGCTGGTAAAGACAAAAGGTTGAGCATGAGGCTAGCAACCTCGTCCTGTAAAAATAATCACCGCTGCTACAGAAACTTCAATCCTCTTGGTTGAAGCCCTATGTTCCACTGGGAACGTGAAGGAATAAAAAATATATATTTAATTACATCGTACCACAATATAAAAGTTCTACACTTATATGTATGTTGCCGATTTAGGTTGTAATTAATATTCGTTAGTAATTCTGAAATATTTCCCAGTAATTTTTATGCATACTAACGAGGTAAACAAAAGTGCTTATTCCCTTCAATTATATTAATATTAATATCATTCACCTTTGTGAATTTGAATACCACTCACATACTGATATTTTAATTGTTTTTGGTTGTTATATTATATGCAGTTGACAAGATCAGACGAAATATAATGACGTCATTTTATCCTTTCTGATGATGTAATCAGCATAAAAATTATTTACAACAATCCGAATGTGTTTTAGAAAATCAGATCATGATATTTCTGAACATTTCTCGGTGTGAACCAAAGACTCTTCAATAGACTTACTCGGATTTTATTGCACACGCCGACTCAGTCTGACAGAAAATTCTAAACATCTTTGGCCCGAATTTTACAATCATAAAAGTGTTGGTTCGTAGAGATTTCATTGGTTGCAGGATTCCATCATGAACTGACATTGGTTAGAGAACCACTGGAAAGCCAGCTGGCAGTACTGAACAGTTGTTTCATCCTAGTTTGGGACTATTCAGCAGTACGCACCATTAGGCAGCCAATGGGACCCAATCCGATGGCCAACCAATCTGTGAATTCTAACCTCTGCCAATTCACAACACAGCGCGCCCCTTAGACAATGTCTTCGGCGAGTATTTGTCCTCACACCCGACCTGCTGCACCCTACTGGTCACAACTTCTCACTAGAATCCCAGGTAACTACCTACCTGAATAGAGCGAATCGCTAGTGAGCATCTCATCGATATTCAAGTGTTGTTTTGTAGGGATTTGATTGGTTGCAGGATTTTACCATGAGCTGACATTGGTTAGTCCCGAATAACTGGACTGTGGGAGGTTACTAATGTATACTGAAAGTCAGACGAGTGGCAGGAAATACCTATCAGGAAGGTAAAAAGAGGGAAAAAATTAGGAATCCATCCAAGAAACCTCTTCAGTGATTTCATTGTCAATAACTGTTCAACTGCAGTCTATAATCATAAGTTAGCATTATTATTGTTATTATTATTATTACTTCCTTTATTTCCTAGAGGAACATAGGGCTTCAGCCGCCCGTCTTTATTGCGTTCGGTTCCCCGCCAACGTTTTCACCTGGCTCCACGTCTCCCCACATGCTTTCATCTCCTTTTCACATGACCTCCTCCAAGTCACCCTTGCACAGAAAACCAACTCGCCGCTTCTCTTTCGGGTTCCACTCGAGCAATGGCCTGTCTAGTTATGTCACTCGATGGTTCTCTGCGTATTTGCTGAACAATCGGTTCCTGGTTGGTTCGTTCCCAGAGATTCCTGTTGCTGATCTTTTCTGACCAATAAGTTAGCATAGTCACAAAAATTATTTACGGAGTGATATGAGTTAGAGAACCATTGAAAACCAGAGAGTAATGGGCTCATCCTTTTTCCCCTTTTTGGGACAAATTTCAGCAGTATACACCCACAAACCCACCTGGGATAGAACTCAGGACCTTCCAGTCACGAGGCACGCTCTCTAGATCATTTAACCACTGGGACAGACGGAATCCAGTATCCTATGAATATTAACTTCTGTCAGTTTGCAATACATTACTCAAGTAACAGTCAGTGTAATTGGGGAGTATTTGTCCTTACACGCGACTTGCTGGGTTGACCTTCTGATTGCAAGTTCTCACTAGCTCTTAACAAGCTTACTTCTTCTAACTTGAAGTTCTTAAGCATATTGTACAAAAAATATACCAATATGTGAATACCAATCATACAAGGAGAGAAAGGCATAGAAACTAAAATAATACACAAGATTATGAATACAATTCTGTAATATATAAAATTCAATTAGGACTTTCTTGTTGATTGATTGTATCAGAACATTCGGTCTGTGTTCATATGTCGGCTCCTTATATGGATGCTTCCATGTTGTTGTATGAGGATTTAACTTGAAGTAACCTCATATACGATGGCTCATAATGGGATCCTGGATGTAACTGCATTCCCAATGAGTCACTGATAGTGTGGTGAGAGCGGTCTACTAGCCAAGTGGTGGACAGTAATTGAGGTCAATGTTTATGTATCAAATATTAGTCATGTTGTGGTGAGAGATGGTTGCTGGCCAAATTGGTTGACAGTAATTGAGGTCAAAGGTCAAGGTGGACAGGCGGTTACAGTTAACATATAGATGAACCGACACAGCCACAAGAGATGCAAGGTTAACTTTGTGTGAGAAACAACCAATCAACAGACTGTATTTTGTACTAACATTGACCTACAATAATGTACATAAAAATCTATAAATACGTGTTGATTTTTCGTAATAAACGATCTGTTGCCTGGCCCTTGTCTTCTGTTGTTACAATAGTGCCTCCATTGGGACTCGAACCCAGTACCGCCCGTCATTTCAAACGTCAAATTTATACCAATTAAACTACGTCGGTGACGACAGTCACCCCCTTTTTGTGGAATGGGTATCAGTTATTATCTAATTCAACTTGGACATCCTTGATGATCAATTGGACCGAGAAGTCCAGCCTGTGTTGACATGCTGGCTCCTAGTGTGGTGAGAGCTGTATGTTAGTCAAAATTGGTAGACAGCAATGTACGTCAGTGTTTACATCTCATATCTTGGTCATGAGAAAAAACAAGAACAAAGACTAACTCAACAACCAATTATAGCAGACTTTGCGTGGGCGGATACGATTCGCAGATCTATGGTCTGACCTTCGAAGAAATGGCCACAAGGAGATGACATAATGTTCAAGTGTTGTTTTGTAGGAATTTGATTGGTTACAGGATTTCATCATGAGCTGACATTGGTTAGAGAACCATCGGAAAACCTGGGAGTGCTGGACAGCTGTTTCGTCCTAGTTTGGGACTCTTCGTTAGCACGCATCCACCAGCAGGGTTCGAACCCAGGACCTCCTCGTTACAAGGCTATCGAGCTCGTAGACAATTAAGCAGCCACTGGGACCGATCCAATGGCCATCCAGTACATGAATTCTAACTTATGCCAATTCACGACGTAGCGCGACCACTAGCCAATGTCTTCGGCGAGTGATTGTCTTTATACCTGACCTGCTGCACCCTACTGGTCACGACTTCTCATTAGAACCTAGGTGACTACCTGCCTGAAATCCTGTAATCAATCAAATCACTACAAACCAACACTTGAATATCGATGAGATGCTCATTAGCGACTTGCCCAATTTAGGTAGGTAGTCACCTGAGGTTTTAGTGAGAAGTCGTGACCAGTAGAGTGCAGCAGGTCGGGTGTGAGGACAAATACTCGACGAAGACATTGGCTAGTGGTCGCGCTACGTCGTGAATTGGCAGAAGTTAGAATTCATGTACTGGATGGCCACTGGATAGGTCCCAGTGGCTGCTTAATTGTCTACGAGCTCGCTAGCCTTGTAACCAGAAGGTCCTGGTTTAAAACCCCAGTAGGTGCGTACTAATGAGGGGTCACAAACTAGGACGAAATAACTGTCCAGTACTCCCAGGTTTTCCAAATGGTTCTCTAACCAATGTCAGCTCATGATAAAAAGATGACAGAATAACTTCCAGCTGGAAAACGACCAATCAGAAGATGCTGTTTCCCTGCTAATAATAACGAATAATAATGTACATAAAAATATATAAATATGGCTTAATTTCCTCAATAGAAGATCTGTTGCGTGGCCCTTGTATTCCTTCGTTACACTAGGACGGAGCAGCATCGAGCACAGGGGAAAGTAGATACATCCAGCTAGTAGATGAGTCGCGAAAAGGATAAAATGTGCGCATCCTGAATTCCACTGTTAGCCAGCATCTACCAAATTGCTTCAGTTTCCTTTGCATTTTTACCGAAAACAGGTGTGATCAGGATGGGCAGAAAAAAATATTTCGAGATGGAAAACAAAAGTGAAGTAGACGAATTAATATAGAAAATACCAGAAAAACATATGGGAGATTAAAAATCAGCCAACTGGTGAATATCATATAGATGTTTCATGTACTTAATCACATCAGGTGGTCAATAATAGAAAGTTACTTCCAAATCAAATTGTTCCACAAAATGAACAACCTTTTAATTAGGAATTAGTCAGTGGTCATTTTAAAATGGTCCTTAACTGAATATTTTCAAATATCAGTCAGGTTGTCAATTTCACTTTCAGATACAGACCCGACTTACATGAACTGGTTAGTTCACATAATTCTGCCGTCATAGACGGCGCTGAAGTTGAAACTAAATCGGTTGTCAAATACGTTGAATTGTTTCGTTCCTGTCGTCTTTCCCAGTCTTCCTACATCATGTTAGTTTCTAGAATAATATTTCGTTTTACGCTTTACGTAAGGAAGTTGAGACAATCTCGTATCACTCTGTCAGTGTCTACTTCCAAAGTTTCATAGTTCTTCAAGCATTATACCTATTCTTTTTCAATGCTCTCAGCCCCCATCTCCCAATACCTTAATCTTTCCTGAACTACTCAAAAAAGACTTTGTTATACTACGGAGGATACTAAAGATTGTGAATAAGTTCAGTGGAGTGTCACTAAGCCAACTAGTTAATACTCTTGTAGACAGATACATATGAACTGATGCATGAAATTAGCAAATATTAACATATTTTACTTTGAGAATCCTCTCTATACACAAATGTCCTCTCTTGCATCTCATCAGGCAAAAGAACTAGAAGCAAATAAAGACAACTTTATGCTCGAACGACCAACTGTGAGGACCCTACTACACCTTAACTGGTCGGGACACATTTTATGTAATGAGAAGCGTGTGTAAGGCATGACTGCACTACTGACTTACTGAGGAATACTGAGTATAACGCCTTCTTTATTCTTCTTCTTATTATTATTATACTGTTATTAATATTTATACTTAAATTTGACTTACACTCATAAGCATATTGAGCAATATTAAGAATGTAAATACCCTGTTTGAAATTATTACCCCTGAAATTAAAAAATATTGGATACAGTACTTTATTACATAATGAAAATCCCATATTTGCAGTAAAATTACTATTTGGAATAAATCTATCTGTCTTTTAAAATGAATATGAAACTGAATACTAACATTTCACACGATGTACAAATATTTTTTTGATTGGACAGTAGTCAGCAATGTATTTGTGTGTGTCTAGTCCTATCTCCAGTGCAGACTGATTTCTGTCAGTCAAGTTTGCAATGTGGCCACCATGCTAGTTGGTTTGCCATCATTGTGCACTGTGAATTTTTGGTATTAGGTGGTTGGAGGCAATCGGCTATAGGAAGCCTGGGTGTCGTGCTAGTTGGCACTCACCAGTCAGCAAGACAGGCGCATCTTCAACTGTGAGGGAACTCATGTCTTTCCTGACATCTGAACCTCGGTCACCCAGTGAGTTTTACAGTGAGAGACTTTACCACTCACTTATTTGGGGCTCACGATTGACCTCCAGTCGGACTAGTTTCCATTCAAGAGTATCCAATACAGTCCTACAGGAGGTAAATCGTGAGCCTGATTAGCTCAGTGGTAACGTCTCTAACTGTAGAGCTCACTGGGTGACGCAGGTTTGAATATCAGATAAGACAAATGAGTTCCTCCAAGGTTGCAGATACACCTTGCTGACTGACTGGTGAGTGCCAACTAGCACGAAACCTAGGTCAAACAAGGCTTCCTACCGATTACTTCCAACCATCTGATATAAAAATATATTAAGAGGTTTAAGGTTTTAAGATAGTGAATTATGCCTTCCCTCAATCAGAAGATATATTCATAAATATGTCTTTCAAATTTCGAAATATGATAATACCAAGACTCATAAATTAATGTGATCTTTGGCATAAGAGGTGTTATTCCTCCCTCCCTTTACGTTTTGAGTGGGACACAGGGCATCAGTTTTGAGCTTAGAAATTTCAGTAGCAGCGGTATTTTTATATGAGATGGGGCTGCTAGCCTCACACCCACCCTTCCATATTCTTTATCCGGCTTACCACCTGCTAGACGAGGCTCAAGAGTGCGTCAGTGGCCACGTTTGACGTGGTTGGCAAACATTCCACCCTTGAGTCACTGATGCTCTATGAGGTAAGAATTAGAGTTTAATTACTGAAGCCACTTTCATCAAAGTCATAATAATGGCTTTGTTCTCAACAGCTTTTCTCTGATGTACAGAATTTCCAGTTGAGTTTATTCCTTGATACTTTCCTTTCATAAAGATGTCCTGATAAAATATTAACTGACACAATGCTCTCTGAGGTGAAACGTGAACAAATCCATTATGATATTTCTGCTTTGTCTCCTTCGAGAAATGCGCGACATTGGGTTTACTGTCAAATATAAAGTGTTCAGGAGTACATTGTGAGAACCAATGACACCACTCAATAACATTTTTCTCGTGTATTGGCTTACTTTGCCACCTATGGTGAAGCTTTTTCTCAAGTTTAATATAAAAAGACAAATCAGTAGATTGTAAACATTTTAAAGACTAGTGAAAGTAAATAATACTACTATTAGAGGTCATATTTAAATCGATTAAAACAAAGTGAACGTGAGAAATTAAATGCAATATGAAGATGGTGATTTTCGGTGGTCCAAGTTTTAAGCAGACCGCTGGAGTGGAAAAATGAATGTTGCGTTGATTCATCTTACTAGACCTAGATGCTAATTGTCTGATCAAATGACAGCTTCTAGCATGGACACGTTCGAAGATGCCTTGAGATTAACTTGATGTGAGGCTGACGAATGTCAAATGAGATGGATTGCATGTTTAACAATTGAGGAGGTGTTACTACAGGCTAGGTCTATAGTTTGTCAGTCAGAATTTAAATTGTATAAATATTGATTTCCTGTACGTTGATCAAATGACCAACCAATCAGATATTATCAAGTTGATTGTGCCTCATTAATCGCCCCAGCGTTGCAGCATACAAACACTCTAGGATAATTTTTTGTATAACTGTTCTTAATACGTACATTTGTAATTACAATACTTCTAACTCACTCTTTTGGAAATACATGTTTCTAATATTAAAGTGCGAGTTATCATGAAATCACCATTTCAGGCAAAGAAAAATCTACCGGAAAATTATCAAACGTTCATCATCCGTGCGAAGATTCAGTAAATATGACATTTTGACAACAGAGGGGGAAACTATAGATCCCTGTTCAAACTAATAAAGACAACCAATTGTGTGAAAAGTGGAACTATTAATACAAATGTTTATAAGTACAAAAATTGTTTCAACAAGAAAATTCATTCGATCATATATGTAAAGAAAATCTCTGAAATAACGGATAGAATATTTATGACCATATGAAATAGACATGGCACATAAACCAACACAGTCACTTCATTCTTCAGTATTGTGCAGACAAAAGGATCCAACAGCACAAGAAGATAAGATCAATACCATTTACAAATTAAATTGCATAGACTGTGATAAACGCCACATTGGCCAAAGTGGGCATCCCCTTAGAATCAGAATCCAAGATCACAAATTAGCTGTAAAAAGACACGACATATTGCATTCTGTCATATGAATACGTGTTGGTAATCATGGACACCAATTTGACTAGGAGAATGCAGAAAATTTGAACAGAAGAAACAACAAAGATGCAGTCAGGGAATTTCTAGAAGCCTGGTACTCGGATGAATCAGTTGTTAACAGGCACATTACTAGAGATCAAACTTACAAACTAATAAAAAATGAATCAATGAACGAAATATTCCCATATTGAGTCATCAGAAAAAGACGTGAACAGGGAGGAAACTTATTTTCTTTTCGACGATTTATTTTCACACAGGCTGTACAATCGTAACTATATTTAACAAGGAAATCATTAGACCAATCAGGTACTTGTAAAATTTGTCCTCGAAAACATGTTACGCAATGTAAGGTGTAGTCTAGACAGGTTGACTAATTGTAAATTAGAAAAAGGGGGGGCAGAGTTTGGCATGACGTAATAAGTGTAAGAAGATGACTAATCATTACAGTTGTATGGAGGGGACAAGAACTAGTGGAAAAATGGTAGTGTTTTTATAAAATCTGTATGAAAACACAATGTTATTAGTAAACAGTAATAGAGTGGTAATAAACTAAGGATAACAATAATAATCGTAAAATTACATAACATAAGGAAGCAAAATTATAGTGAGAATGTTACTCCGGCACTGGTAGGGAAAGTAAAAATATGTAGTGTTTCGGAATGCAGTATTCTGTTTTCCAATCCTGAGTAGCCAATGATTTAGCTATGTGAAGATGGTATATTCGAAGATCTTCCGTACGATATTGAAGGATTGTGCGTAGCACTGTGAAGCATTCATGCTGGGGTGCTTGATGTCCTGAGTTAACGAGGTGTTCGATGATGGAGCTGCTAGTATTCTTCCTTTCTTCTCAGCCTAACCAAGCTGGACAGCGTTCCAGAATATGTTTGTGGACTTGGATTTGTGTGAACGACCGATATACTTTGCTCCACACGAGCAAGTAAGCAGATAAATACACACTGAGGTGGCTAAAAGCAGTGTCTTATCCTTAAAGTTAGAATGGATTAACTGTCTGCTAGAAAATGTGATACATAAGGTGGTTGCTTAAAATGTATTTTTCAGACACATGCAAAGGCGGTTTCTAAGAATTTCTGCTTTGATATCACCTTTGAATTTCAGGCTCATGAAGAGAGTTTCTTCAGGCACAGTTATGATTTTCGGACACGGAAGCTTTCCCTTCATGTCTTTGTTAATGAATCTTGTAGATATCCTTTCTATAGTAGGGTTTCACCTAGCAAATTTAACTCACTTCCATCGTGTCCTCCGAACAGATTTTTCTAATCCTTGAACATAATGTACGTACTATGTTTGCTTTCAGACCAGTGTGACGAAACTCTGGAAATTGATGAACCGTCTTTTCCGTGTTAGCTTGCGACATACTGATCTTCGGATTGTGCAATCTTGTCTTCTGGCAAATAGTACATCCAGTAATGGAAATGCCACTTCTGATTCACGTTCTAAGGTGAATCTTATTGTTGGGTGTGCCACAATGAGGGTTTTGAGGAGATGCTCCTAATCGACTTTTTCACCACCGATTATAAGCGAATCATCTACGTATCTCTTATATAAGTGCAGTTGGCTGATCAAAGGATCGAAGATGTTGTTTCTGAGACTCACCATGAAGTAATTATCTGGAAGTGGACCAAGAGGAGACTCCATAGCTACACCATCTTTCTGTACATAGAATTGTTCTTTGAATTTGAATTGGATATTAAACGTGCGTCTGAGGAGTAGTTCCTTCAGGTAGTTGATGAGAAGAGAAACTTCTAAGTTGTTGATTTCGATGTAGTCACAGATGAAGCATCTTGTTTTGGTCAGTGAGATGCTTGTGGATAGGGAGCTGACATCTAGTGAAGGCATTTGTCTACCAAACACCAAAAGAGCCAGGAAATTCCTAGAAGCCAGGTACTCAAACGAAGATGCAATTAACAAACACGTCAATGTAGACGAAATCTACCAACTAATAAAAAGTAAATCAGGTTATCAGAAAGTTTAAAATCCAAGTCAATAGAAAATGATCAACACATGAATAAAGATGGTTGCCGGGAGACGCGATTATATCACTCATGAAGAAATTTAAATCATTTCACTTTATGCTAAATATTGCACTGAAGGGGGATGTTGTCCAGAAGGATGACGAAAGCTCCGCAAGCAAACCAACCAGCTCAGAGAACACTATTAATTGCAACACTGATATATTTCACTGAATCGATGAAGTCAAATGTATCATAAGGGCTACACTTTGTAAAATATCTTATGACTGGTTCAAAGATATCTGCTAACGACTTCGCGATCTGATAATATCTTTAGTTGACCATGTCTATGATAGGTGGAAGTGGAACATTCTTCCTACGCAATTTGGACAATCCATATGTTCTTGAAATAACCAAACTACATGGCTTTATTTGTTCATATACCCCCGACGTTTTGACTGAATCCCCTTTCATTTTCTCCAGAAATTTTGTAAGGAGGTCTTGTGTTCTTTCGGTTAAGTATTTCTGGTTGAGTGATTTGAAGAATTTGGTGTTGTCTGATGGTGTAAAAACATAACTAACCCTTACAAACCAAACTATAGAAAATGGTGGTGTAATTGTCAATTTAACAAAAAATGAATTGCATGACAAGATAGTTCAAATTCCGAGTAACTAGTGTGATGTGTGTATTCCTTTATTTGATGCAGACTGAATTCTATCAGTCAGGTTTGCAATGTGGCCACCATTCTAGGTAGCTCGCCATCATGGTGCACATTGATTTGATGATATTAGATGGTTGGAGGCAATAGGCCACAGGAAGCCCTGTACCTAGGTTCGTTTGGACCTAGAATTCAGTCTGCATCAAAGAAAGGAATAGACACACCACACTAGTTACTAGTGTCCAGTCGAAGTATCCAATCCAGTCCTATAGGAGGTCAATCGCGAGCCTGAATAGCCCAGTGGTAACGTCTCCAACTGCAGAATTCACTGGATAACGCGTGGTCGAATCTCAGAAGCGAGATGAGTTCCTTCAAGGTTGCAGATATGTTTTTCTGACTGTTGGGTGTCAACTAGAACGACAGCAAGGTCAAGCCACGCTTCCTGTGGCTAATTGCCTCCAACCATCTAATATCATCAAATTAATAAAAATTATCAGTGTTAACTGACAACCAATCACGATGACAGCTGTCAGGAGATACAATTATATCATCATTCATGAAGAATTCATACAAGCTTACTTTATATTAAATCCTGCGCTGGAGCGATGTTGTCTAGAAGGGAGACAACGAAAGCTTTGCAGTTAAATCAACTAGGCCAGAGACCACAGCCAAGTCAAAATCATCCACCTAAGCTACAAATCTTCACTATATTACCAAGCACACCACTCCATAGTGTTGCACCATCCTTTGATGAGACTGCAAGTAGTTCTATGACATTCAGTTATGATCCACATGTAAGTGTCACTGTTGCAAAATGCTATCTGCGTTAAGAAGGCTTATTAAGAGTTGATTTTATTTGAGAGAAAAGTCCACAGAAGGTACGATTGTTACTACGTAGGATGAATCCAGAGAAAATATGACAGATATTGTTATTTTACTCTCCCTCAAAATCCACGCGATATCTGCTTTTGTAATACTGTCAGCTTACTGAATGAACATTTTGGAAACCATTCCTCACTGTTCACACAAAACGCAATGAATGAAAACGGTGATTTCATAACTCATTTTGGTACTGTCAGTAAAGTATGCAAAAGATTTCGACACAAGTCTTTAGCAGGGGATCAGTTTGAAACTCTTTTTCTTGTATGAAGTCTTCAATCTTCCATGTTCACAGATATTCGAACACGACTACTTAATTGTCTGGAACAAGATCCCATTTCAAGCCTAAGTGAAACAGTGAATAAGTACCAATGGTTAATTAATTTACACCAAGATACAAGTCTTGTCAAATCCCCGTTTTTGAAAAACGAAGATTCGGTAAACATTACAATATGATGGGTTGACAGACTTTCTATTAGTGTGATGAGTGATGATTGTAGGCAGAGTGAAAACCGGGTTGTCCTCGAGTCTTCTATTTGTCTGCACTTCTATGTGTATGTGTCAGTTCGTCTGTTGCTGTGGAGCCAGTCAGCCACATTGGTTGTTTGACGCGTATCCTGCCTAAAAGGACTCAAAAACACTATCTCCCAATGGCTGCAGAAAGATAATAGTGGTAGATCAATAAGAAGTGCAAGAATCAAACACCTTGTCAATCCTGAACATTCCATCTCAACAAACGCTTCCTTCAAATAATCTGAAAAATGAGGAATAACTTACCAGAAGTAATACGCTTTCGTCTTCGTCCCATTGCTGAATATTTAGCCATTCAGTTAGAAAAATTGGAACTACGTACACAAAGGAAAATTATTCAACCACTTCTTTTTTTTTTATTCCTTCACGTTCCCAGTGGAACATAGGGCTTCAAGCTAGTTGCTTGAAGTTTCTGTAGCAGTGTTTATTTTTACAGGATGGGGTTGCTAGCCTCATGCCCAACCTTTCCTCGTCACCAGAATTATTTCTGGCTTAGCGAGGTAAAGGAGTGCGTCGGCCGGGGATCGAACCCCGGACCATGTGCATGGTCGGTGAGCGTCCTAACCACTGTGCCACCTCTACTATCATAATAACAAACTTTTTGATTTCTACCGGTTTCATTTTTGTTTGATTGTTTCTTCTAACTCCTGACAACTCTAGGACTGTTGCATAATTCCATAATTTCCTTCGTTTCTCTGTGTATCCTGATTACAATTCACTCAATATATTAGTCATCTGATTACGCAACTCTATTACACTTGTTCGACTCCTCAAATACATCGACTACTAATATTACCATATATGGATAAAACTTCGGTACTGTGGTAGAGTATAACTCCATTATGGTGGATCCAATTAAACAAAATAATATAATTTACAAAATACCCTGCAATGACTGTGAGTTTGGTGAACTACATAAGTCAAACTAGTAGATCAGGAGTAGTGAGATTGCCTGTCAGAATAGAAGAATTTAGCTAAGGTTAGAATGATTGATCCCATGAAGTTAAATAACTTTGAAAAAAAAAAACTCAGCAATTGCACTACATGCATTAACACACAACCACACAATAGGTTGGGTGGGTCAGAGTTGAAATTCTAAAAAGTAATATAGGTGGGAGGAGAGAGAGATTGACTACTGAATCCTGCCTGGTTCATCGAGTCTACACCTAACACGGGCAATAGAAGTGACACAATGCAAATACCAAAGATATGGAAGATATTATCAATCAAACCAGAGGATAATAAATAATGCTAAAATGCATTCAATTCATATTATAGCATTCTAACAGGTTACTAATTTCGACTATAAAAACACTCGTCTTATTTCCCATGTGATTGTAATTGATTGACGACACTAATATTAGTGTTTCTGAATATGCATTATCTTGTATTGATTTTATTCAAATGTCTGATAAACTTTTACTCATGTATATAAATGAATCAAGAGAGTTGTGTGAGTGAGTGACTTGATATGATTATGAGCAGTAATAAGTTTGTGCTCGAGACTTGGTCATCACTAAATAATACTATACAACAAACGGTGATTTTATCAAAATAAAATCTTATCCATAATGGAGTTATACTAATATTAACGACTATGATTTTGACAACTCACCATCCCTTTTGTTACCACTCTCTTTCAAGAAAAACGCAGTGTATATGAATGCGATTGTACAACTTAAGAGGCAAATGAATTCGCCTAAAAAAGTCACTTCGCTAAACTGTATATTCTGTTTTCATTAATGTCTAGATACGGATTATTCATGAAAATCTGTGTGACAGAAGGATTTCGATCAGTGGTCTCCAAAGTACCAGTCTGGTATTATACCTAACTATTCAGGGGTTTATTTCTCTGGAAAATGTGAAAGAAAGCCACTTGTTAAGGAAGTATCTTGAGGTTATACTGATAAGAAAGAAAGATGAACACTGAGAACTTTGTACCAATAAAGTTTACACATCGTGCATTTGACTAGCTGCTTTTTACAACAAGATTGGTGTATTCTGGGTATTCTACAATACTTGATACACTTATTCTCCTTTATGAATTTAAACCAGTCAAAAACAAATGTTTGTAATAATAATAATCTACTTTATTCCAAAAATAGTACTTATAACACAGAATGGATTTCTCAGCATTTGTCACAATATTGCATCTAATTTACTCAAAATATAAATAAAATTAAAAATTAAAACAAAATTAACCTGAGGGATTTGTCCACATTTACGATATAAAGTCAAAAATATTCGAAGCATGAATTGAGAGTATTAAATATAATAATAATAATAATAATAACAACAGTGTGTTTGTTTCAAACGGTATTGTCGATTCATTTTGGAAATTTTAGCATGTCATAGAGTATTGAATCTAATGTTCTGCTGATATAGTATGGTGAGGGGAAATACAAAATTAACACTTATAATACAGCTTAAATTATGTTTACACTTATTTAAAACAGTTAGTCCCTTTAATAAATTTTGACAGCATTATAAGAAGACGGAGATTATCTGAAAATAATCAAAACAAAAAAATGAGAGGATTATAAATATAAGAAGTACAATAACAATAAAGGTTGATGTTGTAAGAGTGAAGGAAATGGTTTATTTATTTATTTATTAACAGACATTGAAATAGTTAGATCATCGGCATACTTAACAAAGTTGATTTCATCAGAGTGAGGCAAGTCATGCAAGAAGAAAGAAAACAGAAAAGGGGAGGGGACAGAGTCTTGAGGGACACCGCCCTCAGTAAGCAGCCATTTGACAACCCAACAGTCAGTTTGAGTTTCAGCAAGCTTTTTTAACAAAATGTCCCTAGGTACTGAGTCGAAAGCAGACGTGTAATCTAGGAAGGTGCAGCGAACAAAGTTAGCAGAATAATATGAAGCCATTGTTTACCAGCAAACAACTGCATGTCCAATCTTGAAATAACAAAGCTGGAAGGTGTGATCAATGAGACGATTAACTTCCTATAGTAAAATTTAGAACAACACATTTAAGTGAAGATCGATATTGTGGTTTCAATTAGATCTCATCAGGCTGAACTCTGATATACATAACTTTACAAATAAAAAATGAAATATAAACCAATCACGGTGTTTTGTTAATAGGATAATAAGATGGTGAATCTAAATTGTGCAATTAGTCATAGAAATAATAATAATAGTAATAATAATAATGGTTTTATCAATAATAAGGATGAAAAAGTGAGGCAATCTGTGATAACATGAATAATGAAAAACAGCATGATTAAACAAACAAATGTTCAGGTAGATACAGTAGTCGATAAAGGCTAAGAAAAACAAATGAACCGATTAAGTAATGCTAGACTGTAAAGGAAGTAAATGAAACACGTTTTTATTGAAGATGTGATAAGATTGATGGATGATATGAGAAGGGTTGAAAATATAAGCAAGAGATGGTGTAGAAATCATCAGTTAGTTATGTCTTAATAGGCCAGGAAGGGAAGGATAATGGCTGTACGAACTTCTTTTGACTGCATAGTTTAGGTTTGATAGTTCGAATGCCTATCGCCTATCTCAGCTGTGTGCAATAGACGAATGCGAAGTCTATTGGAAAGATTCGGTGGGATACGATGAATTACATTGAAAGCTCTCATTTTCTCCACTACAGCCATTATCTCTCCCTTGGCCTATTAAGACAAAATCAACTGATGACTTCTACATCATCCCTTGCTTATTTTTTCAACCCTTCTCTTATCATCATTATAATCAGTACCCTCCGAAATTCATCAAAAAGTATGGAAGATCTGAAAATCTAAAGGTAAAATAAAACATAGTAAATAAGAAACTTATCTTCATCTAGATCGATTTTAAAGGCGATAATATTGAAGGAATAATCAAAAAAAGATTGAAACCTTCTGTAGCCAGAACCTATCCTGCAGTCATATTGGATCCCCTTTATCGAACAACAAACTATTTGGTGCAATCAAATGTTGGTAGATGACCCTCGCATGTTAACTCTAATTGTGTATACAAATTTACATGTATTTGCGGGAGCAGTTATCTTGGAAGAACAGAAAGGAGGCCACACATCTGGTTTCCTGAACTTGTATCAAAAAGTTTACGTCTCAAGGGAACAAATGCTTTGGACAGTGCTATTGCCAGATATCTTGTTGATGCCGGTCATGAGGCGGACATGATGAAATCCTTCAAGATTATTAACAGACAATATAACTCAACTCTCCTCAAAATTGCCGAAGTAATCGCCAAAAATCGATTAAACCTGACTTGTGCGTTCAGAAAGATTCACTTATTGTCCTCGCCCTACCTTAGCGACCCAAAATTTTCACTAACAGTGATGAATATGTCATCCATGTATTCATACTAGACTTTGAATTGATTAATAACTGGGTGAGAACTGCTCTTTTCCAAGTGTGGTATAAAATGGTACTCCAGCAGTGGACTAAACGAATTTCCCTTCCTTGTGTCAATAAATTAAACATTAGACACTGAGTGTGCATCTTGGCACTAGCTCCAGCTGAATGTTATCATTTCATCATTTATTATTCCCTTAAGTTCCGAGTGGGACATATGCCTTCAGTACCATATTTCCACTTCTGTAACTTCTGTGACATTCTCTCTAGCTGGCTGTACAATCGGCCGTAAATTGTCATCTCCCCTTCCTTTAACCTCCTCTATTTCACACTCCGATTCACGCTTAATTCGTCGTTTATCATCGGGGACGCACTGTAGGGCCCTAAGTGAGATGTCATTCAACAGTCTTCTTTGATCTTCAGTATTGGGCGAAGGCAGCTATTGATAAAATTTTATAAGCCATTCGAAATGCCACCGGTGACACTCACGACAAGTCTCTGAGACACACAGAATCGCTAACCGGTTTGACAATATTGTTGAAGATCCAAATCATGTTCCATACGCTGAATGCAGTAGGTTTCCAAACTGATTTCAGATTAATGAAGATCTGCCTTACTTTTCCGATCCCAATTTTGAAATATTCACCCATGCCGCAAATTGTAAACAAAACGATACTGCTTGGATAAGTAAAAGAAGTAAATTCCTTCAAAATTTCCTCGTTGACATGAATTGGTAATTCATCCTGTTGCCGCTTTTGTTGTTGGTTGGTTATCTTTATCACCTATGCCTACTATCTCCAATGATTTTCCTGATTGCAGTAGATTGGATAATGCGACAAACAGTGGGCAATGAGGAAACAGGCACAAAATGGACTCACACAAAAAACTTGGGGGATCTGGACTTCGCCAATGATATATGTCTGATTTCTCACAAAATGGAAGATATGACAGTGAAAAGCAACAAGCTGGCAGGAAAAGCATCCAGAGAAGATAGGACTTCAGGTGAACATAGAGAAAACAGAGGTATTGAACATTCCTGGGCAACACCACCAAAAGCAACAACAACAGACAACAATCAACATAAATTGGAGGAATCTGAAAGAAACAACCTCCTTTACCTACCGACCTAAATGGGAAGCATCGTTTCAACTACAGGCCGAAGGAACTGACGAGGATATCAAAGCAAGAATCGGAAAAGCAAGACAAGCTTTCACTACTCTCAAGTCTGTGTGGAGGTCAACAGCACTCAGCATCAAAAATGAGATCCGGATTTTCAACTCCAATGTGAAGTCAGTGCTACTCACTATACGGATCAGAGACTCGCACTGCGCGTCATAAAGAGCATCTCAAACAAACTACAGACCTTCATCAACAGTTGTCTTTGCTCAATACTCAAGATCAGATGGCCAGCCAGAAAAGATCATCAATAGGGATCTCAGGGAGCGAACCAACCACGAACCGATTGTGCAACAATTAGGCAGGAAGAAATGGAGATGGATTGGCCATACTCTGAGAAAAAAAACCATCAAGTGACATCACTAGACAAGCCATTGCTCGAGTGGAACCCGAAAGGGAAGCGGCAAGTTGGTCGTCAGTGCAAGGGTGACTTAGAGAAGGTCATGTGAACAGGAGATGAAAGTGTGTGGGGAGACTTGGAGCCAGGTGAAAACTCTAGCAGAGAACTGAACGCAATGGAGACGCACGGCTGAAGCCTTATGTTCCCCTAGGAATTAAAGGAAATAATAATAAAAATAACATGCCCTTACCAATGTTCACTCGGAGTCCTGTTTTCACTGCTTTTTCTGACAACTTGTGGATTTTCACTAGTCGATCTTCAAATTTATGTGACATTAGAAATAAATCATGTATGAAGTACAAATCTTTTAGAGTTTTCTTGTAAACTTATATGAGCGATTATGCAGATACGCCTTGAATAAGAGTGTCAACAAACACGGAATCTAGATCCGCGATTTTCTGCCTATTGATTTCAACTATCTAACATCAGAAAAGTATATATAACACCGAAAAGCAAGTGAAAATTGAAGCTGGAAGATTTCATTATGAGTTGGCACCAGTTAGAGAACCATTGGAAACCAGCTACAGGGAGTACTACCAGACAGCTGTTTTGTCAGCATGGTGCTTGGGAATCTTCATTATTTCTCACCCACCACACGCGTTCAAACCAAGGACCTTCTGTTTATAGAGCGAGTTAGCTCGTAGACCATTAAGCAGACACTGGGACCAAATCCAATGACCAACAAGTGCATAAATTCTAACTGCCACCAGTTCACGCACGACGTAGTGCGACCACTTCGTAGTGTCTTCTTCAATGAGTTACTGCATCACCTTCAAACTGCTGCACCCTACTGCTCACAGCTTCCCACTAGAACCCTAGTTTAATTGCCTGAATAGGGCCAGTAGCTAGTAAGCATCAGACTAATTTTAAGGTCCTGGGTTCGAACACTGTTCGTGGGTGCGCACTAGTGAAGAGTCATAAACAAGGACTAAACAGCTGTCCAGTACTCCCAGTTGCTTTTCCAATGGTCCTCTAACCGATGTCTGTTCATGATGAAATCCTTGAATGAAAACTGATTAGTAATTCAAAACCTACAATATATATAGGTTAAGAAAGGTATGAAAACACTGTACAAATATAGAATTCAAGTATAACCACCGGCTGTTATCAATTAGAGAACTACTGGAAGCCGACTACAGGGATTACTGGAGAGTTGTTTCCCCCTAGTTTAGGACTCGTTGTCAGAAATGCACCCAGGATCTTCCAGTTACAAGGAAAGCCAACTCGTAGATCATTCAGCCACTGGGTGGGACCCGACTTAACGACCAGCCCACGAATTCTAACTTCTACTAGTCGGTGATTTTAGCGCGATTATTTGTACTCAACTCAATCCGTGGCCATAACACTGAAACAAATCAAATCCCCACAAAACTAACCCTTCAAAATATAGAAGTGATAACTTAATGGAATCAATAGTTTTCTGTTCTTCCTTTTGAGAAACTTGAATAAATAAATAATAAAATGGATGAAACAAGCAATATTTAAAATTTTTAGAAAAAAACAGTCATCAGACAGAATAAAAATTGATGAGCACTTTTATGAGGATTCAATCAGAGTTATCTTTAAGTGTTTTAAATCACCTCTCTGTCCATTTATCTATCTATCTATCCATCAATCAGTCAGTCGAATGATAATCATCAACTTAGTAAACAGAAAAGAGACAAATTGTGCATTTACCTATTGTTGTTGTTGTTGTTGTTTTTTCGAAGAATTTTAAATGAGTTTTAGGCAATAATATAAGTATATCTATAAGGTAGATAGATGGTTAATAGTCTAAACGGTATGATAAATTTATCACTGCATGCATTCTCTTTGCTTTGTTGGATGTATAACGATTGTTTGAGGAATTCCTGCTGGACTATCTACTCACAATATTCATATTTATTCGGACGTTCCAACTATTATTATTACTATTCCTCTCGGTTCCCAGTGAAATATACATGGCTCCAACAACACATTTTCACATTCTTCTATTCTCTGCTGTTCTCTTCAGCTGGCTAGTCCCACGATTCCCCATATTCAGTCATCTCCTCCTCCTCCAACTCACACAATCTCCTCTGTGTCACCCCCGCACACACCCACCACCTACTCGTCACTACCTCTCCAAATTACGGTCAACTGATGGCTTGCAGTGAGCGTGATGCCATTCGACGGCCTCCTCAACGTATGCGCGATCAATCCATCTCCATTTTCTTTTATATATTTGTTGAGAAGTCGCATCTTGTTTGGTTCGCCGGTTGCCAGAGCTTCTTGTTGCTAATTCTTTCTGGCTGGCCACTTGATCTTCAGTATGGAGCCAGCCAGTGAAGGGGGCAGCTGTTGGTAAAGGTCTGTAACCGATCTTTGTAATTGCTTCTCCTGAAGCACATGCAGTGCAAGTTTCTCACTCGTATAGGAGAAGTGACTGACTGACTAACTGACTTCACATCTGTGCCGAATATCTGATTCTTGCTCCTTATGCTGCTGAGTGCAGTGCAGAATATTTGCAAACTGGTTTCAGACTGATGAAGTTGTGCGTATCTTGCTTTTCCGATTCTAGCTGGCTGGCTGACTGGCTTTGACATCTTCATCCGTTCCACCAGCTGTGGCTGAATGTGTGTTTCCTGGCTGGATAAGTGAATTCAGGAAGTAACATCTGTCACATCTCTCCCGCCAATGGTGATTAGTGCTGATTGTTAACGCTGTTGCTGTTGGTTGGCTGATTACCTTGATCATCTCCACAGTCTTCTACATGTTCGCCTGTAATCTGTACTGTCTGCGCTATCACCTTCTTCCGTCAGTTTGTTGGTTTTCGCCTGTAAGTCTTCGAGTTTGCGTGACATTAAACATTGATCATCCACGCTCAAAATCCAGATCTTCTAGAGTCTTCTTATCGGTAGTCCAGCGTATTCTTGACTCCTCGAACCCGACAGTCTGACGCATAATACAGTCCACCACAATTAGGAATATCATCGGTGATAATAGGCAGTCAGCATGTCTTACTCCTGTATTCAATTCGAAGGCCTCACAAAATTTTCCGTTGTGGATCACCTTACACGTGCCATTGTCATATAACCACTTGTTTAATGAGGTTGATAAAGATTTGGGCACTGCACGCCGTAGTGTTGAAGCAGTTTCCAAATTACTTCTCGATCAACGTTGTTGAAGGCTTTTTCAAAGTTGATGAAGTTTAGGTAGGGAGGGGTTTGACTGCTACTCTATGCTTTATTCTGTGATGATGTTGCGTAGAAGTGCATTATGATCAGCACATGATTTGCCTTTCCTGAATCCAGCTTGATCCAGTGGATGGTGAGTTATGCATTCAGTGCATCCTTTATTCTCTCCAAAATGATGTGACTTCGCATTTAACTTGGCATGGACAAGAGCATTACTCCACGCCAGTCAGTTCTAGAAGAGTGAAGTGTAAGTCTCCCTTCTTTGGTAGCTTGGCGAGATAGCCAGCCTTCCTTTCAATGTTTCAACTATCTTTGTAATTATCATCAGTTTTTCTCCTAGACTGTATATCATTATTCTGACATTTGCAAATCTTATGTCCACTTGATCCTTATTAGCGTTTGTCTTTGTCCCTCCCCTGTTTAATCTCTAATTTTAATGCTTCCCATTTGTAGTTGTGTGATACATTGATAATGTGTTGTTTATGATTTGATTTTGATTAAGTAAATCAAGATGATTCTTACCTTTAACTGTGTAGGGGAATTGTTGGTGTGTGTGATTCTTGTGGACAGAGTTTTTGATTCCACCTTTTTGGGAATATTCTACCTGATTCTAAGGTACTTCTTACAGCTGTAATTTAGTTAACTAATTTTGTTTTACAGTGCTTGTTTTGTTCTTAGAAATTTACCTTACCTGTTGAGGTAATTTAGACTTTTTGATGTTATTACTGTTGAGTAGAACCACATAGATCTATTGACGAATAATCGTCTTTTTGGTGTATTTGGAGGGTTTTGTGACTGTTTTTGTTTCTCAAGGAAGTTTCAGCAGGTTAGATAGTAGAACACAAAGATTGGTTCCTTGTGTTCAAACCACGACGAGTTGGTTTTGGTCATTACAGTAAAATGCATCATAAATTGTTGTATATATATATATATATATGTATATATATATATATATATATGTACAACACCATCAACGGGAGGGATTTGAAAGAGGTTACTTCATTCACTTATCTAGGAAGCATTGTCTCAACTACAGGAGGAACGGACGAGGATGTCAAATCGAGAATCAGGAAGGCGAGAAACACATTCATCAACCTGAAACCAATCTGGAAATCTTCATCACTCAACTCGGCATCAACAACAAAATTCGGATTTTCAATACAAACGTCAAGTCAGTCAGTTCTTCTATACGGATCAGAAACTTGGCGGGTCACAAAGAATATTTCCAACAGCCTGTTGCAGACCTTTATCAACAGCTGTCTTCGTCGCTCTATACTGAAGATCAGATGGCCGGAAAGAATCACCAACAAGAAACTATGGGAACAAACAAAACAAGAACCAATCGCCCAACAAATATGCAGGAGAAAGTGGAGATGGATTGGACACTCGCTGAGGAGGCCGTTGGGTGACATCGCGCCTCAGGCCAGTGCTCGAGTGGAACCCGAAAGGGAAGCGGCGAGTGGGACGTGCAAGGGTGACATGGAGGAGATCGTGTGAAGAGGAGTTGAAACAGTATGGACTAACATGGGTGCAGGTGAAAAGTACAGTAGAAGACAGAAGCAAGTGTAGACGTGTAGTTGAAGCCCTATGTTCCACTAGGAACCCAAGAGAACAATAATAATATTATATATACTGACAGTATTCAAATGCCAGTGAATCCTAACTTGTACCAATTTGAGACATAAAGTCCTACAACCAGAGAATGTAATCGTTGAGTATTTGTTCTAACAACTGACTTGATGAACACTGCTGGGCACAAATTCTCACTAGCTGTCATTGAGTTCGCCTCGTAATCTGAAAATCCTAGATATTTACCGTTAAAAAGTTTGAAACTTCGATCAAAGAACTGTTTATTACACCCTGCCTTTCAATGATTCTCTAACTGATGTCATTTTCATTTCTGAGCAAGTCTGAAATCAGTTAATTTTTATTAAAACAGAATCTGGAATAAAGATTATTTGATAAACGATGAGTAATTTTTCCAAGTCTCAGTGGAAATACTGTCACACCAAAATTTCTAGTACACTCATGTGACAAATCTAGTATCGGACACATCACGTGTCCTAGTGTCCACTACTGACCCCTCCCCCTAATCTTGGTAATACAAGGTTTATTTCATAGTGTCATAGGAGCATGCATACCATAAGACAAAGCATTTAGGTCAGAGTGAAATTAAACAGTGAGTGTGTGCGATGGTAGCCACCATACCACTACGTGACTCACCATCACAGTGCACTATGAATTTTTGGTATTAGATGGTTGGAGGCAATCGGTGGCAGGAAGCCTTGCTTGACCTTGGCTTTGTGCTAGTTGGCACTCACCAGTCAGTCAGCAAGGCGTATCTGCAAACACCTTGAAGGAACTCGTCACCCTTCTGAGATTCGAACCCGCGTCATTCAGTCAGTTATGCAGTCAGAAGTGTTACCACTGAGCTATTCGAGCTATTCGGGCACTAGTCAGTACGAAACCTAGGTCCAAGGCTTCCTGTGGCCGACTGCATTCAACTATCTAATAGTGATGAATATATATTCCATATTCTTTTTGTCATGAATACAGTGAACTCTTAGGTTATACTGAAGATAAAACTGGAGTAGTAAATCTCACTGTATTATTATTATTGTTCCCTTGGGTTCCTAGTGGAACATAGGTCTTCAACTACACGTCTACACTTGCTTCTGTCTTCTACTGTACTTTTCACCTGAATCCATGTTAATCCATACTGTTTCAACTCCTCTTCACACGATCTCCTCCATGTCACCCTTGCACGTCCCACTCACCGCTTCCCTTTCGGGTTCCACTCGAACACTGGCCTGACGCGCGATGTCACCCAACGGCCTCCTCAGCGAGTGTCCAATCCATCTCCACTTTCTCCTGCATATTTGTTGAGCAATTGGTTCTTGTTTTGTTTGTTCCCATAGTTTCTTGTTGGTGATTCTTTCCGGTCATCTGATCTTCAGTATAGATAGAGCGAAGACAGCTGTTGAAAAAGGCCTGCAAACTGTTGGAAATATTCTTTGTGACCCGCCAAGTTTCTGATGCGTATAGAAGAACTGACTTGACGTTTGTATTGTCACTGTAATATAATAATAACAATGTAATAATAATAATATTAGAGATAATTTTTCCAAGTTGTGTTTAAGCCAACTTAGATCACAAAGTGCACATCAGATGGAAATCAAACCCGGGACTTTCAGGTTACGAAACTAGTCCATCAACCGTTAGACCACTTGGAGGGAATACAGTGGTCTAAAATTACTGACTGCTTGACAACACTGCCCTACGATGGAGCTTTAAATCCTGTAGCGGCAGAGCTTAAATTTCAGGGAATGAATGGTCAGTGGAATAGTCTTGCAACCTGAGTGTCCTAGAATTGATCCGCTGTGGACTCATATGAGTGTACTACTGAAGAGTCCCGAACTAGCATGAAACATCTGTTCAGTACTCCTTAGTTTCTAATTGTTCCGTAACCGATATCAATCTGTGGTCAAACTTCCAGCAACAGATTCTTATATTGTATACGAACTACTGGATTCACTTAAGCGAATCAATTTCAAATCAATACCTTTTCATCCTACTTAACGTAGATTTATTGAATTGTTTATATATTTGAATCAAAACTTAGCAAGTCCATTAATTCGTTCTCCTGATTAGTATTAACACGTGCGGAATCTAGATTTAGGAATTGTTGCTGATTTACTCCATATATCTAACACCTAATAAGATTTTTAATAGCTATTTGAATGGTAGTCAACCCCCTTCCTACCTCAACTTCATTGATTTCTAAAAGGCCTTCGATGGACAGCGTTGACCGAGAAGTAATTTGGAAACTAGCTCAACACCATGGTTTGCAGTGCCCAAGTCTTTATCAGCCTCATTCAACAACTGGTTATATGACAATTCCATGTGTCAGGTGATCCACAATGGAAAACTCAGTGGGACGTTCGAAGTGCATACAAGGGTAAGACAAGACTGCCTGTCTATTAATACGATGATTTTCTTGATTTTGGTGGACCAAATTATGCGTCAGACTGTGAGTGGTGGGTGAGAATACAGGAATACATCGTACTGATAAGAAGAGTTTAAAAGATCTGAACTTGACGGACTTTTTATGTCCAATGTCACGTAAATTCTAAAGCCTACTGGTGAAAATCAACACGTCCACAGAAGAAGCAGCCGGAGAAGATGACACGATTTGAAGTAAAAACATTGAGAAGATAGAGGTGATGCCGATAAATAACCAACCAAGCAACCAAAACCAATGACTGCTAATCAGTGTCAACGGAAGAAATTTGAAAAAGGTTACTTCCTTCACTTATCTAAGAAGCATTGTATCAACTATAAGCGACGGCGGTGAAAAGGATGTCAAAACTAGAAGTGAGAAGACTAGATAGACTCCCATCACTCTGAAATCGATATGGGAAACTGATAAACTCAGCATAAAGAACGAAATTCGAACTTTCAACATCAATACCAAATCAATCAGTTTTTGTATATGGGTCAGAAACGTGACACACGCCTCTCGAAAAGCATTTCCAACACACTACCCCAGACCTTTATCAACAGATGTCTTCACTGACTACATACTAAAGATCAGATAACCAGGTAGACAGAATCAGTGACATGAAACCCTGGGAAAGAACCAAATAAATATCTACTGTTCAACAAATATTCTGATGAAAATGGAGATAGATCGCACACACTCTGAGGAGACCATTGGGTGACATCAAGTGATAGACCATTGCTCGAGCGGAACCGTAGTGAAAGACGACGATTAGGGCATCAGTCACAGTTTTATTGGATATTATAAGTCACAAGGAGTGGATATATCTGCGTCAATGAGAACGATTTTAAGCTGTATCACCAACTGTCTCCAGTCATTGGATTTTACCGTCCCGAGGACCCCAACCAGACAGCCATTCTATACCTCCATATGTGGCTGGCTGGCTTAAACTAACTATTGTGGATTTCATTGACTGATGAAGCCAGGTTTTGGTTTGACCGCGACTAGCTAACTCTCGTCCAACCTGATCCATCCTATTTCAGTTAGCTAACATTGCCAGTCGGGGAAGGCTATCGATTGCTAATCATGAGTAACACATATCCAAAACATCTCAATCGGTGTAACTTCACAGCCTCGTCAATTGATTTCCCCTTCTTATATAACACGCGACCAAAGCCTAATCTCAATATTACTCGCCCTATTATACCGCTTCACACGAGAGATAGAACGCAGGCATCTATGATCAAAGACAGCTAGCCAACGTTTTCATGTCTTCCAATTTCAACGGCCAGGTCTCGCTCACAGTCATAAAGGAGGACGGAGAGGACTACTTCTCAGTGCACAAGGTCTTTGGTGGGTAGCTGGATATCACGTCTACGCCAGAGACGGCGTAAACTGGCATATGTGAACCGAGCCTTCTGTAGTGTACAGCAGGTTGAAGGTAAAGACATTTACTCATCGAAGACATTGCAAAGTGGTCGTGGTATATCATGAATTGGAAGAAGTTAGAATTCATGTACTGGCTGGCCATTGGATCGGGTCCTAGTGGCTGCCTAATGGTCTTCGAAAGGTAATAGGTAACAGAGAAAACATTATAAGATGAACGCATCCGGAATAAAAGTATTACAATTAGCTTTAGTTTAAGTTACTAACAATTTATATGCCATCAAACTATGAAAAAAACTTATGCTTCAAAGGAAGCAGATATTTACAAAGTGAAATCACCAGACATCTATCCTGTGGATACGCGTCATTTCGTCAAGATTTCCAAATCCTTCAAAATATTACCCATACAAAGGATAGCGAATCTACTATGATTTGCTGAAGCAATTACAGCAATCAAACGTCTCAGACCAAACTTATGCACGCAGAAAGAGAGAGTGCAGTCAATCTCTCAATCCCTTTGTAACCGTATTACTTTCATTACACTGATTAGTCATGCACACTAGTGAGCTCAGCTCACTAGGCAAGTTTTCAAACTGAAGAACTTTGATCTTGTTGATTAGCAGTGTTGACGTACAAGCTAACATTGTTTATTAGATTTTTCTGTTTCTGTCTTCTTTCACCCCTTCACTTTTTTCATATTTTGATAGCATATAAATTGATGGTAACTTAAACTAAAGCTAATTGTAATACTTATATCCCGGATGCATTCATCTTATGATGTTTTCTCTATTACCTTTGAAACATTGAAGTATGAAATTTTATTTTTTATAACCATTGTAATTTCAGGTATTGGATTGCAGTTGATGAGAACCTGTGAAATAGAATGATGACATCACATTTTATACTGCAAGTCTGGACTTTTTTTCTCTTTCGAAATTATATTTTGCTTTCTTCAAACAGATCATGAATCGTGTGTTTGATCTGAATAATATCGGTTCTCATAGAAAATCTCCTCGACGTGTGTTATATGTGCGAATGACGAATTACATTTTGCTAATTGAAAATTTGATTCCGTCTATTGCTTCAGACTGGATTAAATACACAGGTAGAAGGTCAACAATATTTGTTAAGACAATGTCTGTTAACCTTATTAGCCAATCGTATACCAAAGATAAGACGTGTGTACTTGTCCGTGATTGGCTGATACATCTAATAGCCAATATGAACACCATCACAACCGTGAATTTAATATCTGCACTGTCAAAAAAACTCACATTATAAAAACAGTTACATGGTGTTGCTGAAAGGGCAATAAAAAGGTTAATAAAGGTCAAATGTTAATGTCATAGAAAATTCCCATTGTAACATATAGAAAATCAAAACAAATGATTCAATGAAGAGACGCTTTTCAACAACGAATTTATCATCAAGCTGTACAATCATATATACACATATGCTTTTTAAGAAGTTATATCCGGTGAGGGGATTGAATCATAGGTGTAAATGCATAAAATAATAATAATAGTGTGAAATGCAATTAAAACTAAAATGTTTGTGATTTGGGGGTCGCGCTAAAATCACGAATTGGTAGAAGTTAGAATTCATGAGCCATTGAATCGGGTCCCAGTGGCTGAATGGTATACGAGCTTGCCTTGTAACCGGAAGGTCCTGGGTTCGAATCCCAGTGGGTGCGTACTGCCGATGATTCCCAAACTAGTGGGATGAAACAGCAGCTGTCCAGTACTCCCTGGTTTTCAATGGTTCTCTAACTGATATCAGTCCGTGATCAACTCGTAAAACATAACTAATCCTTACAAACCAAACTATAGAAGATTATAATCGTAGTTAAATGTCAAGTGGCAAAGCAAATTAATGTCATACATAGAATAATTCATAGGATGGATAGAACTTGAAAAAGGTGTGCAATTATAAGATTAGTAGACAAATCGAAAAAATAAAAACGTTACGTAATATTGTGTGAAATTTAATAGCATAGAATTTAATGTTGCATAAAGGAATTGATTTAGAATGACAAGTGGAACAAGTGAAATAATACCCGGGACAATTAAAAGTGAGAGTAGTAATAGTAACAATTGACTTAATAAGGAAGAGTATACAAATTGAATAGACAAAAATGAAAAAATGGAAAAAATGAAGAATTGGTAAAGCTAAAATATGATTGGGGATTACCATACTTTAGCATAGAGGGATTAAGACCATGAAAGTTGGAGGGGTTGAACGAACTTTTTCTGTACACAGAGATCTGGCTTTTCTGTTTCGATAGCCAAAGCTTCAGCAATACAGATAAGTCGGGTACGTAGGGATTTGGGTAGATTACTCTTTGCCTTGTAGATGACTTTGAAGGCGGAGGCTATAGAGATAGGGTGATCATTATCGACCAGATGTTCAATGATCGCGCTTCTTATTTCTCCACTTCCACCTTTTCGTAACCATGCAGGATAGTGTCCTTGCACCCTCTTGGACAAAACTCGTGTCGAACGACCGATATACCTAGCTCCACACGAGCAGGTGAATTGATAAACGCATATAGAGTTGGTCAACAGCGGGATCTTGTCCTTCAGGTTATTGAACAATAATGGTCGACTAGTAAAGGCTATTCTCAGGGATGCAGCAGGGAATGTTCTTTTCAGGGATTGTGATATCCTCCGTTTCATGATATCGGAAGCTAAGTCCCCTTTGAATTCCAAGCTCATGTAAAGTATCTTCTTGGGTACGGTTGATAACTCACGTTTTTTTGGATTTGAATGAATATTCTTATCTATAAAACGTGGTGGAAATCCATTTTCTATTAGGATTTTCCTCAAGATGTATAATTCATCTTCCACAGTATCAGGGCTACATATGCGTCGAATACGAGTGGCAAGCGACCGGATCAGGTATTAATTGCACTTCATATTATTATTATTTCATGCATTCACACCTATGTTTCAATTCCCTCACTGGATATAACTTCTTAAAAAAAACCATATATATACGATTGTACAGCTTGATGATAAATTCGTTGAAAAGAGTCTCTTAGCTGAATCATTTGTTTTGATTTTCTAAATATTAATGTGTCTCGGTAACGATATATATTGAATTGTAAAGAAGGAAAGTATATTATATATATATATATCTTCAAGTGAGATATTAACCGACAATATATCCTGTGACACTAGGCTCTCTCTGAGATGAAGCACAAACCATTCCATTATGATATATCTGCTTTGTTTCCTTCAAGAAATCCACGATATCTAGTTGAAAGCCAGTTGTAAGATGTTTCGAAGTAGATTTTGAGACCCAAGGACATAACTGAAGAACAATTATCTCATGTATTGGAACACGTTGCCATCTACAATCATGATAGCCACACCCTCGGTGTGCATGTGGTTGTCTTCTGGATAACCGTAGTAAATCATTGACTCTCCTGTTGGAAATTTTGTGAGTCCACTCCCATTCCATCTGCTTTCGCATATTCCCAGTACTTGAATTTCGTATCTTTTCATCTCGTTTGCAATCTGGGAAGCTTTTACAGTCTCGTACATGGTTGGATGTTCCATGTCCCCACACAAACTTTTTTCTTTTGTCGCAAGGAGACTCATTGTGCTGAATTTTCTGTAGCAACTTTGTTTGCAGGGTGAGGTTGATAGCCTCACGCCTGAGAAGGGAAATGTTACATGAATATATAGGTTACAGAGGAGCGACTTCTTGGGTTGCTCCCCTTAGCATCAAGAAAAAAAGGAATAAAGCAATCGGAACAACACTAGCAAAAGGAAAATAAAAAAATTTTGCAACAGGAAGGGCAGCGAAAACAACAAAACAACCCGCAGCAGTAGTATCATCGTCAAATACACTTAACAAAAAGATATCAAAACCATAGACTCACTGACTTGGGTCAATTTGGGTATGTATATATACAATTATAGATATTAATTAGTGTTAAACAGTCACAAAATGACAAACAGATAGTTAGAGGTATTATCAGTCAACAAGATTATACCCACAGATTCAGAGTTCGAAGGTAAAATAATTACAACAAATTCCACAACTTCCTGGCCAGAAATACCAGAGAAATATGAGTTTCACGTGACTAAGCAAAAGTAGTGTACTAGTTGAAAGGCTCGTCAACGTCCTACAATCAGGCGTTTCTTCAAGTTCAGTAGAAACTTGCGAAACAGAAGCACTAAAGGTCATATCTTAATCGATCAAAATAAACTGAATGAGAGAAAATATATGCAATTGATAGCTGGAAGGTTTTGGTAGCCCAAGGTTTAAGCAGGCCGCCAATGTGTATATGTATATGTTATTCAGATATACATCCCAAAAAACTCTACTACAGGACTCCAAATGAACATAGAGAAGACGGAAGTAAAAAAAGTGTTGGTTTGCAGGGATTTGATTGGTTACAGGATTTTCATCATGAGCTGACATTAGTTAGAGAACCGTTGGAAAACCTGTGAGTACTGGACAGCTATTTCGTCCTAGTTTGGGACTCTTCAGCAGTGCACAAATACTCGCTGAAGACATTGGCTAGGGGTCGCGCTATGTCGTGAATTGGTAGAAGTTAGAATTCATGGGCCATTGGATCGGGTCCCAGTGGCTTAATGGTATGTGAGCTCTCCTTGTAACCACAAGGTCCTGGGTTCGAATCCCGGTGGGTGCATTCTGTGAAAGTCCCAAACTAGGACGAAACAGCTGTCCAGTACTCCCAGGTTTTCTAATGGTTCTCTAACTAATGTCAGCTCATGATGAAAATCCTGTAAAAACAAATAACCAACCAACAACCAGCACCAATCACTATCAACGGAGGAGGCATCCTTTCAACCAGGGGCAGTTGGGATGGATTAGGACATCAAAAACAGACAGAACAGGGGAAGGCAAGGCAGACCTATATCACACTGAAATCAGTTCGGAAGTCTACTACGCGCAGCAGCGTAAGCAACGAAATTCGTATTTTCAACACAAATGCCAAGTCAGTCAGTCAGTTATTCTATACGCGTCATCTACTTGATGAATGCGTCACAGATAACATTTCAAATAACCAACTGCCTTCTCTAACTCCATACGGAAGACCAGATGGCCAGCGAGAAAGAATTAGGAACACAAAACGAACGAATCAAGAACCTATTGCTCAATAAATACTTCAAAAATAAGTGGAGACAGATAGGACAAAGTCTGAGGAGACTGTTGGGTGACACAGCACACATGCCTGGCAATCGAGTGGGACGCGATTATGAAATAATGAGTTGGGCGTACTGATATAATAGTAGAACTTGTGCATTCCAATAGATATTTAGACTTTAATTCATCTCATCCGTTGTCTGTCTGTGAAGCCTCGCTTAGTTAAGTGTCTAAAAAACCTAGCAGTAGCAGTAAGTAGTACAAGAAAAGACCTAAATGATGAAATGAAACAGACAGAAGAATAATGGTTGGTGTCAAAGAACTAACTATCCTATAAAATTCATCAGCAAGATCAGAAAATGTCAAAAGCAAAATAAAAATTTTGGGGAAACTAATAATGATAACATAAATAAGAGAGAATATAAAGCATCTACAGTTATACCACATAAGGAGGGGACATCTGAGACCCTCCCTACCTAGGATTCTTAATAAAGCAGGAATTACAGTGGCATTCAAACCTACAAACTCACTCAGGCGGGACAAGATCTGTAGGTTAAACGACCCTGTCGGTTGACCCAATTAGACAAAATAATAGAATTTATAAAATACCCTGCAATGACTGTGAGTTAGGTGAACTACATAAGTCAAACTAGTAGGTCGTAGGTGATCAGATTGTCTGGAAGAAGATGAGAATTTAGCTAAGGTTGAAATGGTTGTCCTCGCGAAGATAAGTAATTTAGAGAAAAGCTATGCAATTGCACTGCATGCATGCAATAACATACCACCACACAATAACATGGTGGGAAGGAGAGGATTTAAATTCTAAGTAATATAGTTAGGTGGATAGAGAGGGAGAGAGGTTGACTACTGAATCCTGGTTCATCGAGTCTACACCCAACACATGCATTAGAATTGACTTAACGCAAATACTAGAGATATGGAAGATATTATTACCAATCATATCAACAGATGAGAAATAGTGGAATTATATAAACGAAGTTAGAAAGTTGTGTGAGTACCTTGATACAATTAGGAACAGCAATAAATTGTGCTCGAAACGTGGTCATCAGTGAATATTACTGTAATAATTTTCAAGAGTTGGTTTGTAACGATTAGATTTGTTTTTACGAGTTTGACGACGGATTGATATCAGTTAGAGAACCATTGAAATGCAGGGAGTACTGGACAGATGTTTCATCCTAGTCTGGGACTCATCGGCAGTACGAATCCACTGGGTTTTGAACCCAGGACCTTCCGGTTACAAGGCGAGCTCGTATACCATTCAGCCACTGGGACCCGATTCAATGGCTCCTTGAATTCTAACGAATTGGTAGAAGTAGAGTCCCTAAGACGAAACAGCTGTCCAGTACTCCTCGCTGGTTTTCATGGTTCTCTAACTGATATCAATCCGTGGTCAAACTCGTAAATTACTGTGTTACACTGTGAGACTTTATCAAAATAAATTTTACTCACGATGGAGTTCGACGTGTGTCTGAGGGTGATATGGAGGAGATAGTGTGAGTTGGATGAGATAACAGCTTATAAACCATCGTCAAGAATATTGAAGAGGATATGGTGAAATGGCAATGTTCTTTTGAAGCCGTACGTTCCACTCGAAACCCAAGGGAATAATAATAATACCAGCAACTTACACTAACTTTTGACCTTTATTGGTACTTTCTATGACTTTTCAGAAACACCATTATCATTCTTCTTATTATATTATTCCCTTAGGTTCTCATTGGAACAGGATTTCAGCAGGACATTGTCAGTTCACCCTGTTCTCTGCATTGTTTTTATTAGTTACCCCCACGATTGCCACCAAGATTTTCTCTTCATATGATCTCCTCCATCTGGCATTCGGACACCCAACTGTCACTTACCAATTGGATTCCACTCGAAGTTCTACAGTGTGATTTCCAATTAGTAGTGTTCTCTGAGCTGGTTGGTTTAGTTGCGGAGCTTTCGTCGTCCGCCTTTCTGGACAACATCTTCCTTCAGCGCAATTTTCAGCATAAAGTGAACTGATTTAAATTCTCCAGAAGTGATAGAATTGCATCTCCAGGTAACCACCTTTTTTATTGGCTTGGATTTTAAACTTTCTCGTCACATGATTTCTTTTATAAGTTGGTATATTCGGTCTATATTAGCATGTTTAATAATCGTATATTCGTTTGAGTGCTGGGCTTCTTCTCTACAGTATGATTTCACTGAGATGATCTCCTCAGTCTATATTTATTGGACACTAGGTTGTTGGCTAACTCACTGCACTCTCAGAGTGTTACTTGCCCTTTGTTGCTTACCATCTGATTTCCACTATGAAGCCTAAGAAAGCATATGTCAATTGAAAGTATGCAGTGATATTAGATGGTTGGAGGCAATCGACAGGCAGCCTTTCTTGACTGACCTAGGTCTTGTTCTAGTTGGCACTCACCAGTCAGCAAGGTATATCTTCAAATTCAAGATTTGAACCCGAGTCACCCAATGAGTTCTGCAGTCAGAGACGTCACCACTGAGCTATTTTGGCTCGCGTTTGATCTCCTACAGGACTGTATTGGATACTTTGATTTGACACTAGTAACTAGTGTGATGTGTCTGGTCCTTTCTTTGGTGCAAACTGAATTCCATACTGGACATCATATCGATGTCAACACAGCTTTCAGGGTTATATACCGAATTCCGAAGTCGTTATCACGTACAGTTCGCTTACGTCTTCTACACATAGCTGAAGCTGTTGCAATAAGATCGACTAAACCGGAACTTTGTATCCAAAAAGAACACGTCCAGACGCTGTTCCTACCGTGGCCAAACTTGGATTGATGATTCTTCTTCTCACCAAGAGTGCTCCTTCCCCTTAACCCTCTTGGCTTTTTTTTTCCTTTGCTTATTATTACAATTATTACTATTATTATTATTAATATTATCATTATTCGTCATAATTTATGCCCTTCATGCAAACATTCTCTCAATACTATCGAATTTTTTTTTCGTTTATACTATCCGGACTTATTATTAGTGATATTATCTCTTTTCTCAATATATGCCTCCACCTGTTTCACTTCACATATTCGTTATCCCATTATGAACCTCCCAATGCAGTCTTACTATCTCCTGTTTAACACAGACCACTTTGTACTAGCCACTCACCTGACACCTTTTATAACCTTGAACTGACTTGTCAATTTTCCTACCCCCACTCTACAAATCTATTATGATTAATCACCATTGTCTCCCGTTTTACATTATTTTGTAATCGAATTCAGCCTAGCACGTTTGTCACACAAATACGACTATTTATTTTGACACCCCATAACTAATCTGTTATTCTACGTTAAAAATGTATCTGCCGCATAACTGGCCTTATTGTAACGACAACAAATATTATATTTTATAATTGTAAGAACCTGAAGAGAAATTATTGAAAAGAATATTCTTCGTTCAGATTGACTTTTAATTTGAATTCCATCAGTCAGGTTTGCAATGTGGCTATCATTCTAGGTAGCTCGCCGTCATGGTGTACATTGATTTGGTGACATAAGATGGTTGGAGGCAATCGACCACAGGAAACCTTGGACCTAAGTCTCGTGGCTTGCAGTGGCCTGTTGGAAATGCTTCGATTGGCTTGCTTGTCAAGTCCTTAAGAGATGTAGAAGCACTGACTAACTTGACACTGGTGTTTGAAAATTTCCACCTTGTTTCTTGTGCTGAGTACAACAAATCCCCACACTGACTTCAGATATACATTAACACCAGATTTATAGGTATGAATATTTCACAAAGTAACATGACAGTTCTCGCAGACACCATCCCTCCCTTCCTCTTCTCAGGAATCTTTCATACATCAAAGATATATTTGGTATTGATATACTGGAGGTCACCTCTTCAATTATTTCCCAGTTTTCCCTCTTCTATTTACTCTATTTCTCATCCAATAATGTCATACCACAAGTAAAAACAAAGTTGATACTAGTGAGTTTTATCGATTGAAATGAACTTATTTTCATAACGAGAACATCATCATTCCCCTACTATTCATCAACCTTGACCTGTTTATTAAATGTTTAGTTAATCTAGAATGATGACCTATTCTTCTGCATTAAATGAATACTTTTCAAAAAAAGAGAAAAAGAAAAGAATGAAAAATGAGTTCGATAAGTATTTAGTAAGGAAATTACCTTAACTTCTATTTTTGACTATTTTACATTGTCCCCAAATTTTCAAATGTTTAGTCTGTTTAAGAAATGTGGTATTAGGAATTATTGACTAGTAGGTTGATAATGGTTTGTGAAAGAAAAAAAATGGTACCTACGGATTGGAAAAAAGCTTGGCTAGCTTGTCAAGCTGCCAAAGAAGGGAGACTTATGCTCGCCTCTGCAAGAACTGACTGACGTGTAGTAATGCTCTCGTCCATGGCAAGTAAAATACGAAGTCACATCATTCTGGAGTGAATAAAAGATGCACTGGATGCAGAACTCCGTCACCCACCGAAAAAAGCTGGATTTAGGAAAGGCAAATCATGTGCTGATAAAATTGTGGCTCTAGGCATCGTCATCAGAGAACAAAGCATACAATGGCAGTCAAACCTCTCTCTGCCTCAACTTCATCGACTTTGAAAACGCCTACGACGGACAGTGCTGACCAAGAAGTAATTTGGGAACTACTTCAACACCATGGTGTGCGGTGCCCAAGTCTTTATCAACCTCATTCAACAACTGGCTATATGACACTTGCGCGTGTCAGGTAACCAACAATGGAAAACCCAGCGAGGCCTTCGAAGTGAATATAGGAGAAAGACAAGACTACCTGCCTATTATCACTGATGATTTTCTTAGCTGTGGTGGACTAGATTATGCGTCAGACTGTGCGCGGAGGTGAGTAGACAGGAGTACGCTGGACCACCGATAAGAAGACTCTAGAAGATCTGAATTTCTCGTGTGGATTATTTATGCTTAATGTCACACAAACCGGAAGACCTACAGGCAAAAAGCAACAAACTGATTGAAGAGGTTGGCAGGCAGCGAAGAAAGGACTTCAAATGAACATAGAGAAAACGGATGTAGGTGATGAAGATAATCAATCAACCAGCAGCAACAACAACCAACACCAATCACTATCAACGGGGGAGATTTGACAGATGTTACTTCTTGCCTTCACTTATCCAACCAAGAAGCACAGATTCAGCCACACCTGGCTGAACGGTTGAAGATGTCAAAGCCAGTCAGCCAGCCAACCAGAATAGGAAAGGCAAGATACGCCTTCATCAACTTGAAATCAGTTTGGAAGTAGTCTTCTACACTCAGCATAAGAAACAAGATTCGCATTTTCAACACCAATGTCAAGTCGGTCAGTCCTTCTATACGGGTCAGAAACTTGCACTGAGTGTAATGAAAAGGATTTCCAACAGCCAGTTGTAGACTTTCATCAACAGCTGCCCCCTTCTCTAGCTGGCTCCATACTGAAGATTAAATGACCAGAAACTCTGGCGATGAATGAATCAACAGGCGAAAGCGGATTGTTCAAAAAAATATGTAGGAGAAAATGGAGATGGATTGGGCACACATTGAGGAGGCTACCGAATGACATCGCGCTCATTGCAGACCATAGCTCGAGTAGAATCCAAATGGGGGGTGACATGGAAGAGATTGTGTGAGGAAGAGATGAGAGAGTTTGGACAATCGTGTACCCAGCTAAATAGGATGGCAGAAAATAGAAGAAAGTGTAGATGTGTTGCTGAAGCCTTATGTTTCACTCAGAACCCAAGGGAATTATAATAATATTAAGGTTGATACTGGTTGACTTTCTCCTACATCTCTGTAAGCCTGTAGTAAGACTAGTAAAGAGGGAAGGTTGGGTGGGAGGCTAGCAACCCACCCCCTCGGAAAATTAAAACCGCTGGTACGGAAACTTCAAAGCTCCAGCTTGAAGGCATATGTTTCACTCGGAAATCAGTGACTGGATGGTAAATTGCATGCCTCGTAAGCTTCTTCATCCAAACTCTCAGGAAGTCCCTGGTTTGCACTTCAAATAGTGGTAGACTAAATGGAAACATCTATCCATTACTGTCTCATACACGCACACAGAGATACTTAGAAGGAAAAAAGCAGCTTCAAATTTCATGTTCTTCTCCACCCACCGCGTTTCGTGGAGAAGAACATGAAACCAAGGCCAAAAAGAGAAGAATACACTTCAGTGCCAAAGAAGACACTCTATTTGAATCTGGAATTCAGGGGAGACCTAGCAGCAGATGTCCTTAAAAGGAGAATCTCCAAATCCCTGAAGAAGACTTTTCCGGCAGCAACTCTAAGAGTGATATTCTCTAGCCGCCCACTACTTCGGAGCAATGGGAAGGATAGACTTCCGCATATGACCACTTCAATGTGCATATATCAGCTCACCTACTCTCGCGGAGCTAGGTACATAGGTCGTTATATGCGGTTTCTTATCAAAACGTGTTAGAGAACATCATCCAGCATGGTTGCAAAGAGGAGGCACTGGTTCAATCAGAAGTGCAATAACTGAACATCTTGTCAATGCCTGCCACAGAATCTCAACCGACTCATCATTTAGAGTCATCTACAAAGTAAACAAAAATCTGCCAAAGACAGTGTGCTTCCGACTTCTTTGTACTGCGGAAGCTCTCGCCATATGCATCGAAAATCCGGACCTATGTGTTCAAAAGAAACTAGTCCAGCCTTTACACAACTAACATGGTCCTAGTTCGGTATGTTCCCTTATCCTTCAGTATTTTTGTTTTGTTCTCTGTGTGTGTAATTTTCTCTCTTTGTCTTCATTCAATTCATCTGATTTTTTTCAATTATAAAATCAGTTATTTTACGTTTGTTCCCATGCTCCTCCTGATCACACTTGTAATCCGTTTAGAATAACCATTTTACAATTATATTCTAATCCTGTGTAATTTTTTGTTTCTATGCCTCTTGTAATCTATATTCACACCTCCTAACTTACATTTCAAGGTGAAAGTTTTGATTTCAATTTGTTTCCATATTCATTTTGTTCACACCTGTAATTCGTTCTATCCCTACCTCTTGTAATTCATATCAAGTTGAAAACAATTATCACCTTTTATTCGCCTTGAAAACTATTTCTCCAGTTACCAAACATTAATTCGAAGGTAAAATAATTACAACAAATTCCACAACTTCCTGGCCAGAAATACCAGAGAAATATGAGTTTCACTTGGCTAAGCAAAAGTAGCGTACTAATCGAAAAGTTCGTCAACGTCCTAAAATCAGGCGATTCTTCAAGTTCTCTAAAAACTTGCAAAACAGAAGCACTAGAGGTCATATCTTAATCGATCAAAAGAAACCAAACGAGAGAAAATATATGTAATGGAGAGCCGGAAGGTTTTGGTTATTTCGAGGTTTAAGCAGGCCGCCAATGTGTATATGTATTTGTTATCCAGATATACATCCCAAAAAACTCTACTACAGGACTCCAAATGAACATAGAGAGGACGGAAGTAAAAAAAAGTGTTGGTTTGCAGGGATTTGATTGGTTACAGGATTTTCATCATGAGCTGACATTAGTTAGAGAACCGTTGGAAAACCTGTGAGTACTGGACAGCTATTTCGTCCTAGTTTGGGACTCTTCAGCAGTGCACAAATACTCGCTGAAGACATTGGCTAGGGGTCTCGCTATGTCGTGAATTGGCAGAAGTTAGAATTCATGGGCCTTTGGATCGGGTTTCAGTGGCTTAATGGTATACGAGCTCTCCTTTTAACCACAAGGTCCTGGGTTCGAATCCCGGTGGGTGCATACTGTGAAGAGTCCCAAACTAGGACGAAACAGCTATCCAGTACTCCTAGGTTTTCCAATGGTTTTCTAACTAATGTCAGCTCATGATGAAAATCCTGTAACCAATCAAATAACCAACCAACAATCAGCACCAATCACTATCAACGGAGGAGGCATCCTTTCAACCAGAGGCAGTCGGGATGGATTAGGACATCAAAAACAAACAGAATTGGGAAGGCGAGGCAGAAATCAGTTCGGAAGTCTACTACACACGGCAGCGTAAACTACAAAATTCGTATTTTCAACACAAAAGCCAAGTCAGTCAGTTATTCTATACGCTTCAGATACTTGATGAACGCGTCACAAATAACATTTCAAACAACCATCTGCCTTCTCTGACTCCATACCAAAGATGAGATGACCAGTTGTCCAGAAGGAATTAGAAACAATTAGAAACTGTGGGGATGCACCAATCAAGAACCTATTGCTCAAGAAATACTTCAAAAATAAATGGAGATGGATGGGACAAAGTCTGAGGAGACTGTTGGGTGACACGGTGCGCATGCCTGGCGATCGAGTGGGATGCGAACAGGAAAAATTGAGTTGGCCGTGTTGATATAAGAATAGAACTTGTGCATTCCAACAGACATTTAGACTTTCATTCATCTCATCCGTCGTCTGTCTATCTATGAAGGTTGGCTTAGTTAAGTGTCTAACAAACTGAGCAGTAGCACTAAGTAGTACAAGAAAAGACCAAAATGATGAAATGAAACAGACAGAGGAAGAAGTGTTGGTGTCAAATAACTAACTATCCTACAAAATTCATTAGGAATATGAGAAAAGGTCAAAAGCAAAATAAAAATATTGAGGAAAGTAATAATGATAATATAAATAAGAGAAAAAATATAAAGCATCTGCAGTTATACCACATAAGAAGGGGAGACCTGAGACCCTCCCCACCTAGGATTTGGGTGGCACTGAAACCTACAAACTCACTCATGCAGGACAAGCTCTGTAGGTTAAACGACACAGTCGGTTGAACCAATTAGACAAAATACGATAATTTACAAAATTCCTTGCAATGACTGTCAGTTAGATCAACTACATAGTTCAAACTAGTAGGTCGTGGGTAGTCAGACTACCTGTCAGAAGATGAGAATTTAGCTAAGGTTGAAATGGTTGACTCCACTCGAGAAGATGAGTAATTTAGAAAAAAGCTCAGCGATTGCACTGCATGCATACACTTACACACAACCACACAATAGCATGGTAGGAAGGAGAGGGTTAAAATCCTGAGAAGTAATATGGTTAGGTGGAGAGAGAGAGAGTTTGATTACTGAATCTTTGTTCATCGATTCCGCACCCACCACATGCGTTAGAAGTGACTTAACGCAAATACTCGTAAATTACTGTATTACACTGTGAGACTTTATCAAAATACATTTTCCTCACAATAGAGTTGGACGTATGTCTGAGGATGATATGGAGGAGATCATGTGAGTTGGATCAGATAAGAGCTTATGAACCATTGTCAAGAAGACTGAAGAGAATATGGTGAAATAGAAATGTTCTTTTGAAACCGTACGTTTCACTCGAAACCCAAGGAAATAAAATAATAATAATACCAGCAACTTACACTAACTTTTAACCTCTATTGGTAATTTTTATGACCTTTCAGGAACACCATTGTCATTCTTATTATTGTTTTATTCCCTTAGGTTCTCATTGGAACAGGATTTCAGCTGGATATTGTCAGTTCACTCTGTTCCCTGCAGTGTTTTTTTTGTTAGTTACCCCCACGATTGCCTACAAGCCTCTCTCTTCATATGATCTCCTCCTTGTCGCATTCGGTCACCCAACTGTTGCTTACCAATCAGATTCCACTTGAGGTTTTGCAGTGCGACTTCGCTTAGTACTCTCTTCAGTCTTCTTTCACGATTCATCGCCATTTCCTTCAGTAAATTTGTTGGATAATAGGTTGTTGGCTAACTCTCTGCACTTTCAGAGTGTTGCTTGTCCTTTGTGGCTTACCATCTGATTTCCATTATAGAGCTGAAGAAAGCATCTGTCAATTGAAAGTATGCAGTGATATTAGACGGTTGGAGGCAATCGATGGGTAGCCTTTCTTGACTGACTTCAAGGTGCTGTTCTTTCTCCCTTTCTGTTTTCTTTTTTCTTACATGACTTGCCCCATTCTGATGTAGCCACTTTTGTCAAGTATGCTGATGACCTCTCTCTCTCTATGCCTGTCAACTCTCATTCAGACTGTTCCAAATTAAATAACTTTCTGTCAGAACTTAGTCAGTGGTCTTTTTCAAACGGTCTGAAGCTGAATCTGTCTAAATGCCAGGTAGTCAATTTCACTTTCAGACGAAAACGTGACCTACAGCAACTACCTAGCTCACACGGCCCCACTATCATTGACGGCATAGAGGTTGAAACTACATCTAATGTCAAGTACCTTGGACTGAATATTTCCTCCGATCTTTCCTGGTCCTCTCACATCTTGCTAGTTACTAGAAAGATGTTTCGCTTAGCGTTCTACGTTAGGAAGTTTAGACAGTCTGGTATAAAGCAGTCTTTGCTTTCTCAGTTTGTCAATTCCTGTATTCTACCCATCCCTCTCTACTGCTCCCCATTAATCTTTCCTGGACTACTTAAGAAAGACTTTGCTTCGCTGCATAGGGCACTAAAAGCTGTTAGTAGGGCAAGTGGGATTTCGTTAAACCAACTGGTTAACACCATTGTGGATAGACATATAATGTCATGTAAGAAACTAGCGAATACTATATGGTCGGAACCCGAGCATCCTCTCTTTTCGCAGCTATCTCCCTGCATTTCATCTGGTAGAACTAGAAGCAGCTATAGGAGGCTATATGCTAGGACTACCAAGTACAAAACTCCACAATACTTTATCTGGCACAGCTGTTATGTGATGAGAAATCCGTTAGGTATGACACGATCAACTTACTGCAGCTCTCTAACAAATAGTTCCCATAGTTTTTGTTCTCCTTTCTTTGTTACAATTATATTGTTGCTCACATATTCTATTACACACTAATTTTATACTTCATATTCCTGTGGTGCATCGTTTAAAATATGAATACAACACTGTTCTTTTTTATTTCTTTTTATTTATCCATTCTTTTGTCGTTGTTGCCTTTTGTTTTTAAAATCTTATAAAATTTATGAAGTAATTAGATGCAATATTGTAATGCAAGCTGAAAATTCCATACCTGTACCACAAATACTGTTTGGAATAAAGCTATTATCATTATTTTTATCATTCTAGTTGGCACTCACCAGTCAGCAAGGTGTATCTGCAAATTCGAAGGAACTCATCTCACTTCTGAGATTCAAACTCGCGTCATCTAGTGAGTTCTATAGTCAGGGACGTTACCACTGGGCTATCCAGGCTCGCGATTGACTTCCTATAGGACTAGACTGGATACTTACATTGGATACTAGTAACTAAAGTGATGTGTCTGGTCCTTTCTTTGGTGCAGAATGAATTCTATCAGTCAAGTTGGCAATGTGGCCATCATTCTAGATATCTTGCCATCACGGTGTACATTGATGTGATGACATAAGATGGTTGGAGGCAATCGAACACAGGAAACCTTGGACCTAAGTCTTGTGGCTTGCAGTGGCCTGTTGGAAATGCTACTGTTGGCTTGCATGTCAAGTCCTTAAAACATGTAGAAGTACTGACTAACTTGACATTGGTGTTTGAAAATTTCCACCTTGTTCCTTGTACTGAGTACAACAAATCCCTACACTGATTTCGGATTTAAATTTACACCAGATTTATAAGGTGTGAATATTTCACCAAGTAACATGACAGTCCTCGCAGTCACCATCTCTTCCTTCCTCTTCTCGGAGATCTTTTCATACATCAGACTATTTTTCATAGTACTGATACACAGGAGGTCACCTCTTCAATTATATCCCAGTTTTCCCTCTTGTAATTACTCTATTTCCCGTCCAATAACGTCATACTACAAGTAAAAACAAAGTTGATAGTAGTGAGTTTTATTGATTGAAATGAACTTACTTTCATAATGAGAACATTATTATTCTCCTACTATTCATCAACCTTGACCTATTTATTAAATGTTTAGTTAATCTAGAATGATGACCTATTCTTCTGCATTAAATGAATACTTTTCAAAAAAAGAGAAGAAAAGAATGTAAAATGAGCTCGATAAGTATCTAGTATAGAAATTACCTGATCTTCTCTTTTTCGTTTATTTTACATTTTCCCTTAAATTTTCAAATGTTTAGTCTGTTTGAGGAATGTGGTATTAGGAATTATGGACTAGTAGATTGATGATGGTTTATGAAAGAAAGAAAAAAGGTACCTACGGATTGGAAGAAAGGCTGGCGAGCTCTTCAAGCTGCCAAAGGAGGGCTACTTATGCTCGCCTCTGCAAGAACTGGCTGGGGTGGAGTAATACACTTGTCCATGCCAAGTAAAATACTGAGTCACATCACCCTGGAGAGAATAAAAGATGCACTGGATGCAGAACTCCGCCCCACCGACAGGAGCAAGCTGGATTCAGGAAAGGCAAATCATGTGCTGATCAAAATGCGGCTCTACACATCGTCATCGCAGAACAAAGCATAGAATGGCAGTCAAACCCCTCCCTACTTCGACTTCATTGGCTTCAAGAAGGCCTTCAATAGACAGCGTTGACCGAGAGGTAATTTGGAAACCTCCTCAACACCATGGTGTGCAGTGCCCAAGTCTTTATCAACCTCATTCAACAACTGGCTATATGACAATTGCGCGTGTCAGGTAATCCACAATGGAAAACTTAACGAGGCCTTCGAAGTGAATACAGTAGAAAGACAAGACTACCTGCTTATTATCACCGATGATTTTCTTAGTTTTGGTGGACTTGATTACGCATCAGACTGTGAGAAGGGAGTGATAAGACAGGATTACGCTGAGCTGGCCGATAAGAAAACTCTAGAAGATCTGGATTTCTCGTGTGGATGATTTATGTTTAATGTCACACAAACCGGAAGACCTACAGGTAAAAAGCAACAAACTGGCAGAAGAGGTTGGCAGGCAACGAAGATAGGACTTCAAATGAACACGGAGAAAACGAACGGAGGTGATGAAGATAATCAATCAACCAGCAGCAACAACAACCAACACCAATCATCATCAACGGGAGAGATTTGACAGATGTTACTTCGTGCCTTCACTTATCCAACCAGGAAGCACAGATTCAGCCACACCTGGCGGAACGGATGAAGATATCAAAGCCAGCCAGCCGTCCGAAATCGGAGGGGCAAGATACGCCTTCATCAAATTGAAACCAGTTTGGAAGTAGTCTTCTACACTCAGCATAAGGAACAAGATTCGCATTTTCAACACCAATGTCAAGTCGGTCAGTTCTTCTATACGGGTCAGAAACTTGCACTGAGTGTAATGAAAAGGATTTCCAACAGCCAGTTGTAGACTTTCATCAACAGCTGCCCCCTTCTCTAGCTGGCTCCATACTGAAGATTAAATGACCAGAAACTCTGGCGATGAATGAACCCACAGGCGAAAGCGGATTGTTCAAAAAATATGTAAGACAAAATGGAGATGGATCGGGCACGCATTGAGTAGGCTACTGAATGACATCGCGCTCATTGCAGACCATAACTCGAGTAGAATCCAAATGGGGGGTGACATGGAAGAGATTGTGTGAGGAAGAGATGAGAGAGTCTGGACAGTCGTGTACCCAGCTAAATAGGATGGCAGAAAATAGAAGAAAGTGTAGATGTGTTGCTGAAGCCTTATGTTTCACTCAGAACCCAAGGGAATTATAATAATATTAAGGTTGATACTGGCTGACGTTTTCCTAAACCTCTCTAAGCTTGTAGTAAGGCTAGTAAAGAGGGAAGGTTGGGTGGGAGGCCAGCAACCCAACCTCTCAGAAAATTAAAACCGTTGCTACGGAAACTTCAAAGCTCCAGCTTGAAGGCATATGTTTCACTCGGAAATCAGTGACTGGATGGTAAATTGCATGCCTCGTAAGCTTCTTCATCCAAACTCTCAGGAAGTCCCTGGTTTGCACTTCAAATAGTGGTAGACTAAATGGAAACATCTATCCATTACACTCTCATACACACACACAGAGATACTTAGAAAGAAAAACGCAGCTTCAAATTTCATGTTCTTCTCCACCCACCGCGTTTCGTGGAGAAGAACATGAAACCAAGGCCAAAAAGAGAAGAATACACTTCAGTGCCAAAGAAGACACTCTATTTGAATCTGGAATTCAGGGGAGACCTAGCAGCAGATTTCCCTAAAATGAGAATCTCCAAATCCCTGAAGAAGACTTTTCCGGCAGCAACTCTAAGAGTGATATTCTCTAGCCGCCCACTACTTCGGAGCAATGGGAAGGATAGACTTCCGCATATGACCACTTCAATGTGCATATATCAGTTCACCTGCTCTTGCGGAGCTAGGTACATAGGTCGTTATATGCGGTTTCTTATCAAAACGTGTTAGAGAACATCATCCAGCATGGTTGCAAAGAGGAGGCACTGGTTCAATCAGAAGTGCAATAACTGAACATCTTGTCAATACCTGCCACAGAATCTCAACCGACTCATCATTTAGAGTCATCTACAAAGTAAACAAAAATCTGCCAAAGACAGTGTGCTTCCGACTTCTTTGTACTGCGGAAGCTCTCGCCATATGCATCGAAAATCCGGACCTATGTGTTCAAAAGAAACTAGTCCAGCCTTTACACAACTAACATGGTCCTAGTTCGGTATGTTCCCTTATCCTTCAGTATTTTTGTTTTGTTCTCTGTGTGTGTAATTTTCTCTCTTTACCTTCATTCAATTCATCCCATTTTTTCAGTTATAAAATCAGTTATTTTAAGTTTGTTTCCATGCTCCTCCTGATCACACTTGTAATCCGTTTAGAATAACCACTTTACAATTATATTCTAATCCTGTGTAATTTTTTGTTTCTATGCCTCTTGTAATCTATAGTCACACACACCTCCTAACTTACATTTCAAGGTGAAAGTTTTGATTTCAATTTGTTTCCATATTCATTTTGTTCACACCTGCAATTCGTTCTATCCCTGCCTCTTGTAATTCATATCAAGTTGAAAACAATTATCACCTTTTATTCGCCTTGAAAACTATTTCTCCAGTTCTCAAATATTAATTTTGCATACATTGTAACTGTTATCTAATCCTAGGCAATCTTATCTCTAAGCCCCTTGTAATTTATATTCGTACCTTCAAACTTTCATATCAAGTTGAAAATTATTATCACCTTCGTTACTATGTGGAATTCAACCAATAATTATTGTATATATGTAAACTTATCTATATATATGCGATTGTACAGCTCTTGAGAATGAAATCGCCGAGAAGATCGCCATCTTTGCTGAACTTCTTGTTCTTCTCAATCTAATAAATTAAAAGCAAACTAATCATTAAAAAACAAAATTATGAAATTACAGGGGACGATTAATGAAGAGGATAAGACCATAGTTAAATAACAAACGGCATGAGCTTTTTCTGTGTGCAGATTTCGGGATTTTATTGATGAATCGCAAGCGTCTCCACCATACACAAATGCCGACATCTAACGCCCTTTGTACCACTTGGTATCACATTGTAGATGATCTTAAAAGGTAATTCTGATGTAGCTACTTGGCTTGAGTTCATCAAGTGCTCGAAAATTGAGTTAATAATTGCATTGCATTTTTCTTTCGCTAACTATGCTGGATAATGTTCAGAGATCCATCTGGAAAGTGTATACCTTGTAAGGCCAATACAGCTGACTCCAAAAGAATAAAAGTGAATTTATAAACACGATTTGAAGTTGCTCAAAGCGGTAGTTTATCCTTCACACAAATACATTGATCATTTTTCAGGTGAAGAAATCTATCCGTAGCTCACCTGAAAAGAAGTCTTTTCTCAGTGATCTGGATAAGTGGGTCTCAAGAATCTCAGCTGCGGTGTCACCCTTAACTGCAACTTTTTCCCTGCATCTCTCCTTGGGTAAAGCCAGAAAAAACTTCATAAGAATCTATGCGTGCACAACAAAATTTAAAAAACCCGATCATACCATATTTAGCATGGGTTTTGTGTGAGGAGACAAATATCAGAGAAAAACTTAAAAACTAACTAGACAGCTAAATAAACATCAAATTACAACATGAATTATTAGTATTATTATTATCACTATTGTTTCCTTTAATTCCTAGAGGAACGCACGGCTTCAGCCACACATCTTTAATTGCGTTCGGTTCTCCACCAACGTTTTTATCACTTGGCTCCACGTCTCCTCTTCGCATCACCTCCTCCATGTCATCCTCAAACTGACGACCAACTAACTCGCCGCTTCCCATTCGGGTTGCATCCCACAGAGAGAGACAGCCTGGCGTGTGATGTCACTCACTTGATGGTTTGGTTTCTCAGAGTATGGCCAGTCAATCCACCTGCATCTCTTCCTGCATATTTCTTGCCCAATCGGTTCCTGCTGGGTTGGTTAGTTCATTGCTAGAGATCCCTGTTGCTGATTTTTTCTGGACGGCCATCTGAACTTGAGCGGAGTACTGAGTGAAGACAGCTGTTGATGAAAGTCTGTAGTTTGTTCGAGGTGCCCTTAGTGACGCGCCGTGCAAGTCTCTGATCTGTACAGTAGCAATGACTTCACATTAGAGTTGAAAATCCGGATCTTATTTTCATTTTCATGCTGAGTCCTGTTGATCTCCTCCTGGCCTTGCTTCCGAGATCCTCGTTTTGATATCCTCGTCAATTCCATCCGCCCGTAGTTGAAATGATGCTTCCCAGGTAGGTGAAGGAGGCTGCTTCCTTCAGATTTCTCCTATTTATGGTGGCCATTGTCTGTTGTTGTTACTGTTGCTGTTGGACAGGAATCTTGATCACCTCTGTTTTCTCTATGTTCACCTGAAGGCCTATCTTCTCTGGATGCTTCTTCTATCGCCAACTTGTTGCTTTTCACTTGCATATCTTCCAGTTTGTGAGGAATGAGACATATATCATCAGCGAAGTCCAGATCCTCCAAGTATTTTGTGTGGGTTCATTTTATACCTTTTTCCTCACTGCGCGCTGCCTGTCGCATTATCCAGTCTACGGCAATTAGGAAAATCAGTGGAGATAGTAGCGGGCAGGCAGTCCTGTCTTACTCCCGTCCTCACTTCTCCAACGGATTCCGTGAGTTTCCCGTTGTGGTTTGCTTGGCATACAGCATTGCCGTGCAACTTTTGGATGAGATGTATAATTGTTGGCGGCACCCCTTGGTAGTAGTAGCGAAGTAGTTGCCAAATCACTTCTCAATCGACGCTGTCTGCTGAAAGCCTTTTCAAAGTCAATGAAGTTGAGTGAGGTAGAGAGCTGACTGCCATTCAAAGCGCTGTTCAATAACGACACGTAGTATTGCGATTTGATCGACGCATTATTATTATCACGTATATTATTTATTTATTATTCATTATACTCCACTAACATTCAGTTTTTGTGGTCTTATTAACAATTTTTCTCAATTTTATGTTTTAATATATATACATATGTTTATAAAAGGAGCTAAATTGTTGCAATATCTATTAAAAAACATTAAAAATTCCATTATTGTTGTTCGGAATAAATACTAAATTATATTAATAATTATAATTATTATATTATTAGAAACCATTACCAGTTACTTAAAATCACTTTTAAGTAGTATAGATAAAATTCACCGAAATTTTACGGAATGAATACAAAAATTTCAGGTATAATCACGGCGAGAATGAATTTTGGTAGTTTAATAGAATGGCATTACTATAGATTTTTCTATTCCATATATATATGGATATGTATAACTGTTCTGCATTTTTAGACAAGTCAGAGGCGTAGCGTGTAAACAAGTAAATACATATATATAGTGGGACGTTACTGCTTCAAGTATACATATGAAATATGAGGGATATATGCACGTATATATATACACGCGTATATACCTATGCATTCAAATGTATTGACAAACCCATTCCTTATTAACCTAACCTAACGTTATGCGTGGACATATTAACGATATATTTATGCTAAGCTAGCCAATAGAAATTTCACAATAGCAAATCAGTATTCCCATTTATTAAATATAGTCAGGCATATTCATTATTCAATAGAAATGACAGTGTTGTACATACATAGATATCGCACTACTTATTGGTGGATATTCTGTCATTGAAAAAAAGATTAAAATTTAGTAAAAATCAATTGTGATTATACCTTGGGAATGCACGATTTTTGGGAATAAGGAGTGAATATTTATGCATCAAAGGAAATTATATAAATATGTATTGGGTATCAGGAATTGAATTCTTGAATAGCATTACACTGGGAAGTTTGAATGTATTGGAAGTTAGATATCAAAAGCAGATGTATAAACTGACTAACTATACTTTAGTGGACTTCAATAATCTCTATCAATATTAGCTGTTGGTTTGTAGGGATTCGGATTGGTTACTCTGGTTTTTAATGATGCGAACTTCTCGAAGCTGTTTCATCCTTGTTTTTGAGAGTGTTTAATAGATTTAAAACCCAGGATCTTAAGCTTACAAGGCAAGCTAGCTCGGTGACCATTAAGTCCCTGGCCAGCCTATGAATCCCAACTTCTACCATACCGCAACCGCAATCTAATGTCATAGGTTGACCCTGCTGGCTACAACTTCTCACTAGAACTCCAGGTAACTAATTCCTGTATAGAACTAGTCGCTGGTGAGCATCAAACTGATTATCAAGTCACGTAAGAGAACCGCTACTCGCCTATGACATTAGTATTATTATTATTTCCTTTAATTCCTAGAGGAACATAGGGCTTCAGCCACACGTCTCCACGGCGTTCGGTTCTCTGCTAGACTTTTCACCTGGTTCCAAGTCTGCCCACATGCTTTCATCTCCTCTTCACATGACCTCACCCTTTGACGACCAACTCACCTCTTCCCTTTCGGCCGGGTTCCACTCGAGCAATGGCTTGTCTAGTGATGTCACTTGATGGTTTCCTCACAGTATGACCAATCCATCTCTTTTTCTTCCTGCTTTTTTGTTTCACAATCCGTTCCTGCTGAGTTGGTTCGCTCATTGCCATAGATCTCTGTTGCTGATCTTTTCTGGCCAGCCATCTGATCTTGAGTATTGAGCGAAGACAACTGTTAATGAAGGTCTGTAGTTTGTTTGAGATGCTCTTTATGACTCTCAGTGCAAGGCTCTGATCCATATAATAGCACTGACTGACTTCACATTGGAGTTGAAAATCCGGATCTTATTTTTGATTATGAGTGGTGTTGACCTCCACACAGATTTGAGAGTAATGAAAGCTTGTCTTGCTTTCTCGATCCTTGCCTTGATATCCTCATCAGTCCCGTGAGCCTGTAGTTGAAACGATGCTTCCAGGTAGGTAGGTGAAGGAGGTTGTTTCTTTCAGATTTCTCCTGTTTATGCTGACCATTTTCTGTTGTTGTTGCTGTTGGACACGAATCTTGAACACTTCTGTTTTTTCTATGTTCACCTGAAGGCCTGTCTTTTCTGGATGCTTTATCTTCCAACTTGTTGCTTCTCACTTGCATGTCTTCCAGTTTGTAGGAAATCAGACACATGTCATCGACGAAGTTCAAATCCTCCAAGTATTTGTGTGAGTCCATTTTATGCTTGTTTCCTCATTGCCCGCTGTTTGTCGCATTATCCAGTCTACTGCAATCAGGAAAATCATTGGCGATAGTAGGCAGCCAGGTTGTCTTACTCCCGTCTTCACTTCGAAGGATTTCGTAAGTTTCCCGTTGTGGAGTACTTGGCATGCAGCCTATGACATTAGCTGGTGGTATAGCTATGCAAATATCCCGAATCGATAGAAGTTGGAATTCATCGGATAGGGCATTGAATCAGCTCCCAGTGGCTGAGTGGTCTACGGGCTCGACTTTGGATGCGTACCGTTGGCGAGTTCCGAACTAGGACTAAACAGCTGTCCGGCAGTACTCCCTGGTGATTCCCAATGGTTCTCTAAACGACGTCAGTTGCCTTACAGTTATAATCATTAAAGTATTATTATTATTAATTCTGTGAGCTTTCGTGAAATGTGATATTGACAAGATTTATCAGTAGTGCATAGACGCAGCTTGATAGGGAGTAGACATAATTTTCGAAGAGAAACATTTAAAGGAAATAGCTACAGAGGTAGAAGTGCTTATGCCTCTCAAATTTGAATAAATTTTACGTTGTGGTTAGGTAATAATCTCATTAGACAACTTTTCGTCACAAGGTTTAACCTTAGATAAATTGACAGCCAATCAGAATAGTTTGTTATCCGTTGACCTCAATCAGAAGATATCTTGTTATGTAATTCAAACGCATAAGATTACAAATGAACTAGAATTTGGATACTTTTAAAATTCTAGCCAAAGGCAACCTTACTTACCAGATCATTCAGTCTCGAAAGCGATCCTTCTAAACGTCAGACTGTTAATTTCAGTTTCCGATGTAAACGAAAGTTAAATAAAGCCGTTGGTTCCAATGACCCTTGCAAAATTGATGATAGAGATATAGAAACCAAGTCTGAAGTTAAGTATCTTGGATTAATTCTCTCTTCTGACCTATCCTGGTCCTCCCATGTCTTAGTGATTTCTGAAAGAATATTTCGTCTGACATTTTACATGAAGAAGTTAAGCCACTCAGGCATAACTTAACCACTCTTCTTACAGTTTGTCAAATCGTGCATCTTACCTATTCTTCTTTACTGTTCACCCTTATTCTTTCCTGGATTGCTTAAAAAGGACTATGTCATACTTCGTAGAACTCTGAAGACTGTCAGTAGGACGAGTGGATTCCCATTGGGCCATATCTTTGACATTGTCACTGATAGGCATTTGATATCATGCAACAAATTCGCTAAAAGAATTTTGTCAAACTCTGGGCACCCACTCTACCTGCAGCTCCAACCTTGTGTCTCCTCAGGTAAAACAAGAAGTCTTTTCAGGAGAATTTATGCACGTACGTCTAAGTATAAAAATTCCACTATACCATATTTAGCACGTACTTTATGTGATGAAAATAGTGTCAGGCATGAACTAACTAACGTTCTTCACACTACTAAATAAACCATTTCCTCCAACCTTACAACATCAACCTTTATTGTCATTGTATTTCTTATATTTATAATCCTCTCAATTTTTTGGTTTGTTTATTTTTTTCATAAGTGTGAACAGCATTTAAGCTGTATTATAACTGTTAATTTTGTATTTCCCCTCACTGTACTATATCAACAGAACATAAGATCCAATAATCTATAACATGCTATAATTTCCAAACTGAATCGACGATACTGTTTGAAACAAACTCACTGTTATTACTATTATTACTATTATTATTATACTTAATATTCTCAGTTCGTGCTTCGAATATTTTTGACTTTATATCGTAAAAGTGGACAAATTCCTCCGGTTAATTTTGTTTTTATTTTCAATTTTATTTATATTTTGAGTAAATCAGATGCAATATTGTGACAAAACCTGAGAATTCCATTCTGTATTATAAGTACTGTTTTTGGAATAAAGAAGATTATTATTATCTCTTGTATAGTGAATATTGCTTTAGCAGATAGTGAGTATTGAACTGATTATCAACTGAAATGTGTTGGCAGTCAAATCCCTATCACAACGTTCAACAATATGAAAAAGCTTCGACAGTGTGTTATAATGAACCTAATTTTTCTAAATTACTACACTTATTTCAGGGTTTCATCATGAAATGAGATCGGTTAGAGGACAATTGGAAGACCTGGGAGTACTGGACAGCTATTTCATTCCAGTTCGAGACTCATCAGCAATACACACCCAACCACCATGTTCGAACACAGGACCTTCCGCTTACAAATCAAGCTAACTTGTAGACCATTCAGCCACTGGCACCCGACTGGTCACGGTAAAATCACGCACTGATAAAAATTAGAACTCATGAACTGGTCACTGTGTTGAGTCGCATTGACTGAATGGTCTACAAGCTAGCTTAATTTGTAACCGAAAGGTTCTCGGTTCCACCCCTGCTGGTGGATCCGTATTCCTGATGACTTCCAAACTACTGTGGTCAAAAAGCTGTCCAATACTCGAATACTGCTGTTCAATGGTTCTCTAATCGATATCAGTCCGTTATCTAACTTGAAAACTACACCGAATAACTCTATTCGAAATGATCAATATTTTATAATCTCTCTTTTTCATTCCTAGAGTTCCAAGTGGAGCAGATGGCTTCAGATTTGAATCCTAGAAGTTTCAGTAGCTGTAGTGTTCCTTTTATGTGGTTAAGTCATTAACCTCATGCCCAGCATTCATTTTATGACATTTATATTTATGATACATTCCATTATGGTTAAAATTCATATACAGAGGGCTTTACACTTCAGATAAGTAACCAATGAAGTGTGACCAGTTGGGATAGATACCTTTCTATCATTTCAGGTAGACAAAGGTTTATTAACTCTAGAGGGTATCTAAATTTATTGGCTTGTCGCTAAAATAACCTACAAAGTCTTTTCGTATCATGAATGGCCGTAGATATATTTGTTGGCATTCCTGAGTCTTTAAGCTACCTGATTCATCCCCACACCATCCACTGCCCCTGCAAGTCATATTTTCTTTTAAATATCCGTTTATAGTAGTACATTGCATGCTACACTCATTTTCGCTAATGCAAATTTAGAACTTGGTCACTATCGTAGAATATAATTCCATTTATAATATAATATGCAATATAATTACGATGGACACCTCGAACAAACTACAGACCTTCATCAACAGCTGTTCTCGTTCAGTACTCTACTCAAGATCAGATGGCCGGCCAGAAAAGATCAGCAACAGGGATCTCTAGCAATGAACTAACCAACCAGCAACCGATTTTGCAAGAAATATGCAGGAATAGATGGAGGTGGATTGGCCATACTCTGAGAAAACAAACCATCAAGTGAGTGACATCATACACTAGGCTATCTCTCTATCTCGAGTGGAACCCTCATGAAAAGCGGCTAGTTGGTCTTCTGTACAAGGGGTAACATGGAGGAGGATGAGGTGATGTGAAGAGGAGATGAAGGTATGTGAGCAAACGTGGAGCTAGGTGATGAAAATGTTGGCGGAGAACGGAACGCAATGGAGACGTGCAGCTGAAGCCCTATGTTCCTCCAGGAAATAAAGAAACATAAATAAATTTTAAAAAATTAGATAACTTTATTTTAGACATATGTCAAATTCTAGGTAAACTAATTCTTATGTAATGGGACAGAAACTAAAGGAAATTCAAATAGAAAAAAAATGAAAAAATGATTAGTTTTGACATAACCAGTCTATATTACTAATATTCCCATTAGTACATCTCCGGAGGCAGTTAGAAATGAACTGGACATTAATCCTCAACTCAAAAGTAGGACTAAGCTATCGGTTGATGAAATAAGATTAGTTGTTTTGTTATGTCTAACCTTCACTGTACTTGAATTTAAAAATAAACTACATAATCAAACAAATAGGTTGGCAAGAGGAACACTAATATCCCCAGTGATGACAGACATTTATTTATAGATAGTTGGAACATAAGCCTCTTAGAACGTTTATTCATGCTCTTAGCTTATGGTGGAGATATGTGGATGACACAATTGATCACTGTGTTGAAATCTAAACATATCCCTTAGTTCTCCACATATATATAAACTCAATAATAGACGGAATCCAATTCACTTCTGACTTAGAAAGCGAACACAATGAGTTAGCCATGCTCGACTGTAAAATAAAACGAAAACAAGATGGTGGGTGGGTGGATAATTGAATTAATAAGAAACCAGTAGATTCTTATAAATACTTCGACTTTAATTCATGCCATCCAGAATCAGTAAAGATAGGTTCAGCTAAATCTCTATGTAGTCAGGGCAGGATAGTAAAATCTAAGTCAGAAGACTTAAATAGTGAAAAAAACAAATAAAGGAGGTGATATTAGATGATTGGAGGCAATCGGCACGAAACCTTGAACCTCGGCTTTCTGCTAGTCAGCAAGGCGTGTCTGCAACCTTGAAGGAACTTATGTCCCTTCTGAGAGTGAGTTCTGCAGTTACAGACGTTACCACTGAGCTATTCGGGCTGGCGGCTGACCTCCTGAATGCAGAACTGGGCGACGCGCGTTCGAATCTCACAAGGGACATGAGTTCCTTCAAGGTTGCAGATACGCCTTACCGACTGGCGAGTACCAACTAGCACGAAACCCAAGGTCCAAGGTTTCGTTCCGATTGCCTCCAACCATCTAATTAATATCATCAAATCAATGTACACCGTGATGATGAGCTAGCTACCCAGAATAGTGGCCAAATTGGAAACCTGACTGATAGAATTCAGTCTGCACCAAACAGAGGACTACAGACACATCAACACTATTTACTAGTGTCCAATCAAATAAAGGCAGTATTGCTAATGAATAACTACCCACCAGAATTTATTCAGAAATGTATGAAGAACCATAGAAAAAATAAGATTATTGATAAAAATGACAAAAATAAGGAAAATAGTATAGAATTCAAAGCTTCTGTAGAACTACCGTATAAAAGAGGGACTTCAGAGGCCTTACGTAGGATTCTCAGTGACGCTGGAATTAGGCTGGCATTTAAACCAACCAACAGACAAACTCTCTCACAGATAAACTTTCTTTTCGATTACAGCTTGATTCCACACCATATTTCTTGGTACAAGTATGGAATTATCAGCATGCGATATCGGTAGCCCAAATTTCGCAGGCCGACCATAGATATCAGGTGTGCGTCGGCAGGGTATCGAACCCCGGACCATGTGCATGGTCAGCGAGAGTCCTAACCATTGTGCCACTTTGTCAACTTGAGGACCCAATAGATTCAATTAAGAAAAATAATATAATTTACCAAATACCATGTAATGGCTTTAGGGGAGGTCTCTTACATAGGTCAAACCAAGTAGATTGGGGTCAACTAGATCATTGGAGCGCCGGCAGCACAACGGTTAGGACGCTCGCCGATCATGCACATGGTCCGGGATTCGATCCCCGGTCGACGCACCCTCCGTTTACCTTGCTAAGCCAGTAATAAAGCTGATGAAGAGTTTAGGTTGGGCATGAGGTTAGCAACCCCATCCTGTAAAAATAAACGCTGCTACAGAAACTTCTATCTTCTGGTTTGAAGCCCTATGTTCCACCGGGAACGTGAAGGAATGAAAGAAAAAAGATTATCGGAACATATAAATTCAGCTGGATCTAGAATAATTGATCCTTCTAAGTTAAACAAACTGGAAAACAGCTCAGCCACTGCATTGCATTCACTTGCATGTTATCACAAAATAGGGTTGGTGGGACAGGGTGAGAGTATTAAAAAGTAATATAGTTAGGTAGAGAGAGACAGAGAAGTTAATCACTGGAGCAATCGGAATGACACAACACCTATGCCAGAGATATGGAAAGTGGTAACACACAACAAAGGACAGACAGAATAGACATGAAATATATATACAAGACGAATTGTGAAACTGTGTGACTAAAAATTGATATGATTGTGACTGGCAATTATATATATACTCAAAACCTTGTCATCCAGTTGTTGTTAATACTGCATCCTCACTGTGTTATTATTATTATTACTATTATTATTTCCTTTAATTCCTAGAGGAACATAGGGCTTCAGCCGTGCATCTCCATTGCGTTCAGTTCTCTGCTAGAGTTTTCACTTGGCTCCAAGTCTGCCCACACGTTTTCATCTCCTCGTCACATGACCTCCTCCAAGTCACTCTTGCACTGACGACCAACTCGCCGCTTTCCTTTCGAGTTTCACTCGAGCAATGGCTTCTTTAGTGATGTCACTTGATGGTCTGCTCAGAGTATGGCCAGCCAATCCATCTCCATTTATTCCTGGTTGGTTCGCTCATTATCAAAGATCTCTGTTGCTGATCTTTTCTGGCCTACCATCTGATCTTGAGTATTGTGGGAAGACAGCTGTTGGTGAAGGTCTGTAGTTTGTTTGAGGTGCTCTTTATGACGCACCAAATGTCTGATCGATATAGTGAGTAGCACTGACTTCACATTGGAGTTGAAAATCTGGATCATATTTTTCATGTTGAGTGCTGTTGACCTCCACACACTGTGTGATACTTAAAACAAACTTATGCAATATGGAATAACATTCATGTTCAGTCTATTAATATGTATGGAGCAAAAGAAATCAATAAGACATTTGAAGGCGCATGACAGTTCGCTTTAAAACTAAACAAAACAACATCAAATAAAACTCTATTCGAAATGATTAATATTTTTTGAGTTTTTAATCTATGGAAAATTCCCATTGGGATACGGACATATATATATATATACATATATATATATATATATATATATATATGCAGAAAAGCCATTGCGTAATGTTATATAAGTCATTTCATCGAAACTCTTTCCGACACCATTTCAGATACTCATGAGTTTTAATGCATTCATTAAGTATGAAAAAACAAAATCTCCATTTTTTTTCTCACAACAGCAAGTTTGACAGAATAACTCAGAGATTGATTGAGTTGCTCTACTGTCAAGGGATATTTTGCTAACTTTTTATTTAATCCATGGAAAATTCCCGTTGGAACATACAGAAAATCAAAGCAAGTGGTGATTCAGCGAAAAAAAGAAAGATTCTTTTCAACAATGAATTTATTATCAAGCTGTACAATCGTATATACATACTCATGTGGTTTTTAAGAAATTATATCCGGTGAGGGAACTGAATCATAGGTGTGAATACGTAAAATAATAATAATAGTAGTAGTATGAAATACAATCAAAATATTTGTGTTTATAATCATAGTTAAATATGTACGTTTATCAATTCACCTACTCGTATGGAGCTAGCCAGCTAGCTAGATAGCTAGATATATCACTCGGTCGTTGGACTCAGGTTTTTTTCCGTAGAGCTGAAAAAGCACTATCAGGCTTGGTTAAGAAGACGTAGAAGTGGAGCTATAAGAAGTTCAATCATTCAACACCTAGTCAATACTGGCCAACCTATCTCTACAGCAACCTCCTTTAAAATCGTCTACAAGGCGAAAACTAACTTGCCCAGATCCCTATGTATCCTAGTAGTCTGTATTACTGAAACTTTGGCCATAGAAGTAAAAAAAAGCCAAATATCTGTAAACAGAAGAAATTTCCAAATATTGATTTGTAGCGATTTGATTGATTGATTACAAAATTTTATCATGAGCTAACATCGGTTAGAAAACCAATGGAAATCCAAGGAGTATTTGACAATGGCCGGTAGAGTACAGTAGGTCAATGGTAAAGACAGATACATGCTGAAAACATTAGCTAGTGGTTGTGCCATGACTAGACTGACGAAACAGATGTCCAATACTCCCTGGTTTCTAACCGATGTCAGCTCATGATGAAATCCTGTAACCAACCAATCAAATCCCTACAAACCAATACTTGAATATCACTTCTTTTTGATGGATGAATCACTCTGAAATCAGTCTGGAAATCTTCTGCATTCCACCGGAGTATAAACAACAAATTCAGATTTCCAGCACTAATGTGAAGTTAGTCACTTCTTCTATGTGGGTTAGAAACGTGGCGCGCCCGTCACGACAGGCGTTTCCTACAGGCTAATTCAGACTTCTATCAACAGCTGCCTTCTCTGGCTGTATACTGAAGATCAGATATCTAGACAAAAAGAATAAGGAACAAAATGCTCTGTGAAGGAAACGATCAAGAACCTATTGCTAAAGAAATATCCCGAAGACAATGGAGATGGATCGAACTCACACCAAGGAGACCTTCGGATGATATTGCGTTCTAGGCTATCGCTCGAGTCAGACTCAGATGGGATACGATGAGTTGTGCGTAATCCCGAATGTGACATTGAGGAGATCGTGTGAGCTGGAGAAGACGAATGACTACAGCCAGTCGTGGGGCCATCTACAAAGGACTATAGAGAATAGGCCGTAGTGCAGACGTGCTGTTGAAGGTGAATTTTCCATATAGAACCCAAAACAATAATAATAATAATAATATATTCTCATTTTGTACATGAGGGACGCCAGTTTACAGGCACCATCAATTCGATAAATTACACATACGATTAGTAAGCACAGTTAGTAATGATAATATAATAAGGTACATATTTATTCCTATATATATATATATATATATATATATATATATATATATAAGAGAAGGTAATGGAATAATGACAGTAAGCACACTTTGTATAAGTTAAAACAATTTATATGACATAATCCTGGGAACGATTACTGTTTGAATTTGTCGAAAATGCGCGTAACAACTGAGTGTTGCGCGTTACATTTGGTTGATATGGTGGGCTACTCACAAAAGTATAAAAATGGCTTATAAAATGTTAGTTAGTTTACTGTAAACGATGTTTTAAGCAATAAAATTTGCTAGAGGCTCACCACAGCAGTTAGTATCCAGTGAAACATGCAGAGAAGTATTAATGATTTAGTAACCTGTAGATTTTTTATTTTTTTCGGTCTGGAACCGGAATAACTGCGAACTAATCCATACAAAATATCGAATAAAGCTTGCTGAAGCAGAATATCACCATCGAATGAATCAGCGGGATCTGAAATGCAGCTGTCACCAGATTTTCCTTATTTCATAGATATCCAGGTTTTCAAGTGTTCGTTTGCAGGGATTTGATTGGTTACAGGATCTTCATCATGAGCTGACATTAGTTAGAGAACCATTGGAAAACCTGGGAGTACTGGACAGCCGTTTCGTCCTAGTTTGGGACTTTTCAGCAGTACACACCCAACGTGCGTTCCAACCCATGATGAAATCCTTCAACCAATCAAACAAAATCCTACCAAACCAATATATGACTGGTGCTATACAAACACTTTCAGAGATTAGTGAATAAGGGGAATCTTTTAAGGATACGCCACATACTACTCTTTCATATGAGTAGTTAGATTCACTCATATTAACAAACAATACTCACGCATGGCTATTCCTCATGTTTGTGGTTAAATTCATCAAAAAGTGTGTGGATAGTTGTTGGAATAGTTCTATCCTCTTACCTTTCTTGATTGGTCATCCAATATCTTGTCGATTTCTATGAAAATCTTCCGTCTAGCCTACTACATTAAGAAGATAAGATAATTAGATATCAGATTGAAAAGAACAAGAAGTTCAGCAAAGATGGCGATCTTTTCGGCGATTTCATTCTCAAAAGCAGCTGTACAATCGCATTTATATCCATACATTAGTTTATTATTATTGTTTCCTTTAATTCCTAGAGGAACATAGGGCTTCAGCCACACGTCCCCATTGCGTTCGGTTCTCTATTACAGTCTTCACCTGGCTCCAAGTCTGCCCACACGTTTTCATCTCCTCTTCACATGACCTCCTCCAAGTCATCCTTGCACAGAGGACCAACTCACCGCTTCCCTTTCGGGTTCCACTCGAGCGATGGCTTGTCTAGTGATGTCACTCACTTGATGGTTTGTTTTCTCAGAGTATGGCCAGCCAATCCATCTCCATTTCTTCTTGCCTATCTGTTTCACAATCGGTTCCTGATTGGTTCGCTCCCAGAGATCTCTGTTGCTGATCATTTCTGGTTGACCATCTGATTTTGAGTATTGAGTGAAGACAACATTTAATGAAGGTCTGTAGTTTACATGGATACAATTATTATTTATTAAATTCCACATAGTAACGAAGGTGATAATAATTTTCAACTTGATATGAAAGTTTGAAGGCATGAACGAATATAGATTACAAGGGGCTTAGAGACAAGATTGCATAGGATTAGAGAACAGTTACAACGTATGCAAAATTAATATTTGATAACTGGAGAAATAATAGTTTTAAAGGCGAATAAAAGGTGACAATTGTTTTCAACTTGATATGAATTACAAGAGGCAGGGATAGAACGAATTACAGGTGTATAGAAACTGAGCATGGAAACAAATTGAAATCAAAATTTTGCAACTTGAAATGTAAGTTAGGAGGTGTGAATATAGATTACAAGATGCATAGAAACAAAAAATTACACAGGATTAGAATATAATTGTAAAATGGTTATTCTAAACGGATTAAAAGTGTGATTAGGAGGAACATGGAAACAAACTTAAAATAACTGATTTTATAACTGAAAAAATAGGATGAATTGAATGAAGACAAAGAGAGGAAATTACACACAGAGAGAACAAAACAAAAAAATGAAGGATAAGGGAACATACTGAACTAGGTCCATGGTAGTTGTAAAGGCTGGACTAGTTTCTTTTGAACACATAACTCCGACTTTTCGATGCATATGGCGAGAGCTTCCGCAGTACAGCTTTTGAGAATGAAATCCCCGAAAAGATATCTTTGCTGAACTTCTTGTTCTTTTCAATCTAATGTTCCGATGGGTATTTTCCACAATTAGATATCACACAACTTCTATTTTTACAGTCTGTTAACGCATGTATCTTACCTATTGTTCTTTACTGTTCCCCCTTAATGTTTCCTGGGCAGCTCAAAAAGGAATATTCTATATTATGAAGGGTATTAAAGGTTGTCAGTAGGGTAAATTGTGTGCTACTAAGTCAGCTGGTTACTATGGTATTCGACAGACAACTGAACTCATGTGAGAGATCGTCTAAATTCATATTGTCTCTGACTCTCAACACCCTCTCTTTTCACCCACCACTCTCCCCACGTTCTATCTCATCAGGTAGGCGGACTAGAAGTTATTATAAAAGACTATATGTTCACTCACACAACCAAGTATACAAACTCAACGATAATGTATTTGGCCCGCCTGAATTCTGTGTGATGGAGATAGTGTTAAGCATGAAAGTGACAACTTACTATGTAGTCAGCTAGCACAACGAATGACTCTTTTATCTTCGCCTCTTGTGTTTGTAATTTATGGTGACACTGGTCTTTCAATTATCTCATCATTTCAGCTATTAAACATCATCATTATTATTATCATTTTATACTTTTTGTACATATTTTTGACTCTTGTCACTGGTAATTCCAGATTGTTGCTATTATCAATTATGGTCACCTACACCCTGTAATGTTTCATTGTTGTTGATGTAGGCGTGTAAATTAGAGATGCATTGTTGTACTGCATGCTTGGAATTCCACACTGTCTCATCAGTACTGTCTTGGAATAAAGCAAATTATTATTATTACTATTATTATCACATTAAACCATTTAGTTTGAAAGGCGGAGAGTAATTTTTGATTGATGAATATCCATACAGAATATAGAGGTAAATATTTGAAACCGCACAAAAGTCTAATTAACTCTTCAGTCACCATAGCAATGAATAAGACTAACATAACCAAATTGTTTCAATTCAAATGACATTGACCTCAACCAACAGCGGGTTATTTGAGCATAAGTTGGAAGGAGGGTATCTTATTGGTCACACGAGTAAATATTCCGTCTAGCTTATCTTATCGTTGCTAGCCCCACACCCAACCTTCCTTATTTACTGGCTTTACTACCGGCTTAGTGAGGCTTATGAGTGCGTCAGTGACCTGGGATCGAACCCAGGATCATGTGCGGCGTGGTTGGCGAACACTTCTACTACTGGACCACGAACGTCCCTGCATGTTGAGAAAATCCTGCAAGATATTCTTACCTATAGTTCGAAGGGTTAGAAAAATATTCATGTATATGTATTGTCTTAACTCTAACATCACTGGCTTTATTCTGGAAACTTCTGCATAGCAATTTTGTCACTTCTCTATTATTCCTCACATCAATAATAAAATCAAAATTATTCACAATCGAACGAGTTGATTACTATTATTATTCAGATGTTACACTGATTGCAGTGTAAACTGGATCACTACCTTGGTAACCAGTTGTTACAGAGTTCCTAGTGGAACATCGGGCTTCATGAGCACATCACACTTCCACTTTATTCTATGCAGTCTCTTTCATCACGTCGCTACACAAGTGTCCATACAACCTGCACCATGTTATTCTCACATAGACTGACATGGCTAGGACACTTGCTGTCACCTTCCTCAACAAGCACTGTCAGCTAACATATCACTCCATGAAGAAGTTAACAGCCGCGTAAGGAAGTGAAGGCTGTCCGGTTAGGGTCCTCGATATACTGAGAAGCAATGGCTTTGAGACTATTGGTGAGATAGCTACAAATTTGCCTCAATATCACATATGCTTTTACTGTTTTCAGTCTCTCAAATGCATTAAGTCCCAATGCTTTTGTCATGTTACTTCTCTCTCCCTATCTTCTCTACCTTCGTTGGCCACATGCAGTCTGGAAAACTCAACTGCTCCACTTCTGTGGGAGGTTCTCTGTTGAAACTCATTCAGTTAGTCAGTCAGTCCAGTCATAAGGTGAATTATTCAGCCACCAACTGATGCTTTAAATGTCGGTTTCTTTTTACTAAAGTTTTGCCGTACTGTATCCAGGTATCCATGTATTCACGAAAGAGAGGGCAGGGGGTTAAAACGTCGCTGTTGCACACGATGATAGCGTAGCCTAGCGATATTCGGCGTCAGTGTGTCTGTGTCTAACATCTGTGTCCGTATTCAGCTCGGCGTATTGCAAACAAAGAAGTGGCGCCTTCATAACATATTGGCGATGTGGTTGTTGGCTTCTCAGATGTTGGACAAAATCTATCGAACAATCAGTTTAGTTCAATCTGGAAGCCAGGGTGGTCGTAAAGCCACTGTAATTCGCCATATCTCTCATAAACTCGTCATCAACTTCTGCCGAAATACCCTCTGGTCCCACCCACTTCAAATGTACACCCAAACATCACACCTCCATCATCCTGCTAGCATTGTGGTGTTCGCCATTTCCTCAAATCTTGTCCATATAGGACTGCAATAATGCTGGACACAAAGATGGTTTTAGCCAGCCAGCAACACACACACACATAATGACACTCAGACTGTCAAGCCTTAGTAAGTCGCCACAGACGCCATTCCCAGCCAGCACCTGCTTACCAACTATTCATCAGTGTCCAGACTGTACATCCTCAAGATAGCGCTACACCTGTGTTTCAACCAAAGAGATATGTGCTGTGTGTTTCATAACGACAAGCTGACGCTAAACTCTTCAGTCTCAAACGACAACATGTTTTCGTGTATGCCACAGCTTCTCACGCTTTTATAGGGAGGAGGCTACGAATGCTCCAGACCTTCCAGTAAACAACAGACCACTCTCTCTCCCTCGACGTCGACCAGCCAGATGCAGATTGTGGACACAGGGGTTCCAGTTTGGCCCCAAGCAATACGTCTTTCCTAAAGGGGGATGTGATATACAGACAGATGAACAACTGATGATCCTTTCATACATTTATTCCCCTTAATGAATTTGAACAAAGCAAGAACAACAGATTTTAGCAGAATAAAATGGTACCATCTTTTATTTCGTCGCCTTCTCGTCAGCTACTTACAGGGCAAAGACATTATTAAATGTATCTACAAAAACAATTTTAATATACTTGCACAGAGTTCATTTTAAACAAAAATCAATCGATCAATATACGTATACATTAATATATATATATATATATATGCAATATTAAACACTATTCCTAACAATAATAATCATACACAATGAAAACTTTTTAGCATTTCGCATTCGGATGAAAAATATCCAGTTACCAGCTTGGCAAAGAAAGACTGATAACGGCTTCTTTCTGAACGCATAAGTCAGGTTTCAGGCGCTTGATGGAAATGGCTTCAGCAAACTTGAGGAGAATTGAGCTCTTTTGCCTATTGATAATTTTGAATGACTTTTCCACGTCCACCTCATGACCCCTGTTGAGGAGATGCCTGGCGATGGCACTCACTGTTTAAAGCATTTGTTCCCTTTAGACGTAAGCTTTTCAGTACATGTTCAGAAAATCGTAGATATGCCCTTCTTTCTGTTATTCCAATGTAACTGCTCCCGCAAATACATGTAAATTTGTATATACAGTTGGAATTGTTAACATGAGAAAGATATCTATTGATTTTTGATTGCACCAAAGGAGAGCAAGTTGTTCGATAGACGGGAACGAGCTTAGCTGCAGGATAAGCTATGGCTAGTGATGTGCTCAGCCTTCTGTTGATCATTATTGCAATGTTTTCACCTTTATAATCAAGCTGAATGTAGATTGGCTTTTTTCTTAGTGTGATTTGTTTTACATTTGTAACTTCAGATCTTCCATACTTGTTGATGAACCTTTGGGGGTACCCATTGCTCTTCAATGTCTTTTCAAGAAACTCAAATTCTTTTATGGCTATCTTCCCTCACACCTACATCACTGCCCATATATATATATATATATACATATAGATATATATATACTGGTCCCTAAAGTAAATCGATATAATTGATAAGAGCATCCTTTTTTAGTTTCCTTTCCATCACCTTGTTATCAGTACTTAAAGCAAAATACCGTTCAATACACTGGTATACATGTCTAGGTCACTATATGTATGACTGGCAATATGCTACATAAGTTATGACAAAAATGTGGTCCGATATTACCTGGTGCCATTTTTGATTATTTGAATAGACTATATGTATATATAAACTCCATTCTCAGCACTGTTTAAAAAGAATGTTTTCCATCTTATTTGTATTTTTTTTATCATCTGCTTGAAACAATTGGATTCTATGGCCAAATATAGAAGTTCTTTTTTATATATTGCACTACTTACATTAGTATGAAAGGATATACACTACCTATTAGGACTATTTATAATAATCTAGAATATGCTGGCCAGCCGCTTACTAACCAAACGGTAGGTTTAAGATCGATTACCGGCTAACATGTGCTTTTAGACCCTGCGGAGTGGAATATTGAGCTTGAACAGAACATCCTCAATTTCTTCTGCCCTCTCCAGTCCTCTCCAGTTGGCTTTAAGATAGACCATAGGCTTTCATCTCCTCCAACTCACGCTATTTCCGTCATTTCACACTCCTGTTCACACCCAACTCGTCGTTTTGTAATCGGGTTCCACTCGAGTACTGGCCTAGCGCAGTCTCCTCAGTGTTTGTCATATCTGTCTGTATTTTCTTAGACATATTTGCTGACCAATAAGGACTTGATTGGCTTGTTCTCACAGTTTCGTATTTCTAATCCTTTCTGGCTGGCTGGCTGGCCATCTGATCTACAATATGGAAACAGAGAAAAGCGACTGTTGATAGAAGTTAGATGCTGCTGTAGTTCTATATCATAATATAGTCTCTAGTTTAGATAGAGGAGCCAAATATGTTCGGTGTGCCTTCCTTGATTACACATCTGCATTTGACTCTGTACCTAGGTCTCTCTTGCTAAGTAAGCTTGCTGCAACACAGAGTAAGAGCTGGATAAATAAGTGGTTGTATTCCTACTTTTCTGATAGGAAGCAGTACACTGTCTACAATGGAAAGTCCTCCCCTACCTCACTTACTTTAGCTGGTGTTCCTCAAGGTGCTGTTCTTTCTCCTTTTCTGTTTTCTTTTTTCTTACATGACTTGCATCATTCTGATGTAGCAAATTTTGTCAAGTATGCTGATGACCTCTCTGTCTCCATGCCTGTCAACTCTCAGTCAGACTGTTCCATATTAAATAACTTTCTCTCGGAAATTAGTCAGTGGTCCTCTTCAAACGGTCTTAAGCTGAATCCGCCTAAATGTCAGGTAGTAAATTTCACTTTCAGACGAAAACGTGACCTACAACAACTAGATAGCTCACATGGTCCCACTATCATTGACGGCATAGAGGTTGAAACTACATCAAATGTCAAGTACCTTGGACTGAGTATTTCCTCCGATCTTTCCTGGTCCTCTCACATTTTGTTAGTTACTAGAAGGATGTTTCGCTAAACGTTCTACGTTAGGGAGTTAACGCAGTCTGGTATAAAGCAGTCTTTGCTTTCTCAGTTTGTCAACTCTTGTATTCTACCCATCCCTCTTTACTGCTCCCCATTAATCTTTCCTGGACTACTTAAGAAAGATTTTGCTTTGCTGCGTAGGGCACTGAAAGCTGTTAGTAGGGGAAGTAGGATTTCATTAAACCAACTGGTTAACACTATTGTGGATAGACATATAATGTCACATAAGAAACTAGCGAATTCCATATTGTCAGACCCCAAGCATCCTCTCTATACGCAGCTCTCTCCTTGCATTTCATCTGGTAGAACTAGAAGCAACTATAGGAGGCTATATGCTAGAACTACCAAGTACAAAATCTCCACAATGCCTTATCTGGCACAGTTGTTATGTGATGACAAATCCGTTAGGGGTATGACACGATCAACTTACTGCGGCACTCTAACAAATAGTTCCCATTTAGTTTTTGTTCTCCTTTCTTTGTTACTATTATATTGTTGCTCACATATTCTATTACACACTAATTTCATATTTCATATCCTGTGGTGCATTTTTTAAATATGTGAATACAATGCTGTTCTTTTTTTATTTCTTTTATTTCTCTTTTTTTCTTTTTCTTGTTGTTGCATTTCATTTTATTTTTAAAATCTTATGAAATTTATGAGGTAATTAGATGCAATATTGTAATGCACGCTGAAAATTCCATACTTGTACCACAAATACTGTTTGGAATAAAGCTATTATTATTATTTCCTTCATTTCACACACCTATTCACTCCCAACTCGTCGTTTCATATTCGAGTTCCACTTGAGTACTGGCCTAGCGCAGTCTCCTCAGTGTCTATCTGTATTTTCTTAGATATATTTGCTGACCAATAAGGACTTGATTGGCTTGTTCTCACAGTTTCGTATTTCTAATCCTTTCTGGATGGCTAGCTGGCTGACCATCTGATTTTCAATATGGAACCAGAGAAAAGCGATTGTTGATAGAAGTTTTCAGATGGCGGTCGCAAATGATCTTTATGACGCGCCACCGAAGTTTGTGATCCATATCGAAGAACTGACTGACTTAATACTGGTGTTGAAAATACAAATTTTTTGATGTTTATGCTTCAGAGTTCAGGAGATTTCTAAACTCATTTCAGAGTGATGAGTGTCAATCTGTCGTGGGTTTCCGATTTTGGTTTGAACATCTTCATCCATGTTGACTGTTTGAAGTTGAAACGATTCTGCGTAGATTAGTGAAGGAAGTAACCTCTCTCAAATTTATTCCATTAGTAGTGATTACAGCTTATTGTTGTTAGCTGTTTGGTTGGTTAGTTGGTTGCGGCTGGTTATCTTCATCACCTCCGCAATCTTCTATATGTTCACTTGAAGTTTTGTCTTCGCTGTCCACCAGCCTCTTCTGCCAGTTTGATGGTTTTCGCCAGTAAGTCTTCGAGTTTGTGAGACACTAAACATAAATCATCCGCCTCGAAATTCAGATCTTCTACAATCTTCTTGTCGGTGGTCAAGGGTAATCCTGTCTTCTCGACCCCCATTATCATCGGTGATTGTAAGCTGACACAGCTTTGCCTTACTTGTGTCTTCACATCAGAGGCTTCACTGAGTTTTCCGCTATGGATCACCTTACACTTGACACTGTCATGTATCTGTTGAACGAAGTTGATAAAGATTTGGGGCACAGCTCTCCATAGTGTTGAAGTAGTTTTCAAATTCCTTGGCTATCAAAGCCGCTGAAGGCTTTTTCAAAGTGGATATAGTTGAGGTAGAGATATGACTGCCATTCTATACTTCTTTTCGATGATGATGCGTAGGGCTGCTATTTAATCTGCACATGATTTGTCTGTTTGTTTTTTAACCTGAATCTCGCTTGTTCCTGACGGCGGAGCTTTGCATCCAGTGCATCCTAGGATAATGCAACTTAATATTTTGCTCGGCATGGACGATAGTGGAGTTAGCTGAGAAAAAAGACTATAGAGAACAACGTAAAGTTGATATGTTTCCAGCTGAAGCCTTATGTCTCACTCAGAATTATTATTAGTATATTATTATTATTTCCTTTAATTCCTAGAGGAATATATGGCTTCAGCTGCGCGTCTCCATTGCTTTCGGTTCTCTCCTAAAGTTTTCACCTGGCTCCAGGTCTGCCCACATCCTTTCATTCCCTCTTCACATGACCTCCCCTAAGTCATCCTTGCACTCACGACAAACTTGCCACTTTAATTTCGGGTTCCACTCGATAGCCTGGCGTGTGATATCACTCACTTGATGGTTTCCTCAGAGTACGGCCAATCGACCTCCATTTAGTCCTGCTTATTTGTTGGACGATTGGTTCCTGGTTGGTTCTCTCCCAGAGATCCCTGTTGCTGATATTTTCTGGCTGGCCATCTGATCTTGAGTATTGAGCGAAGACAACTGTCTTATCTTCTCTGGATGGTTCTTCTGTTAACTTGTTGCTTTTCACTTGCATATCTTCCAGTTTGTGGGAAATCAGACATATATCATCGGCGAAGTCCAGATCCTCCAAGTTCTTTGTGTGAGTCCATTTTATGCCTGTTTCCTCATTGCCCGCTGTCTGTCGCATTATCCAATCTACTGCAATCAGGAAGATCATTGTCTTACTCCTGTCCTCACTTCGAAGGATTCCGTAAGTTTCCCGTTGTGGATTACTTGGCATGCAGCATTGTCATACAGCTGTTGGATGAGATGTATAATTGTCGGTGGCACCCCATAGTAGCTAAGTAGTTTCCAAATCACCTCTTGATCGATGCTGTCAAAGGTCTTTTCAAAGTCGATGAAGTTGAGATAGAGGGGTGACTGCCATTCGAAGCTTTGTTCAATGATGATCCGTAATGTGGCGATTTGATCAATACATGACTTGTTTTTTCCTGAATCCACCTTGTTCCGGTCGAAGTTTTTCATCCAGGTTGGCGTGTTTGATTCTCTCCAGAATGATGCGGCTTAGTATTTTGCTTGGGATGGACAGGAGCATAATTCCGCGCCAGTTCTTGCATTGACTGAGAACCAAAGGGATTAATAACAATGATAAATGCCAATTGTTATCACTACTATGTGTACTACTTCTCTACCCTTTATTTTTATAACCAATACAAATAGGACTGATATTATGAAAATTAGTAATAGTACTAGTGTGGTGTGATGCAGGTTGATAGGAGGCCGCCGAAATCGATATCCACATTTTAAGTCAATGACTGCAGTAGACGTAAGAGTGACTACTCCTCAAATCTGGATTTACTTTACCTTGTGGACATGAAATAACCTCATTGGACGACATAAGCGGCGGCCTGCTTAAACCTTGGGTTACCAAAAACTTCCATCTGTCTCTCTGTTGCATATAATTTCTCTCATTCGGTTTATTTTGATCGATTAAGATATGACCTCTAGTGCTTCTGTTTTGCAAGTTCCTACTAAACTTGAAGAAAATGCCTGATTGTGAGTGGCAACGTGTTCCAATACATGAGATAACTGTTCTTCAGTTATGTTCTTGGGTCTCAAAATGTACTTCTGAACATCTTATAATTGGCTTTCAACTAGATCGATATTGTGGATTTCTTGAAGGAAGAGACAAAGCAGATATATCATAATGGAATATGGTTTGTGCTTCAGCTCAGAGAGAGACATTCTGTCAAAGGATATACTGTTAATTAATATTTCACTTGAAGATATTGTACGAAGGGAAAATATCATGCAATAAACTCCTCTAAAATTTCTGTACATTTTATAAATACCGTCCAGAATAAAGATGTTATTATATTATTATTATTACTATTATTATTATTAATCTCGTCAAGATTACTAGCTCGCTAGTTTTCTAGCCGGTCCCAAGCCCGGATAAAGAGGGAGGGTTGGTGCTAGCAACTCCACCCCCAAAACTTAACCAAATCGCTACAGAAACTTCAACTTCCGACCAGAACAAGCTACATTCAGGAAAGGTAAATCATGTTCTGACCAAATTGCAACTCTACGCATCATCATCACAGAACATAGCATGGAATGGCAATCAAATCTCTACTTCAACTTTATAGACTTTGAGAAGGCCTTCGACAGCGTTGACCGCGAAGTAATTTGGAAACTACTCGAGTACTACGGCGTACCCCAAATATTCATCAACCTTATTCAACAGCTGTACGACAACGGCACATGTCAAGCGATCCACAACGGAAAACTCTGCGAGGCGTTTGGAGTAAACACAGGAGTCAGACAAAGGTGCCTATTATCACCAATGATATTCCTAATTGTGGTGGACTGGATTATGCGTCAGACAGTGGGAAACGAGAAGACAGGGATATCCTGGACCGACGTGAAGAACCTAGAAAACCTAGATTCCGCTGATGATTTATGTTTGATGTCACTCAAAATCGAAGACTTACAAGCGAAAACCGACAAACTGGTCGAAGAAGCAGGCAGAGAAGACAGGACTCCAGGTGAACATAGACAAGACAGACGTTATGAAAATAACCAACCAACAACAGCAGCAGCAACATCCAGCGGATTTGAAAGAGGTTACTTCATTCACTTATCTAGGAAGCATTGTCTCAACTACAGCAGGAACGCGCGAGGATGTCAAATCGAGAATCGGGGAGGCGAGAAACACATTTATCAACCTGAAACTAATCTGGAAATCTTCGTCACTCAGCCAGCATCAACAACAACAGAATTCGGATTTTCAATACAAACATCAAGTCAGTCAGTTCTATACAGATCAGAAACTTCGCCAGTGTGTCACAAAGAATATTTCCAACAGCCTGTTGCAGACCTTTATCAACAACTGTCTTCGTCGCTCCATACTGACGATCAGATGGCCGGAAAGAATCACCAACAACAGACTATGGGAAGAAACAAAACAAGAACCAATCACCCAACAAATATGCAGGAGAAAGTGGAGATGGATTGGACACTCACTGAGGAGGCCGTTGAGTGACATCGCGCGTCCGGCCAGTGCTCGATTGGAAGCCGAAAGGGAAGCAACGAGTAGTGGGACGTGCAAGGGTGACATGGATGAGATCGTGTGAAGAGGAGTTGAAACAGTATGGATCAACACGGATGTAGGTGAAAAGTACAGCAGAAGACAGAAGCAAGTGGAGACGTGCAGTTGAAGCTCTATGTTCCACTAAGAACCCAAGGGAACAATTATTATTATTATTAAACTTGTTTAACCTTGGACTGATTGGCTATCAATCAGAACAATCTATTCTTCTCTAACCTTACCAAGCTTTTATGTAGCTAAGAATGTATACATATAATGTATTCTTTGATAATGAAAGTCCGTCACCCACTCTACCATCTTCTCCCGCCCGTTACGATAGTTGGATGCAGCTTTTATTACTAATATTATCCTATCTGGTTTACCATTTGATCTATTTAGTATGAAACCAGAGAAAGTGGCTCAAAATGCTTTTGGTGACGTGGTTTCCAAGTTTGTGACCCATATAGAAGAAGTGGCTGACTGCCTTAACATTTGTGTGTGGAAAATTCGAATATTTTTCTTTTTTACTGAATGCAGAAGACTTCCAAACTGATTTCAAAGTGATGACGGTCCGCGTTGACTTTCTGATTCTTGTTTTGACATCGTCATCCGTACTGTCGCCTGTAGCTGAGACTACGGTGCTTAGATAAGTGAAGGAGGTGACCTCATTCAAATTTATCCTTTGATTGTGATTAGTACATGTATTATTATTATTATTATATATAGCTGTACGACAATGTCAGATGTCAAGTGATCAAAAACGGAAAGCTTAGCGAAGCATTTGACGTGAATACAGGAGTAAGACAAGGCTGGCTTTTATGACTGCTGATATTCCTGATGGTGTTAGACTGGAATATGTGGCATACACTGCGTGAGGAGCGAGAAAACAGAAATACCCTGGACCACCGACAAGAAGACTCTAGAAAATCTGAATTTCAAGGCGGATGATTTATGTTTAGTGTCTCACAAACTCGAAGACTTACTGGCGAAAACCCACAAACTGGCAGAAGAGGCTGGCAGGTAGTGAAGACAAAACTTCAAGTGAACATAGAGAAGACTGTGGAGGTGATGAAGATAACGAACCACAACCAACTAACCAACCAACCAACCAGCTAACAACAATAAGCTGTCATCACTATTAATTGGATAAATTTGAGAGAGGTTACTTCCTTCACTAATCTAGGCAGAATCGTTTCAACTTCAAACAGTCAGCATGGATGAGGACGTCAAAACGAAAATCGGAAAGGCACGACAGATAGACAGACAGATATTGGTCACTCTAAAATCAGTTTGGAAATCTTCTCCTCTCCTCAGGATAAAGAACAAGATTCAGATTTTCAACAACAATGTTAAGTCAGTCAGTCAATCAGTCAGTTCTTCTCTATGGATCAGAAACTCCGGTGACGCGTGTTGAGATGCATTTGCAACTTCCATCTGGAAACTTATATGAACAATTGTCTTCTGTGGTTCTATAGTGCAGATCAGATCGCAGCCAGCCAGCCAGAAAGGATTAGAAATAAGAAACTGTGAGAACAAACAAATCAAGAACCTGTCACTCAAAAAATCTTTAAGGGAAAATGGAGATGGATGTGGCACACATTGAGAAGACCATCGAATGGCATCGCGTACCAGGCCCTCGATTTGAATTCGAACGGGAAGCGACAAGTGAGTCATCCGAGGCTGACATGAAGAAAATGAAAGATTATGGATGGTTGTGGGACCAGCTACAGTGGGTATCAGAAAACAGAACAAAGTGGAGATGTAATGTTGAAACCCTATGTCCCACTAGGAACGCAAGGGAACAATAATATTACATATATATATATATACAACCTCTTTTACCTACCCACCTGAGAAGCATCGTTTCAACTACGGGCCGACGGAACTAACGAGGATATCAAAGCAAGAGTTGGAAAAGCAAGACAAGCTTTCACTACTCTCAAGTCTGTGTGGAGGTCAACAGCACTCAGCATGAAAAATAAGATCCAGATTTTCAACTCCAATGTGAAGTCAGTATGCTACTCGTTATACGGATCAGAGACTTGCACTGCGCGTCATAAAGAGCATCTCAAACAAACTACACACCTTCATTAACAGTTGTCTTCACTCAATACTCAAGATCAGATGGCCGGCCAAGAAAGATCAGCAACAGGGATCATTGGGAGCGAACCAACCCAATAGGAACCGATCGTGCAACAAATAGGCAGCAAGGAATGGAGATGGATTGGCTGGCCATACTCTGAAGAAACCATCAAGTGACATCACTAGACAAGCCATTGCTCGAGTGGAACCCGAAAGGGAAGTGGCGAGTTGGTCGTCAGTGCAAGGGTGACATGGAGGAGGAGGTCATGTGAAGAGGAGATGAAAGCATGTGGGCAGACTTGGAGCCAGGTGAAGACTCTAGCAGAGAACCGAACGCAATGGAGACGCACAGCTGAAGCCCTATATTATATATATAATTACTATCACTTCATTTTAACAATGACCCAACTTTTTTATCGACTCCAATTAACTAGAATCTATAGATTTATTATTAGTATAAATGACTTAGAGATTTCAATAATTGCGCCTACTGAATTTTGAATAAAATCTATAAAACTACAACTCGTCAAAAAGCTTATATATATATATAGTCTTATGGTTTTATGCATACTAGTATTATGTACTTATTTATATATATATATATATTTACATAAAATAAAAATAAGTGAATCAATTTAAGCAAGGTATTATTAAATGATTGTATTTTTAACCTATGTAGCTTCTTAGTTTACCGACTGATTTGTAAATTATTAAGTCAGTATTATTATTATTATTATGCTCAATTTTATTGCGTGTAGATATTTGTGTATAGATAGAGTTTAATCTATATATCTACAATAATATTGTGAATTTTAATGAAAAAACACAACTGAAATGAGTCTACCACATGCATGCAAATGAATCGACACACACACACATATAGGCGCACACACCGATAGACATACGCACACATGTACTCAAATAGTCATTAGTGTGTTAAAAATAATAATAATAATAATGATAATAATAGTAGCTTTTATGGGTATGATTACTGAAGTGATTCAAATAATTCACTGCTGCCTTGCAAGGATTTGTGATCTATTTAAAGATTGTGATTACAAGCCAACATTACAGTTAGAGAGGTATTGAAAACTATGAAGCAGTACTGTGGATGGCTGTGTCGTCTCTATGTTGGGCCTCTTCAACAGTACGCATCCCACCTGTAAGTTACAAGGCCAGCTCGTTGAGACCATTGAGCCATTTTGGATAGAATCTAATGGTGTATCGATTCTATTATTATTACTATTATTGTTCCCTTGGGTTCCTAGTGGAACATAGGGCTTCAACTACACGTCTCCACTTGCTGCTTCTGTCTTCTGCTGTACTTTTCACTTCCATTCATGTTAGTCCATACTGTTTCAACTCCTCTTCACACGATCTCCTCCATGTCACACTTGGACGTCCCACTCGCTGCTTCCCTTTCGGGTTCCACTCGAGCACTGGCCTGATGCGTGATGTCACCCAGCGGCCTCCTCAGCGAGTGAGTGTCCAATCCATCTCCACTTTCTCCTGCATACTTTTTGGGGGGATTGGTTCTTCTTTTGTTTGTTCCCATAGTTTCTTGTTGGTGATTCTTTCCGGCCATCTAATCTTTAGTATAGAGCGAAGACAGTTGTTGATGAAGGTCTGTGTAACCTGTTGGAAATATTCTTTGTGACTCGCCAAGTTTCTGTTTCTGATCCGTATAGAAGAACTGACTGACTTGATGTTTGTATTGAAAATCCGAATTCTGTTGTTGTTGATGCTGGCTGAGTGACGAAGATTTCCAGACCAGGTTGGTTTCAGGTTGATGAATGTGTTTCTCGCCTTCCCGATTCCCGATTTGACATCCTCGTCCGTTCCTCCTGTAGTTTAGACAATGCTCCCTAGATAAGTGAATGAAGTAACCTCTTTCAAATCCCCCCAGCTGATGGTGATTGGCGCTGGATGTTGCTGCTGCTGTTGATGTTGTTGTTGTTGGTTATTTTCACCAGGAGTCCTGTCTTTGCTTCTTCTTCGACCAGTTTGTTGGTTTTCGCTTGTAAGTCTTCGATTTTATGTGACATCAAACATAAATCATCCACGCGCGAAATCCAGGTCTTCTAGGTTCTTCACGTCGGTCCAGGATATCTCTGTCTTCTCGTTTCCTACTGTCTTAGGCGTAATCCAGTCCACCACAATTAGGAATATCATTGGTGATAATAAGCACCTTTGTCTGACTCCTGTGTTTACTCCAAACGCCTCGCTGAGTTTTCCGTTGTGGATCACTTGACATGTGCCGTTGTCGTACAGCTGTTGAGTATCGATTCTAACTTTTGATAATTTGCGTTACATATAAATTGACCAGTACTCCCTGCTGGTTTTCAATGGTTCTCTAAGTGACGTCAATTCGCCAGTTACCTTTCCCGTTGGCATCTCATAGCTTTTTCGATCCTAATTGTAAGCTTGTAAGCCATGCAGAAAGGTTTACATAAGGACATGATAGACTCGATCCCATTTAACACATGTGTGTGTATCAATTTGAAGAAAGAGGAATTCTAAGTTAGATCGCCAAAATTGAAAACAATATTTTAAGTCAATGGCTACAGAAGTAGAAGCATTTATTTCTCTTGTTTGAATCTAGCTTACGTTGTGGTTAGGAAATGATCTCAGAGTTTAACCTTCAGAAAATCAGTAACCAATCAAAACTCTCGAAAAATTAACAACCAATCAGAACAGTTTATTATCCACTAACCTAGCCAACGATAAATGTGGTTAAAAATGTATAAATATGGTGTGATTTTCCTCAATAAAAAGTGGTTCGTTACCGAGCCACCATTTAAGAACATATGAGAATTTATGAATTGATTGAGTGTTCTTTCTTTCTGATTTGTAGCTATTTAGGGGGTGGGGCCTACCTGTGATACAAATACTCACAGACAAGGATGTCAAAACCAGCCAGATTCGGAAAGGCCACTGAAATCAGTGTGAAAATCTTCTGAACTCCACCGAAGGCTAAAAAACAAAATTTGGATTTTCAACACCAATGTTAAGTTAGTCAGTTCTTCTCTAAGGGGTCAGGAAGAGCATTCCTAACAAGCTATTAAAGACTTTTATCAAAAGCTACCTTCTCTGACTCCATATTAAGAAGATCGGATTGCCAGCCAGAAATAATGATCAACAAGAAACTCTTGGAACGAATCAATTGAAAGCCGATTGCCCAACAAATTTGTGGTTGAGGAGACCGTCGAATGACATCGCACGCAATGCAGACCATCTTTCAAGTGGTACGTGAACAGAAAACGACGAGGGTGACATGGAGGAGGTCATGTGAGCTGGAGGAGATGAAAGCCTATGGGGAATCATGGGGCCAACTGAGGAGGACTGTAGAGAACGGGACAAAGTGAAGATTTCTGTTGAAGCCATACTTTTCACTAGAAACCCAAGGGAACAATAATATTAATAGTGACACCTGTGATACGTGTGGAAGGATATAACTGATGACTGCTAAGTTATGAGACTACAGCATTAATATCCACACACCTAAATAATATTTACACCATATTTTGAACTAACTTGCACAATCTGATTATTACTCATTTGAACGCTTATGAAATCATCGATGTACATTGTTGAAGACTTCCACACTAGGACAAAACAGTTAGTTGCCTAGTGTCCCTTGGCTATCTAATTGACGACGGCTGGCACCAAAATTCATCTTGAATTTTTTCAAATGCTGGTTTGCAGGGATTTGATTGGCTTCAAATCTGACCACAAACTGACTCCTATTAGAGAACTGTTGTAAACCAGCTACTTTGTTCTACCTTGGGACGATTCAACAATGCTCACTGATGTCCCCCCCGTGCTAGAGATGAAACCGAAGACCTTCAAACCACTTCCCATTCGGGTTCCACTTGAGCGATGGGCTGCATTGCATGCGTGTCATTCGGCGACCTCCTCATTGCATGCCCGATCCACCTAAATATTCTCCTATATATTCGATGAGCAATTGGCTCTTGGTTGGTTTGTTCACCGCCAGAGTTTCATGTTGCTAATTCCTTCTGGCCAACCGGCCAACTGGCCATTTGATCTTCAGTATGGAGACAGTGAAGAGGACAGCTGTTGATAAAGGTCTGCGATTGGCTGTTGAAAATCTTTTTCATGACATGCTAGTCATCACTTTGGTTGATTTCTTCCTGGATAACGAGCAGCCTGGTTACCTGATATACTGTCCTGAGGTCTTTTATACCTGCGGCTTGCCTGCCTGTTCTGATTCAGTTGCCAGTGTGTCATAAAGTTATCTTTTTTCTTTCCTTCTCTATTCACTGCAGTGTACGCTGAACTTAGCTTCTCCTTCTGTTGCCCAACTTTGCATTGAGTCATGTCCTCTTTCACCATCCTCCCCTCTCCCCCGTTCGACTAGCTTCAAGGTAGATGTCCGTTGAGAACCGTTCCTTGCTTTGTATCTTCTTTCTTCCTAAGACAGTTTTACATATTTCCTTGAAAATCGCTTTCAGAGAGTTCCAGTGTTCTTCTACACCGGTTTCCTCGGTAACGCCACGTAGTGTCTTCGACTTTGCTGTGATCTGATCTGTAATGAAGGTAGGTATCGCTTGTATTTTTGTCCTTCAGTTTCTGAATGTTCAAAATGAATTACAGTGGTCTGTCTCCAGTTTTTTTGAGGGATTTCAGTTTCCGATGTAAACGAAAGTTAAAGGAAGCCGTTAGTTCCTATGACGCTTGCAAAATTGATGATACTGATATCAAAACAAAGTCTGAAGTTAAGTATCTTGGATTAATTCTTTCTACTGACCTATCTTGGTCTTCTCATGTCTTAGCGATTTCTAAAAGAATATTTCGTTTGACTTTTTACATTCAGAAGTTGAGGCACTCAGGCATAACTCAACCATTCCTCTTACAGTTTATCAACTCGTGCATCTTACCTATTCTTCTTTACTGTTCACCCTTATTCTTTCCTGGATTGCTTAAAAAAGACTATGTCATACTTCGTAGAACTCTGAAGACTGTCAGTAGGACGAGTGGTATCCCATTGGGCCATATCGTTGACATTGTCACTGATAGGCACTTGATGTCATGCAACAAATTTGCTAAAAGAATTTTGTCAGACTCTGAGCACCCACTCTACTTGCAGCTTCAACCTTGTTCCTCCTCAGGTAAAACAAGAAGTCTTTTCAGAAGAATTTATGCACGTACGTCTAAGTATAAAAATTCCACTATACCATATTTGGCACATACTTTATGTGATGAAAATAGTGTCAGGCATGAACAAACCATTTCCTCCACCCTAACCACATCAAACTTTATTTTTATTGTATTTCTTATATTTATAATTCTCTCAATTTATTGTTTATATTTGTTTGTTTTTTCATAATTGTGAACATCATTAAAGCTGTGTTATAACTGTTAATTGTGTATTTCCCGTCGCCACACTATATCAACATAACATTAGATTTAATACTCTGTAACATGCTAAAATTTCCAAACTGAATCGATAAAGCCGTTTGAAACAAACTCACTGTTATTATTATTATTATTATTATATTTAATATTCTCAACTAAAACTTCGAAAATTTTTGACTTTTATATCGTAAATGTGGACAAATTCCTCCGGTTAATTTTGTTTTAATTTTTAATTTTATTTATATTTTGAATAAATCAGATGCAATATTGTGACAAATGCTAAGAATTCCATTCTGTATCATAAGTACTGTTTATGGAATAAAGTAGGTTGTTATTATTATTATTACTATTATTATTATATTCATTTTGAAGGTTCCTTGAACTAGATGATGGTATATGCCCACATCTGCTCCTCTTCTTGACAATTTCATTTACAAAATACTAAAAAAAGACGGTTACAGGGAAGAAAGCCTTCTTTTTTTACAAAGACATCATGTAGATAGCTGTACATCCATGCTAGTTATAGTAAATGAGTGAGAAAGTTCTACAACTATATCCAATCAAGAGTCAAATTAATAAAAATTGCAATTAGGGATTTCAAATGTAGTAATAACAGAAATAAAACCAGAAAAGTGAATAAGAAAGGCAATAGAATAATAATGGCCATAGTGGAGACAACGGATGGATGTATTTCTTTTAAATACATACCATGAGTTTGAACTTTTGGATAGCTATTGCCTCAGCTATTCTCAGGAAGATGCCTGCCTAGCAAGCTCAATAACATAATAAGTAAATGAATAAAATCCCAAGTTAGTGAGATGATAGTGTAACAGTATATTATAAGATATACAATAATCGGTTATATTAATTAAACGGTTACTTGGATATACTGTTAAAGTCCACGGCTACAAATTATTAATATAATCCACAGGAGAGTTCACTGCTGGAGTCATGTCTACTGGTAGAATCTGCGCACATGTTGTAGAATAGTCTTCGGATGAGGATAAGAGGTTCCTGCAAAAATCCAAAGTATACAACACGGTTATGAGTGAAGCAAGTAGACAGAGTTTAGACCAGTGAGAAGACGAAACGACCAACAGTACATTGTATTTTCGATTGTACTCGGAAGTTGTTTTAAACAAGAGTCATGTGCAATGTCTCTAAATTTAACATCTAACAAAAAAGTGTACAGTCATATTGTTATGTACTCCACATGCCTTTGTCTCAATCCTTCCGAGAGATTTGATCGGATCTTGTATAAGATTTTGAAGGAACTTTCAAATGAATGGAGATGAATGTTGTGTTTTCTATAATCCCTAATTGTATACAAAAAAAGTCAGTTTTCACAATAATTATGACCCTACTATGCTTCTTTTTTCTATCCGATCTTCCTACGATCTACACGAATGTACTGCAAAGCTGATGACTTTGTCGAGACGAAAATTTTCTCCACTGAAACCGCCTTTTTTTAATATTTCCTATTACCATTCAATATGGCTATAAAAGAGATCAGAAAGGAACTCATTTCTTTATGAGCTGATATCGGTTAAATAACCATTGGAAAACCAACTGGGAGTACTGCCAGACAGCTGTTTCATCAGCCTGGTGTTTGGGACTCTTCATCAGTACGCACCTACAACACAGGGTTTCGAACCCAGAACCTTCTGAGTGCAAGGTGAGCTAGCTCGTAGACCACTAAGCCATTGGGACCCGATCCAATGGCCAGCCCATGAATTCTAACTTTCGCCGATTCACGAAATAGCGTGACCGCTAGCCAGTATTCCCAGGTTGTCTAATAGTTCTCTAACCGATGTCAGCTCATGATAAAATTCTGTAACTAATCAATTAAATCCCTACAAACCAATATTTCAACTCATTTCTGATCAAGAACTTAAACTAGAAGACAGTAGCATGCTAAGTGTACGGGTGTGCCCGAATTCCATGGTATTTCAATTCCAAGACGAAATATTCAAGCAAAGTGAGGAAATTGCCATAGGATTGCCAATATTCCCGGTTATGGTAGATATATTCATGGATAGGTAGGAAAGTTCAGCCCAACCCTAAAATTATGGTGGAGGTATGCAGATGACAGATTCACTGTACTTAAAATACAGAACATAAATAGATTTTTCGAACACATCAACTCAAAGGTGGAGACAATTCAATTCACTTATGATGAATTAGAAAGTCAGGAAAGGGAGCTTCCAATGTTAGATTGTAGCGTAACAAGGAAAGAAGATGGGAAGTTAACCACACTAGTGTGTTTACAGGAAACCCATACATTCAAACAGATATTTAGACTTCCGATCATCCCATCTTATGTCAGTTAAAACAGAATTGGTGAAATTTTTAAATGACAGAGCACAAAAACTAAGTAGTACCAAGGAAAATCTAAGGCAGGAAGTGAGGCATATATGAGAAGCCTTGAAACTGAATAATTACCCTGATAAATTAATCAGGAAGTATGTAAGAAAATGCAAAAATAAAATTAATAGTAATAGTGACTAAATGCATTAAAAAAAACATGCACAGAATGGTGATAACATCAACAGTATGGAATCTTAATCATCATTAGTACTTCCATACAAAGAAGGAACTTCGGAAAACACCTTACATTGAATTCTTAACAATGCGGGAATAAAAGTAGCGTTAAAACACACAAACTCAACAGGAAACAAACTTTGTCGGTTAACGGATTCTATGGAGCCCCCTAAACAATGTAATTTAGTTTATCTAACATCCTGTAGTGATTGTCAGGTCAAGTATATAGGTCAAACATTAAAATTATCCCCATACCAAAACCAAAACCATCTTCTGGTACTGATATTAAATTTAGGCCTATTGCAATTACTTCTCCTTTTATAAAATTGATGGAAAAATTACTTTTACTTCGTCTTGAACCTTCTTCATTCAAACCTTTTAATGATCCCAAACAATTTGCATATAAACATGGTAGAAGTACCTTGGATGGTGTGGTTGTCTTATATCATAATGTTGTTTCTTGTTTAGACAAAGATGCCAAATATGTTCGTGGTGTTTTCCTAGACTACACATCTACTTTTGACTCTGTACCTAGGGGCCTTTTATTAAATAAGCTTTCGTTGACGCACAAGGCATCCTGGGCTAAGAGTTAGTTGCATTCTTATTTTTCTAATAGAATGCAGTATACTGTATATAACGGCAAATCTTCTTCTGTCTCTCCTACAAAAGCCGGTCTTCCTCAAGGTGCCGTCCTCTCTTTTCTTTTCTTTTTTCTTTCTTCCTACACGAACTGCCTCATTTAAACGAAACTAACTTTGTCAAATATGCTGATGATCTGACTGTATCAGTGCCTATCACTTCCGACTCTGACTGCTCCAAACTTAATAGCTTTCTGTTGGACATCAGCAAGTGGTCTAAGTCAAATGGTCTTATGTTAAATCCTTCCGAATGTCAAGCAGTTAACTTCCCTTTCAAGCATCGACATGACATACATGAATTAGTTAGTGCTCATGATGCCTGTAGCATAGATGGCCCTGAAACTGAAACCAAGTCAAGCATTAAATGCCTTGGATTAGTTCTTTCCTCTGACCTTTCATGGTCATCCCACATCTTATGAATCACTAAGAAAATGTTTCATCTTACCTTCTACATCAAAAAGTTAAGACAATCAGGTATCAACCAACCTTTAGTTCTGCAGTTTGTAAACTCCTGCATTTTACCTATTGTACTCTATTGCTCTCCATGAATCTTTCCTGGGCTTCTCAGCCAAAACCGTGTCATATAACGAAGGGCATTAAATGCTGTGAGTAGGGCTTGCCACTGCGTGAGCTCGCCAATACTATAGTCGAGAGACATATAAAATCCTGTACAAAATGGGCAAAGACCGTACTGTCAGACCCCTTGCACCCCCCTTATTCACAACTATCCCCTTGCATCTCATCACGTAGGACAAGAAGTCAATATAAGAAGTTATATGCTCGCACCATTAAGTACAAAATTTTATAATACTCTATTTAGCCCGTATTTTATGTGATGGAGACACTGTTAGACGTGAAATATATAAGTTACTATGTAATTTGCAAAGTGAATCGACCCTTTCATCGTTTATCTTTCTGTAATTTTATGGTGTCACCCTTTCTATCGTTTAATTATAACTTTACTATTTTATTTCAGTTGTTATTACTATTATTACTACGATTTTATACTTTATGCATATTTTTCTCCTTATCGCATACTGTAATTCCAACATAGCTGCTATAACAACGTTTTGTTGTTATTATTATTATGTAATGTTTATTTTTTTGTCGTTTTAAGTAAATTAGATGCAATATTGTACTGAATGCTGAAAATTCCTTGCTGTATCATTAGTACTGTTTTTGGAATAAAGCAAAAATTATTATTATTATTATTATTACAACAGCAGCAACATCTAGCGCCAATCACCATCAACGGGAGGGATTTGAAAGAGGTTACTTCATTCACTTATCTAGGGAGCATTGTCTCAACTAAAGGAGGAACGGACGAGGATGTCAAATCGAGAATCGGGAAGGCGAGAAACACATTCATCAACCTGAAACCAATCTGGAAATCTTCGTCACTCAGCCTCCATCAACAACAAAATTCGGATTTTCAATACAAGCGTCAATCAGGTCAGTTCTTCTATACGGATCAGAAACAGAAACTAGGCGGGTCACAAAGAATATTTCCAACAGCCTGTTGCAGACCTTTATCAACAACTGTCTTCGCCGCTCTATACTGAAGATCAGATGGCCGGAAAGAATCACCAACAAGAAGCTATGGGAAGAAACAAAACAAGAAGCAATCGCTCAACAAATATGCAGGAGAAAGTGGAGATGGATTGGACACTCGCTGAGCTGAGGAGGCCGCTGGGTGACATCGCGCGTCAGGCCCTCGAGTGGAACCCGAAAGGGAAGCGGCGAGTGGGACGTCAGTGCAAGGGTGACATGGAGGAGATCGTGTGAAGAAGAGTTGAAACAGTATGGACTGATATGGATGCAGGTGAAAAGTACAGCAGAAGAGAGAAGCAAGTGGAGACGTGCAGTTTGAAGCCCTATGTTCCACTAGGAACCCAAGGGAACAATAATAATAAAATTATTATTATTATTAAAATATTGGAATGGGACTAAATTCAGACTAGCGGAACAGCACAAAAACCTAGCCATATCCACATCAGTCGACCCGACACTAAGGTAAGAAATCTGGAGAATAGTTCAGCTATAGCACTCACTACATGCAATTACACACAATCAAACATACACCAGGTTGAGATAAGAGGACAATTCTAAAATTAAATATAACAGTGTGGGGAGGAAGAGATTGATAACAGGAGCTTTATTTATGGAATCAACTGAAAACGCGTGTAATAGAAATGATTCACTATCTGTCCGCCTGGATATCTGGAAAATTCCACTACCCCAACGACGACAAACTGCGAAAGAATAAAGAAAACTATAAAACAAAAGTTTCGAATTCAAATGAACTGTTGTCAAGATTTAACAAAATAGTTCTAAAATATAATTTTCTACAAAAGTTTCGAAGTTGTGGGTTTAATTAATGATATGATTATGAACAATAAATTGTGTTGTAAACTTTGTCATCCAGTAAATTATAATGTTTCACTGCGTGAAAAACAAATTACGTGGAGGATTTCATCATTAGCTGACATTAATTAGAGAACCATTCGAGAACCTGCAGGGAGTACTGGACAGCTGTTTCCATTGTCCTAGTTTAGGACTCTTCATCAGTACGCACCCACCACAGGAGGTTCGAACCCAGGACCTTCTAGTTACAAGGCGAGCTAACTCATAGAGCATTGAGCCACTGGGACCCGATCCAATGGCCACTGCATGAATTCTAACTTCTACCAATTCACGACATAGCGTGACCATTTCGCAATATCTTCTTCGATGAGTTACTGTCTCATCTTCAACCTGCTGTACCCTACTGGTCACGGCATCACACTAGAACCTCAGGTTAACTGCCTGAACAGAGGCAGTCGCTAGTCAGCATCAGATTAATTTTCAAGTATTGGTTTTGTAGGGATTTTTGTTATTAATATGGAATATTCCCTATGACCTAATGTCTATATTCCGTATATTTCGTATACATAAAATGTTAACATTTCAGTGTTGAGTATTATGGTTATTTGTGTGTTTGTTTGTATGCATGTAGAGCTTGTAAATAATTTCAGCCTAGCCCATAAATAATATAAATCATGTTAAGTGGTAACCGATTTTTCTTCTTTCCCTTTCTTTTTCTCGCTTTAACCCCTGACCTCATTGTCTGACTTCTCTCTTCTTTATCGTCTAGGTTCATATAATGATTCATCCTATATACGTTCAAACTTAATATTAATGAAGCCATCTGTGATTGGTTGATTGATGATATTGAAGTGCATATACTTAGTCAACTAGACTGACTATCAACCAATCAGAATCAAGAAACTACTTCTGCCTGCCGTTGCCTAGATAACATACTCTTAGGACAAACACATTGAGATTCGCAGCAGTATAATTAATTAATTTGCAATAAGAATCGTGTACTCAAATTAATTCTTTTTTAAAGCTCTCTTAATATATGGATAATCTATCCAACAACTACGTATTTGAGAGTTGGTTAATCCTGTAGTCTACATTATTCATCATGTCTCGTATCGATTAGCGCACTAATCCTATTATAACTTGAACTTAGTATCCATCTTCTTGAATTCAGAAGACAGAATGCATGACTCAGTATATACTACTGATTCTCTGAGATGAGTAGTTGTATGCAATTCACAAACTTTCACTGGACACAAGATGGTAACTAATGTCATGTGTCTGGTCATTTTTGTTTGGTGCATGCTGAAGTCTATCAGTAAAGTTTGCAGTCTGGCCATCATGCTAGGTAGCTCATCATCACAGTGCGCTCTAAATTGTTGTTTATTATTATGGTTGGAGGCAATCGGCAGGATGCCTCACCCTTCCCTGAGTTTCGTGCTTGTTGGTATTCATCAGCCTTTAAGGCATATCTACAATCTTGAAGGAATTCGTATCCCTTCTGAGACTCATACCCCAAGTAATTCAGTGCTACACTCAGAGAAATTATCAGTGGTGCTTAGTAGCCAGTCAGACCGAAGTTATGTAAAACCACTGACTGGCCGTTCACGCCCATCTTCAGGGGCAGTGGAGAGCTTATTAGTGGCGCACTGCACAACTTGACACAGCTCAGACAACCGCTGGCTAGCTAGCTACCTCGGCGAATCCAATTCGCGATTTCCACTGTACGCAGTTCAAGGAGGTGAAATTCCACCACAGTTTTCTTTCGAAACTGAAATTATTCAGATAGCGCACACACAACCACGCAATATGTGTGATCCAACTGACACCATAAATGGTAATCAACAGAGATAGCATAAACTTAACCGCCCCCTCTTAAAAGCTTCGAAGACCCCAAACAATTTGCATATAGACAGGGTAGGAGCATTTCAGACGCTGCAGCCGTCTTACAAAACAGTATCGTGTCATCATTAGATAAAGGTGCTAAATACGTCCGCTGCACGTTTCTCGACTTCACTTCTGCTTTCGACTGTGTACCTAGATGTCTCTTGCTAAATAAGCTCTCTATGACAAAAACTGAGTCCTCAGTCACTAACTAGTTACATTCCTACTTCTCTAACAGAATGCAGTACACTGTATACATCCTCCTCTGCTGTGCTCACTGAATCTGGTGTCCCCCAAGGTGCTGTACTCTCCCCGCTTCTCTTTTCTTTCTTTCTACATGACTTACTTTCATCAAATGACATCAATTCTGTCAAATATGCTGACAACCTGACTGTATCTTTGCCAGTCAAGTGTCAAAGCGACTGCTCCAAACTAAATGGCTTTCTGTCAGAAATCAGCCAGTAGTCCAAGGAAACCGGTCTTAACTTAAACCCCTCCAAATGCCAAACAGCCAATTTCACCAAATAGGCATAAATCTGACCTAAACAAACTGGTTAGCACTCACGAGGTGTGCAACATAGATGGAAATGAAATAGAAACCAAGTCGGAAATTAAATACCTAGGCGTCATTCTATCTGCTGATCTCTCCCGGTCGTCTCATATCTTGAAGATTTCTAAGAAAATATTCCGTCTCACCTTCTACATCAAGAAGTTAAGACATTCTGGAATAACCCAACCCTTATACTTACGATTCGTTAACTCTCGTATTCTGCCTATTATTCTCTATTGTTCCCCCTTCGCTTTTCCACGGCTACTGAAGAAGGACTATATCTTATTATGTAGGGTGTTAAAGGTTGTCAGCAGAGTAAGCAATGTGCCACTTAACCAGCTTGTCAATATTCTGGTTGACAAGCACATGGACTCATGTGAAAAATGGGTTAAATCTATTCTATCGAACTCACTCCACCCTCTTCATTCCCAACTCTCCCCTTGTATCTCACCAGGCAAAACCAGAAGCTTATATAGAAAACTATATGCTCACACTAGCAAATATAAAAACTCAACCATATCCTACTTAGCTCGTGTTCTGTGCGATAAAGAAAGCATTAGGCGTGACACCTATAATTCATTAAATAGTCAGTAGAACAACTGGATCTCGTCTTTCCAACTCGTATCATTTATAGGTACAACGTTTTCTTTCTTTCTCTTCCTTTCTCCTTTTCTTTTTTTTCTGTTATATGCTGTTAATAATATTATTATTAATATGTGCTGTTTTGTTTCTCTCTTCCTTACAAACTCTACTTAAAACATTCTTCGTTCTTTCACACTTTGTATATCTCGACCTTTTGTTATCGCTTACGCCAGTAAATATGCCAGCATCTACTTTTCTAACACCTTCAAACACTGTTCAACTTTTGCTTTGCTAACGACTTGCCAATATGTTGTTGTCATAATGAACTGAGATTACCTTAATCTATGCAAAAATTTTCTTTATTGATAATATACCAGCTGGATGCAATACTGTAGTGAAATGCTAAGAATTCCATTCTTCATCACAAGTACTGTTTTGGAATAAAGCAAATTATTATTAATAAATACACGACACCAGATTCTACTGATTGATTCTGTTTCCATAGGAAACTGGTGAGAATTCACCTCCTGAAATTGTGTAAAATGCGAATTAATTGTGAAATTGTGAATCCGATTTACGGTGTCACCAGTTTGCTCAAATAGCTGGTTGGCCACCCAGAGATCAGGTGGTTTGAACTGCTTCAGTTCTCCCAGTTGCGTTAAACAGAGTACACCTTTGATAAGCTTGGCCTCAAAGCAGTGGAATAGCTGTTCGATGCTTAGATCACTTCAATTCAGTTAGTAAGTAAGTACTACTGGTTGATTTGAGTAGTATACAACTACCCATCATCTCAGTCTTTGATTAGTGTAGTGGAATTATTGTTTGGAAAATCCCTCCTCAAATATCTAGTTACAATGTTTGTACCTCATTTTGATGTTTCAACACACTTTGCAACTATTATCCGTCTTTCTCTTAGACTGCATATCATTGTTCTAGCATTTACATACTATACGTTGACCTATATTATTATTATTATATCCTTTAATTCCTAGAGGAACATAGGGATTAAGCCGTGCGTCTCCAGTGAGTTCTGTTCTCTGCTAGAGTTTCCACCTGGCTCCATGTCTGCCCACATGCTTTCATCTCCTCTTCACATGACCTCCTCCAAGTCACCCTTGCACTGACGACCAACTCGCCGTTTCCCTTTCGGTTTCCACTCGAGCGATGGCTTGTCTAGTGATGTCACTTGATGGTTTCCTCAGTGTATGGCCAATCTATCTCCATTTTCTTCTGCATATTTGTTTCACAATCGGTTCCTGATTGGTTCGCTCCCAGAGATCCCTGTTGCTGATCTTTTCTGGCCATCTGATCTTGAGTATTGAGCGAAGACAACTGTTGACATGATTCTCATTATTTGTGTTTATTCGCGTGCAATCTGTAATTTTAGTGCCTCTATTTTTTTGGTTGTGTGATGATATTGACAATGTGATGTTCTACGATTGTAACCATCGGCTCTCTGAGGGAATTGTGGACACAGTTTTGATCCCATCATGCTGGGAATAGTCTACCTGATTCTAAGGTACTTTTTACAGTTGAATTTTAGTCAAATAATTGTCTTCTGTAGTACCTGTTTTGTATTTAGAACGTTCTCTTCACTGCAATTGACTGTCTAACAGCACCTATTGAGATAAATTTGAAAGTTTGATGTTATTACAATTGTTGTTTAATAGATGCACATAGAAGTTACGACGAATAGCAGATTTTGTTTTTAACTGGTTAAAAATGCCCATTAAAATTTTCAAAAGAATGGATACTGAACAAAGAATACTCTTTCCGATAACTTCATCATCAGGCTCTACAGTTATATATACATCATAGTGAATGAATGAACTAGTGTTATGAAATTTTAATGCTGGCAAAGTACATGTCTTATTCTGTACACGACCTATGGTGATTCCTCGACTGAAAGATGAAGTACGTAGACTAGCCACTTTTAATTGTGTCTACCAATTCAACTGCGCTTGTTGAGCGACTTATATCGGCCATTGCTCTAGGAACTTGATTTTTCGTGCTCGAGAACATCTCCCACTATGGCTAAATAAAGGTTTGTGAAAAGCATCAACAATTTGATATTAAACCATCTGGTGCAAACCGGCCACAAAGCCAGCCAGCGTTGAAGAATCCTTCTCTATCATCTACCGCGTGCCTAATAAACTGTCAAAATCATCGAAGCACCACATGCTCCAAACAGCAGAAACTATTGCAATTCACGTGAAACAAGCAGTGCTTTGTGTGCAAAAGAAGCAAGTTCAGCCAGCCACTACTACTACTACTACCCTGGCCGGCCTTCAGTAGAGACTATAAATTCATGAATTTGTATTATTATCTTTCCTAATCTTTCTGACATTCAGTGTGTATTGTTATGTTGATGCAACTGAACTGTAATCTATTGATACTATTATTGATTTGATGTTATTTAAACAATATTAATGTTCTTCATAACACCAATTCATTCACTAACTGTAGACTCCGATGATGACGATTTCGAAACGAGTTTTCGTTGTTCAGTATCCAATATTTTGAAGATTTTGTTTTTGCTGTCTTTGGAGCATTTTGGGACTGTGCGCTGTTTCTCAAGGAAATTTCTGACAGAAATCAGTTACAGAGATTGGTTAATTATATAATTGGAGGCAATCAGATACGCCTTGCTGACTGAAGAGTGCCAACTAGTACGAGACCTAGGTCAGTTAAGCAAGGCTTACTGCCGATGGCATTCAACTAACTTACATGGCTTGCCACCTATAATGGTGGCCACATTGCAAACGTAACTTGTAGATTTCAGTCTTCACCAAAGATAGGACTAGACACACACATTACCCTAGTTACTGACTAGTGTCCAGTCGAAAATGGAGATTGGTTTCTTGCATTCAGACGGCACCGAATCGGTTCCAGTCGTTACACCTAATTTTTTATCTCGATATAGCCAAATTATGTACACCTTATCTTCAAAGCACCATTGTGCAAAGAACCTCCGTGTTGTGCTACTGCTGGCCTTCACATTGTATTTCTTTGTGTTCCTTTCACATCTCCCACATATCTCCCCAACGTTGTATCTTTTGCTCTTTCCAACATCAAATCCATCTATCTCCCTGCTACTTGTTGTTTTGTTGCTAATGAACACCTCTTTATATACTGCTGACAAATCTTATCAGTATTACCTTCCACAGTTTATAGCTTTATTCAGCTATGCTTCGTTTCTTCATTACCATTTAAGGTATTAAACAGATCACGCACTACCTACCTAAAATACATAAAACCAACTTGTCAATGAAATCAATATTAGATAAATTTAACTCACCATGTCATGAAGTAGCAAGATGGCCACCAGACATAATTAAATTATTGCAATTAAATGTGGCTAAGTTTAACTTGAAGGATACTTTTGAATTTATATAAAAAGTAAGAGATAAGACAATCAGCGATGAAATAGGTATCTCTATGGATTTTACTTCCCTTTCACTAACGTCCCTTTATTAGAGACCACTGACTTCATTTGCGATTCTCTTATAAATAATGATTTGGACTTAGGTATTCCACCTCAAATACAACGAGAACTACTACTAGGTTTTACGATGGACGTGAAAACAAAATCTATCGTCAAGATGAGGGCATAGCAGTGGGTTCACCTTTGGGTCCTCTTTTAGCCGATATGTTTATGGCAAAGTTAGAAATTGTCCACTGGAGAACGTAATCAACGAATTCTCGTTCTGCTGTAGATATATGACTGATACTTTTATCTTGCACAGTAAAGTCAACACTGAGGTCTCTCTCAAAACGCTCAATATGACTCATCCACAAACTGAGTTCACATATGAAAAATAAAAAGACAGCACCTTATCATCTCCAGATGTCGTGCTAACAAGAAGGCAAGATGGCAATATTAAGCTGGGTACTTTCCAGAAGAAGTCATGCGTTGGCCCTTACACCCATATCAGGTCGTTTGTTTCTTATGCATACAGATGAAATCTCATCAATACCCTGGTGTTCTGTGTTAGAAAAATTCACACAAGCGACACTTTTGGGGATGAATTCTGCCTATTATTCTCTATTGTTGCCCCTTAATTTCTCCTGGGCTACTGAAGAAAGACTATACCTTATTACGCAGGATGTTAAAGGTTATCAGCAGGGTAAGCAATGTGCCACTTAACCAGCTTGTTAATATTATGGTCGACAGACACTTGGACTCATGTGAAAAATGGGCTAAATCCATTTTATCTAACTCACACCACCCTCTTCATTCACAACTCTACCCTTGTATCTCATCAGGCAAAACCAGAAGCCTATATAGAAAACTATATGCTCGCACTAGCAAGTACAAAAACTCAACCATACCCAACTTGGCGATAAAGAAAGCATTAGGCGTGAGACTTATAACTTATTAAATAGTCAGTAGAACGATTGGATCTCGTCTTTCCAACTCATATCATTTATAGGTACAACGTTTTCTTTCTTTCTTTTCCTTTTTTCTCTCTCTTTTTCTTTTTTTCCGTTATGTGCTTTGTTTCTTTCTTCCTCTTACGCCAGTAAATATGATAGCATCTACTTTTCTAACACCTTCAAACACTGTTCAGCTTTACCTCTGCTACCGACATGCCAATGTGTTGTTGCAATAATGGACTGCGATTTCCTTAATCTATGTAGAATTCTATTTATTGATAATGTACAAACTGGATGCAATACTGTAGTAAAAAATGCTGAGAATTCCATTCTGTATCACAAGTACTGTTTTGGAATAAAGCAAATTATTATTATCATTCTATCAGAATGGATATTCAGAAAAATTTGTTAAAGTCTCGATGAGGAGAAAAGATAGAAAGAAATGCTTGCAACCGGTGCAGAGGAAATGTATATACACGACTGCACTGTTCAAAGGAGACACAGACGCAGAATTACTGGATCAAAACTCCGAAAAATAACAACTAAGAAATTCTTTGCTGTAACCTTGTGTTTAAAATTTGCCATACGAAGCAAAATTCCAATGTAGGTAAAGGACAAGCTACCGAATCTGGCCACTTCAATGTCCATTTATAAATTTAAGTGTCCTTCTGTAGAGAGTTATATAGGTAGAACGCCTAGGACAGCCTACCATCACCTTCTGTAGTACCGTCCAACGTGATTAGTTAAAAAAAGTCGTTAAGTCAATTAGGATATCCACCTTACGGATACTCAGCAAAGGATTGATAAATATTCAGCTTTTACAATTCTATACAAGGTGCCACCTCAATTCCTTAGTTTGTACGCCTTCCAGTGCTAAGCACAGTTGAGAAAATTTCCAGCTTAATCGATATGTTCTGAAAAAGTCTGTCCAATCCCTCTTCATCACATAGCCTTTAAAATCCCAACCTGGAATATTGATCTCTCCTGGTGGTGACACCGGATAACTGTAAATATTATTTTATAACAAGCAATAAAGGTTAATGAAGCAGGATTTAATGAATTCATCAAATTTCGGTAGAACTCGTCAGCTGAATACTCTACATACACGGATATATATACTTTTGAAATTACATTGGGAGATATAGGACTGATAAGTAAACAAACTACATTGAATTAGTCATGCAGAAAGACAGGTGCGAATGTTTTCCAGGTCATGTTCAAATAGATAAGGGGAGAGAGAGTATGAGAGATCAAAATTAAGATAAATTGCATTACGCTTCAATTACATCACTTAGATAAACAATTAGACATTAGAGAATTTAATAAGAATTGCAACCAGAGGGATGTCAATAGTAATAGTTATAATAGCAATAATAATAGTGTTGAAGTGAGTTAAGATAATGCTACTGATAAAGGATAGTTTTAAATGAATCAAGAATAATAATAATGAGAATAATAATAGTAATAATAAAATAATAATAAGAGGTAGAATTATAAGTAAAACGTATTACTATGGTAGATTCAGAGTCACGACCATCTCCTTTTGTACACAGAGACCTGGTTTGTAAACTCGAATTTCACAAGCCTCTGCAATTGCAAGCATCTTCTTGTTTCTTTGTCAGCTGACAACAGTGAATGACTTGACCGCATCGACATCATGCCCGTAATCTACAAGATGCTTTGTTAGTGAGGATTTTGGCACTTTGAACTCAGCTGTTTTCAACCATTTTGGCAAATGCTCCATCATACGAGTAGACAATCTCCTTTCCGTACGACCTATGTATTTGCTTCCACAAACACACTCAAATTGATATACGCAGTTTGAAGTGTCGAGGATTGGTGACTGATCTTTCCAAGATTGTTGAAGCACTCGCTTAGTGGTGTTAAGGAAAACAAGTTTTGCAGCATAATAAGTTCTCTTGATGGCTTTATCGAGTCTTCGTTTGACTACTTCCTGTACATCATCTCCTTTGAACGGCAAACTGATATAGACAGGTTTCTTCGGAACTGTTTGGATTGTTTTGCAGGGGCTATTTTCTTTAGAGTATTTATTAATGAACTTCTCAGGATATCCATTCTTAGATAGAATATCCTTCAGAGATTTTATTTCATGCTCAACAGTACTGTCAGAACAAATTTTTCGTGCTCCTGCTTTATTAACTTTTATTGCTTGTTATAAATTCGTATCGGGAAATAAATGTTTTCAATATTATTTTAACTCGTATTGCTAACTTCATTATCAATGTCATACTGTGGTATAGTTGCACATTTTAATCTCGGTTTCAAAGTTCATTATTATTATTATTTTGTTTAATTGCTATGTGAAAATAGTTATTTCCCCCTCTATTCCGACTAGTATACACATTCTACGTATGAACTCACCGTTGCCCAGATTATATAAACGCGTGAATGAATATATACTTATTATCATTATTATTATCGATAGTTATCCACTAATTCATATTCCTGAACTCTGGTCCTATGCTTTATTAACCACATCATTTCAAATGCCTATGACTAATTTTTCATCATATAAAAATGTAAAGTCTGGCGAGAATTTACCGAGAATACGTATTTTAGAATAAGACATAAAATTATTATTATTGTTCCCTTGGGTTCCTAATGGAACATAGGGCTTCAACTACACGTCTCCACTTCCTTCTGTCTTCTGATGTAATTTTCGCCTGCATCCATGTTAATCCATACTGTTTCAACTCCTCTTCACACGATCTCCTACATGTCACCCTTGCACGTCACACTACTCGCCGCTTCCCTTTCGGCTTCCACTTGAGCACTGGCCTGACGCTTGATGTCACCCAGCGGCCTCCTCAGCGAGTGTCCAATCCATCTACACTTTCTCCTGCATATTTGTTGGGCGATTGGTTCTTGTTTTGCTTGTTCCCATAGTTTCTTGTTGGTAAGACATATAAGCAAACAAGATATTGTTTTCAAATGTTGGTTAGCAGGAATTTGATTGGTTACAGGATTTCATCATGAGTTGACATTGGTTAGAGAACCATTGGGAAACCTGGGAGTACTGCCAGACAGCTGTTTCCATTGTCCTAGTTTAGGACTCTTCATAGTACGCACCCATCACGGGATCGGTAAGTCATAACCAGTGGGGTACAACCGGTCGAGTGAGAGGGCAAATACTCCCCGATGACATTGGCTAATGGTTGCTCTATATCGTGAATATTATTTTCACTTAGATCTTCTTCAGGCTTTACTCTAATTTACATAGCTTTATGAATTAAAAGCGATTATTAAAAGGCGATTGTCTACTCGCATGATGGAGCATTTGCCAAAATGGTTGAAAACAGCTGAGTGCAAAGTGCCAAAATCCTCAATAACAAAACATCTTGTGGATTACCGACATGATATCGACGCGGTCAAGTCATTCACTACTGTCAGCAGACAAAGAAACAAGAAGATGCTTGCAATTGCAGAGGCTTGCACAATTCGAGTTTATAAACAAGGTCTCTGTGTACAAAAGGAGATGGTCGTCACTCTAAATCTACCATGGTAATACGTTATAGTTATGGTTATTATTATACCTATTATTATTATTATTATTGATATTACTCTGTTTGCAATTCTTGTTATATTCTCTAATGACTAATTGTTTATCTAAGTGATGTAACTGAAGCGTTATGCAATTCACCTTAATTTAGATCTCTCATTCTCTCTCTCCTTATCTATTTGAACATGACCTGGAAAACATTCACACCTGTCTTTCTGGATGACTAATTTAATGTAGTTTATTTACTCATCAGTCCTATATCTCCCAATGTAATTTCAAAAGTATATATATCCGTGTTTGTAGAGTATTCAGCTGACGAGTTCTACCGAAATTTGATGAATTCATTAAATCCTGATTTATTAACCAACGACGGCAAGTTTATGGATCAAATAATAATAATAATGTGTTAAATGTTTTGAACGACATTAATAACGACGATTATAATGATAACAAAAAATAATGATAATAAGGTCTATGCTGGTGGCGATAAGAATAACGAAGGTAGTAATATGTGTATATGTAGACAATTCAATAAATAGATTAGGTCAAATCTTAAAAGTTACGTAGTACTAAAGGTGGTGAAGTGGACAGATAATCAGAGTTTAAATAAATGGCATAAAAATACGAAGGAGATGGAAAATAAGAAAGGTTTGGAGGGTTTTGAATAGAATTCACCTAAGCTAAACAAGGGAGAGACAAAGGTAGAACAAACTTCTTTTGTATGCAAAGACTAGGATTGTTCTGTCAAATTAATTCCCATAGCTTCGGATATGTGTTTAAGAGGTACGTTCGAATTCGGTTTCAAAAGATTCTATGGAATGCGATAGACAACTTTGAAGACACTTCTTCTGTCCACTTAGTGACCATTATCATTAATCATATGAGACAGAATAGGACTTCTTATAGATTTTACTTGGTCTTATATATAAAGCTATGCAAATTAGAGTAAAGCCTGAAGAAGAGATCTAATTGAAAACAATATTTTCAAGAGTTGATTTGTAAGAATTTGATTTGTTTTGTGAGTTTGACCACGGATTGATATCAGTTAGAAAACCATTGGAAACCAGGGAGTACTGCCAGACAGCTGTTTCGTCCTAGTTTGGGACTCATCGGCAGTACGCACCCACTGGGTTTCAAATCCAGGACCTTCTGGTTACAAGGAAAGCTAGCTCGTATACCATTCAGCCACCTGGTCCCGATTCAATGGCCCCTTGAATTCTAACTTCTACCAATTCGTGTTTCCTGGATTTCTAGTGAAAAGTCGTGACCAGTGAGCTCCATCCAGTCGGGAGTGAGGATGGAATTCCTGCCGATGATAGTGATTGGTGGTAGCGCTAAAACCATGAATTGGTAGAAATAAGGATTCATGGGCCATTGAATTGGGTCCCAGTGGCTGGATGGTATACGAGCTAGCTTACCTTGTAACCGGAAAGTTCTGGATTCGAAACCCAGCGGGTGTGTACATCCGATGAGTTCCAAACTAGGCCAACGAAACAGCCAGCCGGTACTCCCTGGTTTTCAATGGTTCTCTAACTGATTTCAATTCGTAGTCAAACTTGTTCGCTTATATATTTGTCTTGTTCTAAAACGTATTTACCGGGTGAAATCGTGTTTTATAATTATCACAATGGGAATACTTAACTGATATCCGAATAATTTCGGTGTCCTAAAGGATTTGTGACGAAAATTTCACCTCTTCGAACAGTTGTGAATTTGTTTGGGGGATTTCATCATCAACTGACATCAGTTAGACAACCATTGGAAAACCTGCAGGTAGTACTGGACAGCTGTTTCGTCCTAGTTTGGGACTCTTCATCAGCTCATGATGAAATCCCACAACCAATCATCAAACAAAACTCCCTACAAAACCAATACTTAAAAGTTGTGAATTTGACTTCAAATAGGAGAAATTTATTCAATTAATTAATTATCCCCTGTCTGATCGAACCACAAAATATTTCTTCCCTAGTCTTTCTGTTTTTTACGTTAGCCACTAGAATAATATCGATAAGCCAGTAGACACCTGACTTGACGTAGGCATACTGCGTATATGCTGCTGTGATCAGACAGACATCTAGTCTAGTCACATGATGTGGATACGACAAGCTCAATCCAGTGACGACTGGCTTGCTATCTATCTATCTATCTACCTATCTATCTGTCATTTAGTATGTAGCATGTGCATTAAGGTCACATGCTACAGCAGCATAAAAAACCAAATATAGAAAGGGATGACTTATATGTGTATGGGCTAACTTGATCTTAGGGTTGTGTGTCTGTTTATTGCCTGTTTGACTGTGTGTTTGTGGACGAGCAAGACGCAAGTTGATGACTAGACATCTGAATAAGAAGGGAAATAAAACACGAATCATTAAACGAGATTTCATTGGATAGTTGTTTTATTGTTCGATGTCTGAAGAGTGAGGAGACAGTTTTAAATATAAGAAGCATATGGTTGAACTTCACCTCAGGCTTACACATAAATTCAAGCTTAAATAAAGGGTAGAGAGATAGGCGTGGGAAAGAGGATCGCGGGATATGCTATATCTCCCACCATACTATTTTATTTTAATGAATTTTATGCTTTATTTCGTATTCACAAAAGCCTCTTTGTTTGCCATATTCATATACTACTATGGCTTGCTTCTTTATCACACAGTGACCTTAACCAGACTGCGTATGCTTCAAAAGGAAAAAAACAAGATGGTTTGATTATATATATTGTAAACATTGAACAGATTAAAATAAATAACGGTAGTCTATATATATGCCCCTAGACAGACTGCTTTTACCCATCTATCCAGCTCAGCTATTATTATTATGATGATGAGGGCAATATTTCATTGCCTCTACACCATAAGACAAATTCATTTCCTTATCCTATTTTGGTCATTACTCTGTATTGTTATACCAAAAGAGTGTTTATGACAAAGAACTAAGTGATGTACAAGGTAGAAGACTCTTCCTAGTTGACTAGTTAGTTACAAAATACAGCTTGATGGATGTTGGGTAACTAGTAGTGTGGAATCCACCAGGATGCGCCACATTTCGTCCTATTTGAGACTTATCAACTGGTCTAGGGGATAACGCTTTGGCATTTGAAGTGGTGGGTACTGGGTTCGAGTTTCAGTGGGGGGAAACCATCAGTCAGTCACTCCATCACTGGGGAGAGCAAGCACATTCAGATAGTTGACGAATAGTCCTAAATAGGACGAAATGTGGCGCGGCCTGGTGGATTCCACACTACTAGTCAGCATCCATCAGATTACTTTATGGTAATATTCAGGCATGATCGCAGCGTTCCTACTTGAGAGGGGCCAACATATCAACAGAGGTGAAACACTTCGGTCCAGTCAATTAATGGGGAAATCATTAATTTATAATTTCTGGCTTAAATTGAGCATTTTTTTTCATGTCTGGTATTTTCTTCTTACTACACATAATTTATTATCACTTTTTCCTTTGGGTTCCGAGTGGAACATACGGATTCAACAGAACATCTCTACTTCATCTTTAGCTGGCCCCATGATTGTTCATAGGTTCTCATTAACCTCAAACTCACACGATCTCATCCATGTTACCCTCGTTCGCACTGACCATCCACTTGTCGCTTCCGATTTGGATTCCATTCAAGTGTAGGGCGCGCGATATCATTCGACGGCCTCCTCAATGTATGCCCGATCAATCCATATCCGTTTTCTCCTACAGATTTGTTGAGTGATCTGTTATTGGTTGTGTCGCTGCCTGCTAGAGTCTCTTGTTAATAATTATTTCTGGCGATTTGATCTTCAGTATGGAGCCAGCCAGTGAAGGGGGCAGCTGTTGATAAATGTCTGCAGCTGGCTGTTGGAAATCCTTTTCGTTACATTCAGTGCAAGTTTCTGACTCGTATAGAAGGACCGACTTGACATTTGTGTTGAAAATGAGAATCTTGTTCCTTTTGCTGAGTGTAGAAGACTACTTCCAAACTGGTTTCAGGTTGATGAAGGCGTGCGTATCTTGCCTTTCCGATTCTGGCTGGTTGGCTTCGATATCTTCATCTGTTCCGCCAGTTGTGGTTGAAACCATGCTACCTGGTTGGATAAGTGAAGACAGGAAGTAACCTCTGTCAAATCTCTCCCATTGATGGTGATTGGTGTTGGTTGTTGTTACTGTTTTTGGGGTTATGTTACCTTCATACTTATGAACAATGTGTATCAAATTTAGAACTGAAGATACTGTCCAGAAGGGAAATGAAAGCTTTGATATTGAACTGTCCACTCCAAATAACACAACAACAAGGAAAATACTTACATGAACTACAAATATTCACCAATCTTCAAGTTACTGTGCTGACTGCCTGTAGTTGAAATGATGTTTCCTCGCCAGATGAATGGTGGAAGTAACCTGTGTCAAATCTCTCCCGTTGATGGTGATTGGTGCTGGTTGTTGTCGCTGTTGTCGGTTGGTTGGTTGTTTGGTTATCTTTATCACTTCCACAGTCTTCTCCATGTTCATCTGGAGTCTTGTCTTCACCGCCTACTTCTTCAGCCAGTTCGTTAGTTTTCGCCTGTAAGTCTTCGAGTTTGTGTGACATCAAACATAAATCATCTACACGAGAAATCCATATCTTCTAGAGTCTTCTAATCGGTCTGTGCAGCGCATTTCTGTCTTGTCACTCCACACGCATAGTGCTGAGCATAATCCAGTGCACCACTGACTTCCTGAAGGTTTTCACCAGTCCACGGACTTATTTCGTCTTTCCAACTTCAGTGAAAAATAAGTTCTTTTATTCTTTTTATTTTTTATTTTTCTTGTACTTTCAAATTTCTGTAGCACTTTGACTTGTTTTCCAAAGTACGGATGCTAGCCCCACGCCTAATCCTCCTTGTTTTCCTGGACTTAGAACTGACCAGAAAACTAGCGAGCAAGTAAACTAGGTGAGGTTCAGCTTTAATCACCGTATGATTAATTCACGTCGTTTTGTCAAATTAAGACTGTTTCGTGCAATTTAAACAAAAACTCAACGATACCCTACTTAGCTCGTGTTCTGTGTGATAAAGAAAGCATTAGGCGTGATACCTATAATTCATTAAATAGTCAGTAGAACAACTGGACCTCATCTTTTCAACTCATATCATTTATAGGTACAACGTTTTCTTTCTTTCTTTTCCTTTTCTCTCTCTCTCTTTTTTTCCGTTATGTACTGCTTTGTTTCTTTCTCTCGCTTACGCCAGTAAATATGACAGCTCCTACTTTTCTAACACCTTCAAACACTGTTCAGCTTTACCTTTGCTACCGACATGCCAATGTGTTGTTGTCTTAATGAACTGAGATTTCCTTAATCTATGTAGAATTCTATTTATTGATAATGTACTAACTGGATGCAATACTGTAGTAAAAATGCTGAGTATTCCATTCTGTATCACAAGTACTGTTTCGGAATAAAGCAAATTATTATTATTATTAAAAAACACCAATAATAATAACTGTTTAATATACTTCAGTTTCTATTGATTCTACAGGCTACTGAATAACGCTTATGCATTAGGAGTCCTGTGTTGGAGTTTTACTCATACAAATAATAAAATGAGACAGATAATTTCAAGTTTTACTTTGTAGGGATTTGATTGGTTTCATGTTTGAACACAGATTGATGCCAGTTAGAGAATCGTCAGATACCATCAGAAAGTTCTGGACAGCTGTTTCATCCTACTTTGCGAATCATCAACAGCGCCCAGGCACGACACTATCAGCTATCTAACCCAGGTTACAAGGAGACCTGCTTGACCATTTAACCATTAGTATGGAATGCAACGGTCCATCAGTTCTAATATTGCCTGGAATTCTAGTAAAAGTTCTTGACGAGTGGAGCTCATTAGGTCAGGTTTGAGGATAAACACTCTCTGATGACAGTGGATGGCAATGCCCTTAAAAATCATGAAATGAAAGAAGTTAGAATTTATGGGCCATTGAGTTGGGTCCCGGTGGCTGAGTGGTAAGACAGTAACATGAAAGTCGGGGTTTGATACCTGTCGGTGGGGTATGTGTGAGTACTGCGTAGGTAGGACAGAACAGCTGTTCAACACTCTCTGTCGCTTCTCTCTATTGGTTCTCTAATTGGTATCTTCTCTTTTCTTTCTTTCTACATGACTTACCATCTTCAAATGACATTAATTTTGTCAAATATGCTGAGAAACTGATTGTATCTTTGCCTGTCAAATGTCAAAGCGACTGCTCCAAACTAAATGGCTTTCTGTCAGAAATCAGCCAGTAGTCCAAGGAAACCGGTCTTAACTTAAACCCCTCCAAATGCCAAACAGCCAATTTCACCAAATAGGCATAAATCTGACCTAAACAAACTGGTTAGCACTCACGAGGTGTGCAACATAGATGACACTGAAATAGAAACCAAGTCGGAAATTAAATACCCAGGCGTCATTCTATCTGCTGATCTCTCCTGGTCGTCTCATTTCTTGACGATTTCTAAGAAAATATTCCGTCTTACCTTCTACATCAAGAAGTTAAGACATTCTGGTATTACCCAACCCTTACTCCTACAATTCGTTAATTCTCGCATCCTGCCTATTATTCTCTATTGTTCCCCCTTAGTTTTTCCAGGGCTACTGAAGAAAGACTATAACATATTACGCAGGATGTTAAAGGTTGTCAGCAGGGTAAGCAATGTGCCACTTAACCAGCTTGTTAATATTCTGGCTGACGGGTAGGCACATGGACTCATGTGAGAAATGGGCTAAATCCATTCTAACTCACACCACCCTCTTCATTCACAACTCCCTCCTTGTATCTCATCGGCCAAAACCAGAAGCCTATATAGAAAACTATATGCTCGCACTAGCAAGTACGAAACTTCAACCATACCCTACTTAGCTCGTGTTCTGTGCGATAAAGAAAGCATTATGTGTGACACTTATAACTTATTAAATAGTCAGTAGAACAATTGGATCTCGTCTTTCCAACTCATATCGTTTATAGGTACAACGTTTATTTTCTTTGTTTTGGTATGTGCTGTTTTGTTTCTCTCTTCCTTACAAACTCTATTTAAAACATTCTTCTTCGTTCTTTCACACTCTGTATATCTCAACCTTTTTGTCACCGCTTACGCCAGTAAATATGCTAGTATCTACTTTTCTAACACCTTCAAACATTCTATTCAATTTTAGCTTTGCTACCGACATGCCAATATGTTGTTGTCATAATGAACTGAGATTACCTTAATCTACGTAAAATTTTTCTTTATTGCTAATGTACAAACTGGATGCAGTACTGTAGTAAAATGCTGAGAATTCCATTCTATATCACAAGTACTGTTTTGGAATAAATAAAGGATCTGCACTTCGCCGATGATATACTTCTGATTTCCCACAAACTGGAAGATATGCAAGCGAAAAGCAACAAGTTGGAAGAAGAAGCATCAAAGATAGGACTTCAGGTGAACGTAGAGGAAACATAGGTGATGAAGATTCTTGGGCAACACCACCAAGAGCAACAACAACAACAGACAACGATCAGTATAAATGGGAGGAACCTGAAAGAAACAACCTCTTTCACCTACCTGCCTGGGAAGCATCGTTTCAAATACAGGCGGACGGAAGTGATGAGGATATCAAAGCAAGAATCGGAAAAGCAAGACAAGCTTTCATTTCTCTCAAGTCTGTGTGAAGGTCAACAGCATTCAGCATCAAAAATAAGATCCGAATTTTCAACTCCAATGTGAAGTCAGTGCTACTCACTATACGGATCAGAGACTTGCACTGCGCGTCATAAAGAGCACCTCAAACAAACTACAAACCTTCATTAACAGTTGTCTTCACTCAATACTTCGCTCAAGCTCAGATGGCCAGCCAGAAAAGATCAGCAACGGAGATCTCTGATAGTGGGCGAACCAACCAGGAAGAAATGGAGATGGATTGGCCATACTCTGAGGAAATCATCAAGTAAGTGACATCACACGCCAGGCCATCAGTCGAGTGGAACCGGAACGGGAAGCGGCGAGTTGGTCGTCAGTGCCAGGGTCACTTGGAGGAGGTGATGTGAAGAGGAGATGAAAACGTGTGGGCAGACTTGGAGCGAGGTGAAGACTCTAGCACAGAACCGAACGCAATGAAGACGCGCAGCTGAAGCCCTATGTTCCTCTAGGAATTAAAGGAAACAATAATAATAAATTATTATTATTATCAGTTCGTGGTCAGACTTGAGACAGATATATCAAAAGTTTGAATGGTACAAGTCGCATGTCTTAAAATCCTACAGCTAAGCTACATTCCCATCAACCTTTATCGTTGTTAGGAAATATTGGACAACAATCAGGGGGATTATATTTATCCCTTAAATCAGTTTGTTTGGGGACTATTACTCTCCTATGGAAAGTATGTTTGATCAAGAGTATTCCCCTCTCTATTATTTCTGATGATATTTCAAGTATGTGGGTTCACTAAACAATCTATATTCTGATTCTCTGCCCTTTTGTAATTCTGTAGCAGTAAATTATTCCCCAAAATATTCAGCCTAAAGCTGAAATCGTTATTCAGCATTGCGTACTGACCTTCGTTGTTTAAGTCAACTGGTTAGTTAGTTGAAGATGCGTGGTTATGCATTCATTCCATCTGGCACTCTGTTATGCTATGTTCGGTTGTTCCTGAACGCACTCCAGCTAGCTAAGCAGATATCACCGGTTTACATTTCAGATCCCGGAAATATATTCCATATTTAGAACGATCAGGTTGCTGTTGCCTTGATTTGACTATGGCCTAAACAGAACAAGTAACTTGGGAGTTGGAGGATATACACTTGCATTTGTATATAGCGGATCTTGTGTACCCGTCGACATCCTTGATTTTCTAAAATGTTGTGTACGTATATTCACTCTTTGTGTTGCGGATGGAACACACGACTTAAAGCCATCCAAGCTTCAGTAGTAAGGGTATTGTTTTTTGGAGGATAGGGGTGTTAGGCTCAAACCCAACCTTCTTTGCTTTCAAGACTTACCAAGAGCAAGTTAACTAGACAATCTATTGTAAAAACTCTAAATGAAAGAAGCCATATTCACTGAATTATCATGTCTGCCTTGTTTATAATTCCGGAGAAAATCAGGAGACAGGTATCTATCGATCGAAATGAACTTTTCCATGCAGAATCAAAAACGATAATAATAATAATAAAATTAATAGTGGCTTTATTTCAAACAGTACTTTTGGTACAATTATGAGATTTTCAGCATGTAGTATAGTATTGCATCTGACTGTCTCACTGCAGGGGTAATAATTAAAACAGGGCATTTACATTGATATGAAAATACCACCTGCCGATTGATCCACAACGGAAAACCCAGCGAGGCGTTCGAAGTGAAGAGAGGAGTAAGACGAGCTGGCTGGCTGGCTATTAACATTGATGATATTCTTAATTGTGGTGGACTGGATTATGCGTCAGACTGTGCATGGGAGTGAGAAGACAGAAATGCGCTGCACTGACCGATTAGAAGACTCTAGAAGACTCGTGTGGATGATTTATGTTTAATGTCACAGAAACTGGAAGATTTACTAGCGAAAACCAACAAACTGCCTGAAGAAGCAGGTGGTGAAGACAAGACTCCAGATGAACATGGAGAAGACTGTGGAGGTGATGAAGATAGCGAACTAAACAACAGCAACAGTAACAACAACAACAACCAGCACCAATCACCATCAACGGGAGAGATTTGACAGAGGTCACTTCCTGTCTTCACTTATCCAACCAGGTAGCATGGTTTCAACTACAACTGGCGGAACAGATGAAGATATCGAAGCCAGCCAGCCAGCCAGCCAGAATCGGAAAGCAAATACGCACGCCTTCATCAACCTGAAACCAATTTGGAAATCTCCTGCACTCAGCATGAGGTACAAGATTCTCATTTTCAACACCAAAGTCAAGTTGGTCTTTCTGTACGCGTCAAAAACCTGCACTGAATGTAACGAAAAGGATTTCCAACAGCCAACTGCAGACTTTTATCGACAGCTGCCCCCTTCACTGGCTGGCTCCATACTGAAAATCAAATGGCTAGAAGGAATATGTAACAAGAAACTATGAGAACAAACTAACAGGCGAGAGCCGATCGCTCAACAAATATGTAGGGGGAAATGGAGATGGATTGATCGGGCATACGTTGAGGAGGCCGTCGAATGAAATCGCCTTCAATGCAGGATATGGCTCAAGTGGAACCGAATGGGAAGGGACAAGTGGGTGGTGAGTGTGGAGGAGATGAGAGATTACGGTGAATCGTGGGGCTAGGCAGCTGAAGAGGACAGGAGAAAACAGAAGAAACTTGAGATGTGTTGTTGAAGCCTTGTGTTCTACTCTGATCCTAAGGGAACAATAATAATGACAGGAGTTCTTATACTTAGTCATCCAAGCAATAGTCGCCTATAGTTGCTTCTAGTTCCCCTACCTGATTAGATGCATGAAGACTGTTTTGTTTGGAGAGGATTCTCAGGGTTCGACAGGATAGTATTCGCTAATTTCTTGCACGAGTCCATGTATCTGTCTACAGGAGTATTAACGAGTTGGTTTAGCGACACCACACTCACCTTACTCACAGCTTTTAGTGCCCTTCACAATGTAACGAATTCTTTCTTAAGTAACCCCGAAAAGATTTAAAGATGAGCAATAGAGAAGGGGGTAGGTAGAATTCAGGAATTAACAAACTGTGAAAGTAGACACTGACTGACTGACTGATACCAGACTGACTTAACTTCCTTAAGCAGAACGCTGAACGAAATATCATTCTAAAGACTAACAGGATGTGGAAAGACCAGGAAAGATCAGAGGAAATAGACAGTACAAGGTATTTAACATTCGACTTAGTCTCAACTTCAGTTCCATCTATGGTAGTAGAATTGTGATGGTGTGATACAGACAATGTGTTTCAACGGAATATTATTCTCACACATTTCCACAGTTCTACCAACCAACAGCAACAACCGGGAGACATTTGAAAGAGATAACTCCCTTCAATTACAGGCGGTGACATGGATGAGGAAGTGAAAACCAGCCAGGATCGGAAAGGCAAGTGAAACAGACATTCATCACTCTGAAATCGATTTGGAAATCTGCCTCACTCAACAACATAATGTTAAGTCAGTCCTTCTATGTGGGTCGGAAACTTGGCGCTGAAGACTTTTATCGACAGTGCCTCCGCTCCAATTTGGAAATCAAATGGCCAGAAAGAATTTGCAACAGGAGACTATAGGAACGAACCACTCGACAACCTATTGGTCTACAAACATGGGGAGAAGATTTAGGTGAATCGGACACACTCTGATGAGACCGTCAGGCGACATCACTCGAGTGGAGCTGAAATGGGAAATGACAAGTTGGGCGTGAGTCTGACGGTGACTTGGAGGAGATCGTGTTAAGAGGAGGGGTGGATGAAAACTTATGGTCAATCATGGAGCCAGGTGAAGAGGACTTCAGGGAACGGGATGAAGTGGAGATGTTCTGCTGAAACCCAATGTTCCATTCGCTACAACAGGGAACGGTAATAATATATCACTAGTGAGTCTGAATTGATTTCGTTTTTGAGTTAATAACGACAATCAATAATAATAATAACTGCTTTATTCTTCACAATATTTGAAAACATAGTACAGAATTCTGAGTGTAGTTAATGGCACAGGATATTCCAGTAAAACATAAATCGATGGTGTATCATTCAGCGGAGTGTTTTCCCGTTTGAAGCAGGATCCAATTAACCCCCTCTCACACCTTGACGATGAGCACTGCATTTAAAGCTTACTGATAAGTGTGCGAGTCCCTGTAGCTATCCAAACACATAATTACACATGAATGATGAAACCATAAGAAGTGAAGAAGAGTCTGTGCATTATGATCGATAGAAATTTAAGTATCTCAGAGACGCTAAACTAAAGAGGACAATAGTGTAGCTTTATACTGATGATTTATAATGTTTATCATTGTTATTTCTTCCATATTAATGAAATAACTTTGAAAAAACAAAAAAAGAACAACAACAGAAAGTACAATTCTTCTAAATTTTTTCAAAAATTAATCAATATTTCTTCTATTGATCAGTATCTCATATATATATATATATATATATATATAAAGATGAATGTGAGTGTAGATTAAATTAAGCTGTGATAATAGAGAACTTAAAAATAATGAGATAAAAATGAAACTAGAAAGATAAGTTTAAAAGGTCATTAGAAGAAAAATAATATAAGAAATCACCAGAAAAACAATTTTTTTAACAGTTGGATGTGTTTAAGCCGATATTCAACTTGATTAGGGTTATAGTGTTAGAATAATGGAGAAGATTTGTAGCTCAGGTGAATTATTTTAATTTGGTTGATTTCTCTGAGCTAGTTGATTTAATTGAGAAGCATTCATTGTCTTTCGAGACAACATCTTCAACGCAAGCTTTAATACGAAGTGAAGGTATTTGAATTCCCAATGCGAATGATACATATATCTGTGATTGGTTGTTAGTTTAAGCTTTTATTGATTTTGAAGTGGTGGTCGATAAACAGTTGGGAAATTAACCAATCAGAATTGGCCTATGTGGGTGATCGATGTCCAGTCTGGAAATAAACCAATCACAATCGGCCTATGTAAAACAGTGCCCAGTTTTTTTTTGATCATGATTAAAGACTGATTGACATAACCTTGGCGATATTTTGAGTTATACATTATTGTGTAAAATATACTTTGTGGCTGACATCGTCGTGTGTTCTAGCTTCAGTAATGCGGGCTTGGGAAACAGGTACCTATCGTATAATGTTGTTGGCATAGTCCAAAGGTATTTGAGATCAATGCATCTAAGTTCAGCATTGGTGTCCCTGTCCTATTCTGTTTAAATCTCAATGTTATTGCGAAGTAATCAGGTTGCTTATGTATTATTGATATAAGTATAAAACTTGGGCACTGTGGTAGAGTATAACTCCATTATAGATAAGATTTTATTTTAATAAATCACACAGTGTTGTACAGTAATATTAACTGATGACGTTTCGAGCACAAGCTATTGCTCATAATCATATCAAGTTACTCACACAACTTTTTTCCTTCATTTATATACATGTGTGGAATTGACTAGATATTTGATTAAAAATCAATATGGGATAATGTGCATTCAGAAATAATAATATGAGTGTTATTGATCAAATACAATAAGATGGGAAATAAGTAACTTGTTAGAATGTTGTGATATACGCGAATTGAAATAGAATTTTAAGATTATTTATTATCCTCCTCTGATTTGACTGACTAGTGGTAATAATATCTTCCATATCTCTGGTATTTGCGTTGAGTCATTTCTGCTGCATGTGTTGGATGTAGACTCGATGAACCAGGAAGGATTCAGTAATCAACCTCTCTCTATCTCCACCTAACTATATTACTTCTTAGAATTTTAACCCTCTCCTTCCCACCATACTATTGTGTGGTTGTGTGTTAATGCATGCATGCAGTGCAATCGCTTAGCTTGTTTCTAAATTACTCATCTTCTCAAATCGTGTGAACCATTTCAACCCTAGCTAAATTCTTATCTTCTGACAGGCAGTCTGACTACCCCCGACCTCCTAGTCTGACCTTTGTACTTGACTTAACTCACAGTCATTGCAGGGTATTTTGTAAATTATATTATTTTGTTTAATTAGGTCAACCGACTGGGTCTTTTAGCCTACAGAGCTTGTCTCTGAGTGAGTTTGTTGCTTGTTCATAACAGATTTATTTTATATTAGTGGGTAAATTTCGTTTATAGTAAGCGATGTATGGGTCTGTTAATCACTGATTCTTTTGAGTACTTGATTTCTACAAATTCCCTGGCATTTTTAATATTCCAACTGTCTACGAGATTTCTACATTTTCTCAATCAAATTGGTGTCCATAATTGTCTGCATGCATTGGTATGAAAGAATACAACAGTGTTTGTGTCTTTTGACAGATAATTTATATTCTTCGATTTTAAGTCAAAGGGGACACCCACCTCAACTCATACAGTGTTAACCATAGTTGATGCAGTTTATTTTGCAGATGACATTGACCTTGTATTTCTTTGCTTTCTGACCCTAGTACGTCGCTAAGTCAGTAATAAGACCGGTAAAGAGGAAAGATTGAACATGAGGCTAGCACAACCCCATCCCGTAAAAATAAACACCACTGCTACCGAAACTTCAAGCCTCTAGCTTGAAGCCCCCTATGTTCCACTGGGAACGTAAAGGAATAAAAAACACAACTTATGATACAGTGTGACATTCTCAGCATTTGGTACATTACTGCATCTAGTTTACTCAAAAATGACAAAAATCATTACAGGGTGTAGGTGACCATAATTGATAATAGCAACAATCTGGAATTACCATTGACAACAGAGTCAAAAATAGACAAAAAAGTATAAAATGTTAATAATGATGATGATGTTAGTAGCTGAGATGATGAGATAATTGAAAGAACAGTGTCACCATAAATTACAAACACAAGAGGCGAAGATAAAAGAGTCATTCATTGTACTAGCTGACTAACTACATAGTTAGTTGTCATTTTCATGCTTAACACTATCTCTATTACACAGAACGCAGGCGGGCCAAATACATTATCGTTGAGTTTGTGTACTTGATTGTTCATAATAGCGTATAATCTCAAATAGTGATTTCTACGCCTACTTGATGAATTATTGTTTGTTTTTTTTGCTTTAATTTGCTTTATTCCAAAACAGTACTTGTGATACAGAATGGAATTCTCAGCACTTTTACTACAGTATTGCATCCAGTTAGTATATTATCAATGAATAAAATTCTACATAGAATATGGGTAGTCTCAGTTAATTTTGACAACACATATTGGCATGTCGGTAGCAAAGGCAAAAGTGAACAGAATGTTTGAAGGTGTTAGAAAAGTAGGTGCTATCATATTTACTGGCGTAAGCGGAAGAAAGAAACAAAGCAGCACATAACAGAAAAAAGAGAGAGAAAAGGAAAAGAAAGAAAGAAAACGTTGTACCTATAAATGATATGAGTTGGAAAGACGAGATCCAGTTGTTCTACTGACTATTTAATAAGTTATAGGTCTCACGCCTAATGCTTTCTTTATCGCACAGAACACGAGCTAAGTAGGGTATGGTTGAGTTTTTGTACTTGTTAGTGCGAGCATATAGTTTTCTATATAGGCTTCTGGTTCTGCCTGATGAGATGCAAGGGGAGAGTTGTGAATGAAGAGGGTGGTGTGAGTTAGATAGAATGGATTTGGCCCATTTTTCACATGAGTCCATGTGCCTGTCGACCAGAATATTAACAAGCTGGTTAAGTGACACATTGCTTACCCTGCTGACAATCTTTAACATCCTGCGTAATAAGTTATAGTCCTTCTTCAGTAGCCCGGGAAAAACTTATGGGGAACAATGGAGAATAATAGGCAGAATGTGAGAGTTAACGAATTGTACGAGTTAGGGTTGGGTTATACCAGAATGTCTTAACTTCTTGATGTAGAAGGTAAGACGGAATATTTTCTTAGAAATCATCAAGATATGATACGACTAGGAAGGATCAGCAGATAGAATGACGCCTAGGTATTTAATTTCCGACTTGATTTCTATTTAAATATTGATAACAAGGTGATGGAAAAGAAACTAAAAACGGATGCTCTTATCAACTATTTCGATTTACTTTAGGGACTAGTATATGTGTACATAGGCAGTGATGTAGGTGTGAGAGAAGATAACCATTAAAGGATCATCAGCTGTTCGTCTGTGTGTATATCACCTCCCACTTTAGAAAAGACGTATTGCTTGGGGCCAACCTGGAACCCCTTTGTCCACTATCTGCATCTGGTTGGTCGACGTCAACAGAGAGAGAGAGTGGTCTGTCTTTTACTGGAAGGTCTGGAGCATTCGTAGCCTCCTTCATATAAAAGCGTGAGAAGCTGTGGCATACACGAAAACATGTTGTTGTTAGGGACGGAAGAGTTTAGCGTCAGTTTGTCGTTATGAAACACACGGCACATATCTCTTTGGTTGAAACACAGGTGAAGCGCTATCTTGGGGATGTAAAGTCTGGACATTGATGAATTTTTGGTGAGCAGGTGCCGACTGGGAATGGCGTCTGTGGAGACTTGCCAAGGCTTGACAGTCTGAGTGTCATTATGCGTGTGTATGTGAGTTGCTGGCTGGCTAAAACCATCTTTATGTCCAGCATTATTGCAGTCCTATATGGACAAGATTTGAGGAAATGGCAAGCACCACAATGCTAGCAGGATGATGGAGGTGTGATGTTTGGGTGGACATTCGAAGTGGGTGGGACCAGAGGGTATTTTGGCAGGAGCTGATGCCGAGTTTATGAAAGATGTGACCCATACTAAACTATACTGATCGTTCGAGAAATTTTGTCCAGCATCTGAGAACCCAACAACCACATTGCCAATATGTTATGAAGTCGCCACTTCTTTGTTTGCAATACATTGGGCTAAATACGGACATACATATTAGACACGGACGCACTGATGCCTAATATCGCTTGGCTACGCCATCATCGTATACAACAGCGACCTTTTACTCCCGGCCCACTTGGTCGTGAATACATGGATACCTGGATACAGTATGGGAAAACTTTGGAAAAAAGAAACCGACATTTAAAGCATCAGTTGGTGGCTGAATAATTCACCTTATGACTGGATTGACTGACTGGTTCACTGAATGAGTTTCAACAGAGAACTTCTCACAGAAGTGGAGCAGTTCAGCTTTCCAGACTGCATGTAGCCAACGAAGGTAAGGAAGATAGAGAGAGAGAAGTAACATGACACAAACATGGAGACTCAGTGCCTTTGAGAGATTACAGTGAGTAGAAGCATATGTGACATTGAGGGAGATTTTTAGCCATCTCACCAATAGTCTCAAAGCCATTGCTTCTCAGTATATCGAGGACCCCAACCATAAAGTCTACACCTCCTTAGGTGACTGTTAAAGTCTTCATGGACTGATATGTCAGCTGACAGTGCTTGTTGAGGAAGGCGACAGCACGTGTCCTAGCCATGTCAGTCGATGTGAGAATGACATGGTGGAGGTCGTATGGACAACTGTGTAGTGACGTGATGAAAGAAACTGTAGAGAATAGAGTGGAAGGGTGATGTGCACTTGAAGCCGGATGTTCCACTAGGAACTCTGTGATAACTGGTTATCGATGAAGTGATCCAGTTTACACTGCACTCAGTGTAACACCTGAATAATAATAATAATCACCTCGTTCGATTGTGAATAATTTTGACTTTATATTGATGTGAGGAATGATGGAGAATTGACAAAATTGTTATGCAGAAGTTTCCAGAATAAAACTAATAATATTAGAGTTAGCACAATACATAAACATGAATATTATTTAACCCTACGAACTATAGGTAAGAATATCTTGCAGGATTTTCTCAACTTGCAGGGGAATCGGTGGTACAGCAGTAGAAATGTTCGCCAACCACGCCACATATGATCCGGGGTTCGATCGTCGACCACTGACGCACTCCTAAGCCTCGCTAAGCCAGTAGTAAGGCCAGTAAATAAGGAAGGTTGGGTGTGAGGCTAGCAACCCCATCCTCAAGCTCTAGCTTGACGTCGCCCTCCACAGTTCCACTCGGAACATAAAGGAATAAAACAGTAATTAATAAATCTCAGCTAACACGCCTATCATGATCTTAGTAAATAGATGAAATGGAAGACGACAAGATAAGCTAGACGGAATATTTACTCGTGTAACCACCAATAAGAGACCCTTCTTCCAACTTATGCTCGAATAACCCGCTGTTGGTTGAGGCCAGTGTCATTTGAATTGAAACAATTTGGCTATGTTAGTCTTATTCATTGCTATGGTGAGTGAAGAGTTAATTAGACTTTTGCGGTTTCAAATATTTACGTGTATATTCTGTATGTATAACCATCATTCAAAAATTACTCTCCGCCTTTTAAATGAAGCGGTTTAAAGTGACAATAATAATAATAATTTGGTTTATTCCGAGACAGTACTGATGAGACAGTGTGGAATTCCAAGCATGCAGTACAACAATGCATCTCTAATTTACACGCCTACATCAACAACAACAAAACATTACCGGGTGTCGGTGACCATAATTGGTAATAGCAACAATCTGGAATTACCATTGACAATGGAGTCAAAAATGTACAAAAAGGTATAAAATGTTAATAATGATAGAAGTTAGAATTCAAGAGCCATTGAATCGAGTCCCAGTGGCTGAATGGTATACGAGCTTGCCTTGTAACCGGAAGGTCCTGGGTTCGAATCCCAGTGGGTGCGTACTGCCGATGATTCCCAAACTAGGATGAAACAGCAGCTGTCCAGTACTCCCTGGTTTTCAATGGTTCTCTAACTGATATCAGTCCGTGATCAACTCGTAAAAAAACATAACTAATCCTTACAAACCAAACTAAAGAAAATAATGATGATGTTGAATAGCTGAAATGATGAGGTAATTGAAAGACTAGTGTCACCATAAATTACAAACACAAGAGGAGAAGATAAAAGAGTCGTTCATTGTGCTAACTGACTACATAGTAAGTTGTCCGTTTCATGCTTAACACTATCTCTATCACAGAGAACGCAGGTGGGCCAAATACATTATCATTGAGTTTGTATACTTGGTTGTGTGAGTGAACATATAGTCTTTTATAAGAACTTCTAGTCCACCTACCTGATGAGATAGAACTTGGGGAGAGTGGTGGGTGAAAAGAGAGTGTGTTGAGAGTCAGATTCAATATGAATTTAGACCATTTGTTACAGGAGTTCAGGTGTCTGTTGACCACAGAGTGATCAATAGAAAGTGCTTCCATCACCTTTAGTTAACTTTGAATTAAAGTTATTTGAAATAATAATAACAATTGAGTGACAGTTACTCACTAATATTGATTTTGTGATCAAATACAACAGAAATGTTTTGAAATGGATGGTGATAGATTTCTTATCACATTAAGTGCCAGTTTGACTTTCTGTGTGACTTAATAACCTCTTAGGAAGCTGGAATGAACAATGTCTTCATTCCAGAAGTTTTGTTTCTATCCAGTATAGTTTTCTCCAGCGAAATGTCTGCTTTTTCCAACGATCCGTAAAATTTGCAAGAGTAATACATTAATACATGAATTGACAGCACAAACATTCAGTTCTGCTGGCCTAATGGATATCCTGAAAACTTCATTGTGTGTGTGTGGTGACAAAGTGAAACTACCTCTTGAAAGGGCAGCTTTCGTAACAAAGAAAGCTATCGTTCCTAAACTGCCACTCACTGTTTAATTGTCTCTTATTTGCTTGAGTCCTGAGTAGAGTACTACGCCTCATCAGCACATCATTTCACTCCATTATCTGCAATCTTTCTTATCTGGCTGCTCCACTATTACCCATAAACTTCCGTTTCCTCCTCACATGCTGTAATCTATTTCCGCCTAGGACTCAAACTCATTGCTTGCCATCCGGCCTATCCTATATGTGATGTCACTCAGAGTTTATCTGATCTTTCAGTGTCGAGGGAGAGAAGACAGGTGTTGATGAAAGTCTGCGGTTGCCTGTTGGAAATGCTTACGATAAAGCAACATGTCTGTGAGCCATGCAGAAGCAGTGACGCGACATCAGTGTTGAATATTCAGAGCTTCTTCCTTGCACTCTGTTGTAGATCTCTGCGTTGATTTCAGAGTGCTGAATGCCTCTCTCGGTTCCCAGATCTGCTCCTGGCTGGCTTTGATGCCTTCATCCATGCTACCACGTGTGCAGTTGGATCGATGCTTCCTAGGCCAGGTGAGTGGAAAAGGTGATTTCCTTTAAATTTTTCACGTTGATAGTGATTGGTGTTTGCGGTTGTCTGTCAAGTGTGTTTTTATTACCCCCCCCTCTCCTCTATGCTTATCTGAAGTCCTCTCTTCGCTGCATTTTCTCTCAAATGATTGATATTCTGTTGTACTTTTTAGAGACAGTATAGCCTGAAGCTATAGACAAGCCGTAGACACATAGACATTCACATTTATTCTTGAGATTCCAGTCGTTTTATGTCCATTGTCATTTGAACAACTGTGTAGCACCACATATATAAGCCAATCCATAGAGCTGGTTGCCTAGTGTACAGACAACTTTCCTGGATGATTTATTTTTATTCCTTTACGTTCACAGTGGAATTTAGGGCTTCGCAATAGAGCTATGAAGTTTCCGTACCAGTAGTATTTATTTTTATGGGATGGGGTTGCTAGCCTCATGCCCAACCTTCCCTCTTTATCAGTCTTATTACTGGTTTAGAGGAGGTAAAGGAGTGCGTCTGGGGCCGGGGTTTGAACCCCGGACCACATGAGGCGTGGTTGGCGAGTATTCTACCCCTGTGCCACCGACGCTTTCTGGATGATGATTTGCACTAATTATTTCTAAATATTACTTTAAATTTTTATTTCTTTTTAGTTAATTGTAAACAGTTAGTAGACAAAGATTACAACCCGAAGTTATTCGTATTCAGTTTGATTATTAACAAGGAGTGTTAATGATATGGTGGTTGACGTCCAATCTGAAAATCAACCAATCAGGATTTGGCCCACTTGAGTGATCGATATCCAATCTGCAAATAAACCAATCAGAATTGGCCTCCATTAAATGACGCCCAATATTTAACTGATCATGATTTCAGACAAATTGAGGCTCCCTTGATGATATTTTGAATTCTACATGATTGTGTAAAATATACTTTTCGGCTCACATCATGTGTACTTCTCACTTAAATAGTGCGGGCGGCGAAGTTCAACAATAGCGTCTCAAGAGTGCGAAAACTCAAATGACTTTGAACGCTTGCTAGTCGTTGGTTGAGGAAATTTACGATTATTCTAGCGCGAAAATGAATGGTGTTCATCTGCTCAGATGCAAATTTCACCCAGATGACTTATTTTAATACTGTCTGGATAATGGATTGATATGACGTTCTCGTATATGTAGCTGTGGTGCTTCAGTGAACCTGCAACCGTATTCACAAGTCGTTGATGGATATATATTTAGATGTACGGAGTGTAGGCAACGAACAAGTGTTCGTATGGGTAAGCGGCATTCTCAGTTAATTGTCTTCTAGGAACTTTCTTTGCTAAATCGAAACTTTCCTTGGCGAATATACTGTTTCTATGACATTACTGTGTTTTGAAGTCCGGTGTGAGGTCAACTGCCGCTCAGACAGATAATACGAAACGTCTACTGTGCAGTGGTTCCAATTTTGTCGAAATTTAGCATCATGGAAAATGAACAGTATTACACAAGTGTTGGGAGAAGTCGGTGCTGTCATTCATATCGACGAAACGGTGCTTAGAAAGAAGAAATACAATCGGGGACGTGCTAGAGCTAATAATATTTGGGTATTGGGAATTCACGACACCCAAATTCGGAAAGGATTTATTGGACTTATTCCAGACAGGAGTGCCAACACTCTTCTCCCTCTTATTCACAGACTCATTTTGCCTGGCATTACCATATACACGGATGAATGGGCAGGATATAACCGATTATCTGATTTGGGATATATACACCACCGAGTTAACCATTCTGATGATATCGTCGATCCCAGAACCGGTACTCATACTAACCCAACAGAAGGTTTCTGGGGAAGATTAAAAAATAGAATAAGAGCAATAAATGGCTCTCAAAACCAAGTTATTTTTAATCACCTATATGAATTGGTTTAATTTAAAAACTGACACTCCCCATTATAATTGGGACATATTTTTATCTCATATTAGAGAAAAATACCCTGTTTAATGTATTTTCATGCTTTTTTATGTAAATATACGTAATTTTTGTGCAAAAATCCTCCATTTTTCTGATTGGTCGACTCAAGGTCACTCGTGCGTTCGCATCCCTTGGGACGCTATTGTAGAACTTTGCCCTGGTGGCCTGAGGAAACAGGCAGCTGTTGTATAATGTTGTTGGCGTAGTCAAGTGACAGTAGTGATCAGCGTGTGTGTCCAACTCAGAGTCCCTATCTGAGGCTCGACGTATTGTGGAACATAATTTAAAATTTCCCTACAATTTGAACCTTTGTTGTTAAATGAAACTCGATTAGTGAGATTCAATTATTGATCAATTTATTGTCATACTTAATCTGATCAGATAGGCAACAATTCAGTGCATAATCAACTCGGCTGTAATATTTTAAGTTGATCACGTTGACTGCAGTGAAGACTTCATCACGAGCTAACATCACTTAGTGAATCACTGAAAACCAAAATGCACTGGACACTTGTTTCGTCGAAATTTGGGCTTCTTCACGGTGAGCATCGATAACTTAACCCACGAAGTACAGGTTACCATGCTAGCTCATTAACCATTCAGCTATTGAGTTGTGATTGAATGACTTGTGAATTAAAACGTCTGTCAATTCTTTACTACAAAAAGACGCCATCGATGAGCGTCTGCTTCAATGTCACTTTGTGGAGCCCACTGACCATGGCTTGTCATTCGAACTTTATCACATCTATTTAGTACCCACTGTTGAGTAATATTTTGACGGTAGGTTTTATAGAGATTTGTAATAATTTCATTGTGGATTTTGTCACGGACCAACGTCAGTCAGAGTTATATTTTCCCATGAACTAAAGCTAAAATTCTTGTAATCTTCATCCTAGACTCTACAGCTGTCTGGATCTGCTGTGGCGGTGTCAGTTAGTGGAAATCAAGCTGACAAGGTGCGTCGGTGGCATAGCGGTTAGGACGATCGCCGACCGTGCACATGGTCCGGTTTTCGATCCCCGGCCGACGCACTCCTTTACCTCGCTAAGCCAGAAATAATCCTGGTGAAGAGGAAAGGTTGGGCATGAGGCTAGCAACCCCATCCTGTAAAATAAACACTGCTACAGAAACTTCAAACCACTAGCTTGAAGCCCTATGTTCCGCTGGAGAACGTGAAGGAAAAAAAGCTGACAACCCTATGAAATGTTCTGTTACTAAAATTCGTGGTTGTCACACACACAGATATGGTAATCAGATTGCATAAAGTGAAGTCCAGAGTTGGCCAGTGGTTAAAGTGTGGCACTCAGTATTATGCTTACACACACACACATGGATGCGGTTCAGCGATATAAGCAACCAATCAGCAAATCACAATCTTGAGCCTTAGGACTGCTAATTGCCACAAGTGGGTTAATGCCTAATACTAAAATCAGGGAAAGCACTATGCATTGTCATCGAACTTTGTCGATAGCGTTGACTGTGTAGTAATTTGGTAATTGCTTCAACTGTTATCAGCCTCATTCCACAGCTATATGGTGATGCCACATACTAATTGATTCATGGCAAAAAATCAATGTAGCGTTTGATGGTAAGACAAGGCTTTCTGCTATTACCGATGATATTCCTGATTGCAGTGGATTGGATCATGCAATGAACCACGCGGAGAGAGAAGAGGGGCATACGTTATACCGATAAAAAGACACTGGAAAACCTGGACTTCTCGCATAACTTATGGATCATCTATCTATAAAACTCGAGGATCTACAGACAAAACACCGACAAATTAACAGAATAGGCAGGAAGCAAAGACACAACTCCAAGTGAATACAGGAAAGACTGAGGTGATGTTAACACCCAACAAACAATAACAGCAAGCATCAAACACCGCCAACAGGAGAAATCTGACTGACTAACTGACTGGTTTCAACATAGACCTTTCCACACAGAAGCGCACCAGTTCGAGTTGACACACTTCACTCAGCACACAAAGCAAGAGAAAAAGAAGAAAGTAAAAATAGATTCAAAAGAGAAATAACAAACAGAAATATGAGGCAAAATGTATAGTGATATGGAAGAACAATATAGTTATATTGGGTATTACAAGTCACAAGGAGTGGATGCATCTGCACCAGCCATTGAGAACGATTTTGAGCCATATCACCAACTGTCTCCAGCCTTCATTGGTTTTTAGCATCTAGAGGACCCCAATCAAGCAATCTACACCTCTCTACGTGACTGGATGGGTTAAGCAAACTGTTGTGGATTTCGTTGACTGATGAAGCCATGTTTTGGTTTGACCACCACTAGCTAACTCTCGTCCAACCTGATCCATCCTATATCACTTAGCTAAGATTGCCAGTCGATGAAGGCTGTCGATTTTTAGTCATGCGCGTTACACATGTCCTAACCATCTCAATCTGTGTAACTTCACAACCTCGTCGATTGATTTCCCCTGCTTGCCTGACACTCGACCGAAGCCTAACCTCAATATTGCTGACCATATTATACCAATTCGCACAGGTGATAGAGCACAGGCACCTATGATAAAAGACAGCCAGCCGACCTTTTCATGTCTTCCTCTTTCAATGGCCAGGTCTCACAGTCATAAAGAAGGAAAGAGCGGACTACTGAGCAGTATACCCGCCCTTTGGTCGATAGCCGGATATCACGTCTACACCAGAGACGGCGTAAACTGGCATATGCGAAACTAGCCCTCTCTATACGTGCTGAGATTTCGTCAGCAATCAACCCATTGGCGTTGGCTGATGCAACTTCCCGAATAAGTGAAGTGGTCAACACGTTCTACCAATTCAAAGGAGAAATCTAAGTGTAGTTGTCTCTTTCACTCACCTAACCCAGAATGCATCGTTTCAACTATACACGTGGAGAAATAGGTGAGGGTATCAAAGCCAGCTAGGATCGAATCGAGAAACTAAAACAGGTGTACATTGCTTTGAAATTAGTGTCGAAATCCATTGAATTTATCATAAGGAAAAGGATCTTAATATTCAACATTAATTTCAAGTCATTAAGTGGTTCAATACGGTTCAGATACTTGGTACGCTTATCACGAAAGAATTTACAACAGGATGCTAAGGATTTTCATCAATGTTTACCTTTTTTGGCCTCATAGTGAATATCAAATGGCCTGCCAGAAAGGACAAGAGAGTAGAAACTCTGCCAACGAATCAACCAAGAACCTGTTGCCCGAAAGTATATATAGAAACAGATGGAAATGGATTGGACATACTCCGGAAAGACCACTGAGTGATATCACGCACCATGCTGTGATCCTCAGGTGGAAAGCGAACAAGGCAAAGTTAAGCGGTAATGATCAGTGGAATGAGGACGCATGGGAGACCTTGAGCCGACCAATCAGAAAAACAAGTGATTTTTAGATTAAAATGACGTTTATTTACAAGACAAATACATGAAAATACAATAAACAGGATAGTTTTTCCTGACAAGACTTAAAAATACCTCCCAATTATAATGAGGTAACCAACAACAAAACCAGCACTAATCACCATCAACGGGAGAGATTTGACAGAGGTTACTCCATTCACTTATCCAGCCAGGAAGCATCGTTCCAACTACAGACGACAGAACGGATGAAGATATCAAAGCCAGCCAGCCAGCCAGAATCGGAAAGGCAGGATACACACGCTTTCATCAACCTGAAATCAGTTTGGAATTAGTCCTCTACACTCAGCATAAGGAACAAGATTCACATTTTCAACACCACTGTCAAGTCGGTCCTTCCATACGCGTCAGAAACTTGCACTTCGTGTGAGTCACGAAAAGGATTTCCAACAGCTAGTTGCAGGTTTTCATCAGCAACTGTCCCTTTCTCTGGCTGGCACTATAGTGAAGATCAAATGGCCAGAAAGAATTCGTAACGAGAAACTCTGGCGATAAGCAAAGCAACCAAGAGCCGATTGTTCAACAAATATGTTGGAAAAAATGGAGATGGAACGGGTATACGTTGAGGAGGCTGTCGAATGACATTGCGCGCCAGGCCGTTGCTCTAGTGGAATCCCAGTGGGAAGCGACGAGTTGGTTGTCGGTGCTAGCGAGGGTGACATGGAGGAGATAGTGTTGGGAGGAGGAGATGAGAGATTGTGGACAACCGTGGTCCAAGCTGAAGAGGACAGTAGAAGATAGGACATAGTGGAGATGTGTTGTTGAAGTCCTATGTTCCACTCGGAACTCAAGGGAATAATAATTATTATTATTATAATGAGGAGTATCAGTTTTTAAGTTAGATCAGTTTCAGTACATGTATTCATCGAGGTGACTGAAGATGAATTCTTTTTGTGACCTATTTATCATTCTTATCCCGTTTTCCAGTCTTTCCGCAAAGTTCTCAACTGAATTAGAATGCGTCCCAGTAAAGAGATCAATAATTAATAACTAGGGGAATGTAGATAATAAAAACAAGACATCGTAACCCTAATCGTAATCCTAACGAGATGTCTACACGCTATCCAAACAGTATTTAAAATTCGTACCTCATTTCATGAACAGCATTCATAATGGCGCTATGTAATAATGGTAGGTGTCGTTTTTCAACGAATAGTATCCATTCAGGGTCATTAGTGAGTTCGCACTCCTAGGTCGTGGTACTTTAACTTGTCCGCAGCGAGTTGGGCATGAGTTGGAGAGTGAAATGAAGGCGACTGGATGAGAACGAAGTCAAAGCTTATGCGCAGTCATGGAGTCAGTTAAAACTGAAATTGAAATATGCTGTTGGAGCCCTATACTCGACTCGAAACCCACAGGAACAGTAATAACAATAATGAATAATCTTTATCGATTACAAGTGACTCAAAATTTGGGATAATTTTCGGTTAGATTGGAGGATTTCATCATGAGCTGACATCTGTTTTATCAGACTAGTGCTTGCGACTCTTCAGCAGTATCCATCCACCACACGGGTTCGAACCCAGGACCTTCTGGTTACAAGGCGAGCGAGCTAGCTCGTAGACTATAAGGCAGTCAGTGGGACTCGATCCATGAATTCTAACTTCTGCCAATTCACGTACGACGTAGCGCGACCACTTCACAATGTCTTCTTCGATGAGTTACTCTCTCACCTTCAACCTGCTGTACCCTACTGGTCACGGCTTCCCACTAGAACCCCAATTGACCGCAATCCAATCAACCAAATCACTACAAAAGCAAAACTGAAAAAAAGAGAAATCCTTCTTTTTCGTATTTTACTACTTTTGTTGTGTTATTTTTATTCACTGGAACAGAACGAAATCAATACATATCAAAGTATCTGTCATTACGGTATAAAAAACGCAAAAGAACCTCAACAACAAAATATATCTGTTTCCTTTCAAATGCTAATTCAATTATTGATTCTGTCAGTAATTCGCTTTTGTTTTTTTCATTTTGCCTTTCTTTTAGTTTGGTAGAGAATAGTGTAAACAACGGTGTTTACTGTTACGTATAAATAAAGAAATTACTATTACGACTACTACTATTACTACTATTTATATAATCTAAGGTATATTGTTTAAATTGTGACAAAACGAAACCCATTTGATATGTGAATGTGTACAACTGATGCAGTCTAAACGAGATGAAACATTATTATTGGCATTATTCCTTTTTTGCGTTTCGATGGGGGGAAATAGGGCACATACCACCAGTTTGAGTTCCTCTTAAGTGTTTATCTGGCGTGTGATTTAACTTTTCAGGTCTCCTCAACGTTTGTCTCATCTTCAGTATCGAAGAGGTGAAGGCAGCTGTTGATGAGAGTTTGCAGTAGCCTGTTTCAAATGTTTTCAGTGACACGCTTGCTAAGTCTGTGAGCAATATAGAATCACTTACAAGCGAAAACCGACAAACTGGTCGAAGAAGCAGCAAAGACAGGACTCCAGGTGAACATAGACAAGACGGAGGTTATGAAAATAACCAACCAACAACAACAACAGCAGCAACAGCAACATCCACCGTCAATCACCATCAACGGGAGGGATGTGAAAGAGGTTACTTCATTCACTTATCTAGGGAGGGAGCATTGTCTCAACTACAGGAGGAACGGACGAGGATGTCAAATCGAGAATCGGGAAGGCGAGAAACACATTCATCAACCTGAAACCAATCTGGAAATCTTCGTCACTCACCATCAACAACAAAATTCGGATTTTCAATACAAACGTCAAGTCAGTCACTTCTTCTATACGCATGGATCAGAAACTTAGCGGCGGGTCACAAAGAATAATTCCAACAGCCTGTTGCAGACCTTTATCAACAGTCACTGTCTTCGTCGCTCTATACTGAAGATCAGATGGCCGGAAAGAATCACCAACAAGAAAGTATAGGAACAAACAAAACAAGAACCAATTGCCCAACAAATATGCAGGAGAAAGTGGAGATGGATTGGACACTCACTGAGGAGGCCGCTGAGTGACATTGCGCGTCAGGCCAGTGCTCGAGTGGAACCCGAAAGGGAAGCGGCGATTAGTGGGACGTGCAAGGGTGACATGGAGGAGATCGTGTGAAGAGGAGTTGAAACAGTATGGAATAACATGAATCCAGCTTGTTCTGGTCGGAAGTTGAAGTTTCTGTAGCAGTTTGGTTAAGTTTGGGGGTGGAGTTGCTAGCACCACGCCCCAACCCTCCCTCTTTATCCGAGCTAAGGAGCGGCTAGGAAACTATTGAGCTATTAATCTAGGCGAGGTTCCCGTTGATGGTAACTTATTTTGATTGTTGTGGGCTGATTATCTTCATCACTTCTTTCTTCCCCAGGTTTACTTGAACTTCTATCTTCCAGTTTTCAAGTGATAAGATATAACTCATACGCAAAATTCAGATTTTCCAGGGTATTTTTTTGTCGGTTCACAGTATGGTAGCCTTCTCAGTTATTACCAGTAATACAATCGGCTGTGTCACCAACGCGTCCAAATTATTTTTATTATTCCTTTGGGTTTTGAGTGGAATATAAGGCTCCAGCAGAACATCTCCACTTCATCCGAAACTTTGCAGCCCTCTTAAGCTAGCCAGCCCCATGATAGCCCAAAAGCTCTCATTTGGTCCAACTCAAGCGATCACCTCCATGTCATTCCCTGACTCATGCCTAACTCATCGTTCCCCATTCGGGTTCCACTCAAGTGAAGACCTGTGTTCTGAGCGATGTCACCAGGCAGCTTGCTAAGTGTGTTTCCGATCCATCGCCATTTTCCTCGGTTTATCTTTTAGACAGTCACTTCTTAGTTGGTTCACTAGTTCCCAGAGCTTCTTTTTTCTGGCCAGTTCATCTTCAATGGCCAGAAAGCAGATTGATTTCGCCTACAACAGATAAGTTCTACACAAAGTCATTTGTGGTTTGATTAGATTAGCCAAAGGAAGCTGAAAGAAACAACCTCCTTTACCTACTTGGGAAGCATCGTTTCAACTACAGGCGGAACTGACGAGGATATCAAAGCAAGAATCGGAAAAGCAAGACAAGCTTTCAATACTCTCAAGTCTGCGTGGAGGTCAACAGCACTCAGCATCAAAAATAGGATCCGGATTTTCAACTCCAAAGTGAAGTCAGTGCTACTCACTATACGGATCAGAGACTTGCCCTGCGCATCATAAAGAGCACATCAAACAAACTACAGACCTTCATTAACAGTTTTCTTCGCTAAATACTCCACTCAAGATCAGATGGCCGGCCAGAAAAGATCATCAACAGAGATCTCTGGGAACGAACTAACCAACCAGGAACCGATTGTGAAACAAATAAGCAGGGAGAAATGGAGATGCATTAGCCATAGTCTGAGGAAACTATCAAGTGACATCACACGACAGGCCATCGCTCTAAATGAACCCGAACGGGAAGCGGCGAGTTGGTCGTCAGTGCAAGGGTGACATGGAGGAGATCATGTGAAGAGGAGATGAAAGCATGTGGGCAGACTTGGAGCCAGGTGAAAACTCTAGCAGAGAACCGAACGCAATGGAGACGCGCAGCTGAAGCCCTATGTACCTCTAGGAATTAAAGGAAACAATAATAAATAAATATGAGTTGACTGGAGGAATCATTCAAAAAATAGCAATAGCAAGGCTGTCTATTTTCATAGCTATTCAAATGCTAAAGGTCAACCGTGTAAGGATATTTCTGACTGGCTAATTCGGTGAATAGTCTTGCATTTCCAAACTATACTTCACAGTGACAGAAATGCATCAGTATCATACTATAAGTAAGAAGAAATTGCAGTAATAATACGTCATTCGACAAATAATTAAGCGTATATACTACCAGAATCGGGAAGGCGAGGCAGACCTTCATCGCTCCTGCACTCAGCACCAAGAACAAAATTCAGATTTCCAACACCAGCGTTAATTTAGTCAGTTCTTCTATGTGAGTCAGAAACTTGCACCACGCGTCATGAAAAGCATTTCCAATAGCCAGCTACAAACTTTCATCAACAGTTGCCACCTTTGCTGGCTGGCTCTATACTGAAGATCAGATGGCCAAACAGAAGGGATTATCAACAAGAAACTGTGGGTACGAACCAACCAACTGCTCAAGATATATGGTGAATAAAATGGAGAAGGACTGAACACACACTGAGGAGACCATTGGGTGACACTGTGCACCACTCCAGTGCCCAAATGGAACCCAAATAGGAGATGACAGGTTGGACGTGTGTCCCAGATTGACACAGAGGAGATGAGAGCTTATGAGTGACAGTGGGATTAACTGAAGAGGACAACAGAGGAGAGGGCGAACTGGAGATGTTCTGTTGAAGTCTCACGTCTCAAATGGAAAAGAAAGGAGTAATAAATAAACCTTTAGGCTATATAACACCTTGTTTGTCTCTCCATATTATTTAACGAATAAGTTCATACACACTGCTGTACAGTATCTGTCAGCTTTATTCAACTTTTATCAACAAAGGCTAAGTGTCTTTGATCATACGTTCCTGTGTTCTATCTCCCGTGTGAAATGATAAAATAGGGTGAGCAGTAATGAGATTAGGCTTCTGTAGAGTGTCAAGTAAGGAGAGGAAATCAATCGACAATGTTGTGAAGTTACACAGATTGAGATGGTTAGGACATGTGTTACGCGCATGACTAGCAATCGACAGTCTTCCTCGATCAGCAATGTCAGCAAACTGACATAGGATGGATCAGGTTGGACAAGAGATAGCTAGTGGTGGTTAAACCAAAACATGGTTTCATCGGCCAATGCTATCCACAGCAGTTAGTGTAAGCCAGCCAGTGGCGTAGAGAGGCGTAGACTTCTTGATGGGGGTCCTCTAGATGCTAAAGTCCAATGAAGGCTGGAGACAGTTGGTGATATGTCTCAAAATCGTTCTCAGTGACGCAGATTTATCCACTCTTTGTGACCTGTAGTACCCAATGTAACCACATTGTTCTTCCATATCACTATACATTTTGCCTCATATTTCTGTTTGTTATCTCTCTTTTGAATCTCTTCTTACTTTCTTCTCTTGCTTTGCGTGTTGAGTGAAGTCTGGCGATTCGAAATGCTGCACATCAGTGCAAAGTTCTACTACGAAACCACTGAGTCAGTCAGTCACTCATTGAGAATCTTACGTAAGGCCTCTGATGTTCCTTCTTCATACGACATAACTAAAGAGGCGCGCTGATCACGAATACCGTTGGATTACTCTAACAACACTTTACGATAGATACCTGTTTCTCCAGCCTGCACTACTTAAGCGAGAACGCACAACAATGTGGACCACAAAGTATATTATACCCAATAATGTATTATTCCACATAGAACTGAGGACATGTCAACCAGTATATAATCATGATCAATAAAACAATGGGCATTATTTTACGGAAGCCTATTTTGATTGGTTAATTACCAACCTGGATATTGATCACCATACCACGAATAGAGGATAATCTGTTGTTTATTTACCTACAGATCAATAAGTCTATTTGATGTTACACACATAAATGAGTACCTAAAATTATTTCTTCAGTCAAGATTTTATTTTAAAGTCAATGTTCGTCTCCACTGTATTCAAAATTAAATGTAAAAGCAAACAAATGAGATAGCAATGAGATCATTAGTATCCCTAGTGGTTGCGGACATATTTATGGATGGTGGGAAACATAAAGCTCTTAGAATATTTAATCATGCTCTTAGCTTATGGTGGAGATATGTGGATGACACATTCACTGTCTTGAAATATGAACATATCTCTCACTTCTACATACACACATATAAACTCAATAATAGACGGAATCCAATTCAATTTAATTCAAGTTAGAAAATGAACAAGATGAGTTGACCAAGCTAGAGTGTAGAATAAAACGAAAACAAGGTGGTGGGGGAGTAGATACTAGCATTCATAAGAAACGGACATACTCTAATAAATACTTAGACTTTAATTCATCCCATCCAGAAACGGTAAAGAAAGGTTTGTCAAACAAAAATATTAAAAAAAATTACTTAGGGTTATTGTTTACGTCATTAAAAATGTTTCTTTAATGTGATGAATAATTGAAATTGCAACAAGGGTTGCGTAATATAAGATAGGGTGTTAATGGAGACACGTGTCTAAAAAATAAATTACGTAATACGTAGAAAGAGTAAATAAGAAGAAGATGTTACTAAGATGCTATACAAAAATTCAAAAAACAAAAAAGAACACAAAACATTATTAACAAAGTCGTAGGACTTGGAATTATACCCAAGGTAGAAGGAGAAGTTTCTTCTGTGTGCATAAATCAGGGTTTTCTATCCGGATAGCTAAGGCCTCGGCAATGCAAAGTATACGGAAGCTTACCGTTTTCGGGAGGTTTAGTTGAATGTCTATTATAATCGGGCCAGGGGCCTAACAAGTAGCAAGCCAGAAGATTTAAATAATGAAATCAAACAAATAAAGGAAGTATTACTAGTGAATAACTACCCACCAGAATTTATTCAGAAATATATGAAGAACAAAAGAAATAAGATTAGTAATATAAATGACAAAAAAGACGGAAATAATGTGGAATTCAAAGCCTCTTTAGTTATGTCGTATGAAGAAGGAACATAAGAGACCTTATGTAGGATTCTCAATGAGTGACTGACTGACTGAGTTGTTTCATCGTAGAACTTTGCACCGATGTGCAGCAGTTCGAATTGCCACACTTCACTCAGCACACAAAGCCAGAGAAAAGAAGAAAGTAAAAAGAGATTCAAAAGAGAGATAATAAACAGAAATATGAGGCAAAAAGTATAGTGATATGGAAGAACAATATAGTTTTATTGGGTATTATAAGTCACAAGGAGTGGATGCATCTGCGTCACTGAGAACGATTTTGAGCCATATCACCGATTGTCTCCAGCCGTTGGATTTTACCGTCCAGAGGACCCCAACCAGACATCCAGTCTATACCTCCCTATTTGGCTGTCTGGCTTAAACTAACTGTTGTGGATTTCATTGACTGATGAAGCCATGTTTTGGTTTGACCACCACTAGCTATCTCTCTTCCAACCTGATCCATCCTATGTCAGTTAGCTAACATTGCTGGTCGAGGAAGGCTGTCGATTTCTAGTCATGCGTGTAACACATATCCTAACCATCTCAATCGGTGTAACTTCACAACCTCGTCGATTGATTTCCCCTTCTTATCTAACACTCGACGGAGGCCTAATCTCAATATTGCTCACCTTATTATACCACTTCACACGGGAGATAGAACGCAGATATTTATGATCAAAGACAACAAGCTGCCTTTTTTATGTCTACCACTTTCATGTCTCATTGACAGCCATAAAGGAGGATGGGGAGAGGACTACTGAGCAGTAGAGAACAGGGGTTCCCAATGAGGCTGGAATTAGAGTGGCATTTAAACTAACCAACTCCCTCAGAGACAAACTTTGTTAGTTTTAAGACAAGATGGGTCAAATTAGATAAATGATATGATACTATGTACCAAATAATGACTATGAGGTCTATTATATAGATCAAACTAATAGATCACTGTCATTCCATATTAGTTTGTTTATTAGATGTATCACACAGTCAGTGAAACAGTATCATTTACTGGATGGCTAAGTTTCGAACTAAATTTATTTATTGTTCATAATTATTTCATCAATTCTAATCACACGACTTTGACACTTGAGTTTTATAGTTTTCTTTGTCCTCTCCTATTTGTCTTCGTTGGGGTAGTAGAATTTTCCAGATATCCGACTGGACAGGTGTTGAATCATTCCTATTACATGTATTTGCAGTTGATTCGATAAACAAAGCTTCTGTTATCAATCTCTCCCTTCACCCTGTGACATTAGATTTTAAAACTGTCATCTTATCCCATCCTATTGTGTGGTTGTGCATAACTGTATGTAGTGCTATAGCTCAACTATTCTCTAGATATCTTATCTTATTCGGGTCAACCAATCTAGATTTTGCTAGGTTTTTAATGTTCGGATAGTCTGACTGAATGACCCTGTTCTACTAGTTTGACCTATGTATTTGACCTGGCAACCATTGCAGGTAGGTTATTAGATAAACTAAATTGTTTTGTTTTAAAGGCTCCACAGGATCCTTTAACCGACAAAGCTTGTTTTTAATTGAGTTTGTGGGTTTGAATACTAGCCACTTTTATTCCTGCCTTGTTAAGAATTCTGCGTAAGGTTTCCAAGGTTCCTTCCTTGTATGGAATAACTGCTGATGATTTAGATTCCTTATTGTTGGTGTCGTCATTATTATTACCATTATTATTGTTTTCATTATTATTATTATTATCACTATCACTACTATCATTATTTATTTTATTTTTACATTTCCTTACATATTTCCTGACTAATTTATCCGGATAGGATGACAGTTTTAAAATCTAATGTCACAGCAAGGTGGACGGAGAGTTTGATAACAGAAGCTTTGTTTATCGAATCAACTGCAAACATGTGTAATAGGAATGATTCAACACCTGTCCACCCAGATATCTGGAAAATTCTACTACCCCAACGAAGACAAATAGGAGAGGACAAAGAAAACTATAAAACTCAAGTGTCAAAGTCGTGTGATTAGAATTGATGAAATAATTATGAACAATAAATAACTTTAGTTCGAAACTTAGCCATCCAGTAAATAATACTGTTTCACTGACTGTGTGATACATCTAATAAACAAACTAGTATATATAGCTGATTTGAGTACTACGGATCAATAACCTTAACCATTTATAAAAGACAGCTCTAGTTACATAAACTATCGACTGGCATCACTATGTGTGTGTAAGACTAACGTTTTTGACTTCTCCAACAGTGTAAACACAGGTCACTTATTTTTTGCTCGGAATATCTTAATTTCAGTGGATATCACGATGAAGGCATATTTTTATTTTTCTATACTGTTTCTGATATAACACCTAATTTTTGGAAGATTTTTTGGCACGCACCCTTTGGATTAAGTTTTATCTTAATTCCTACGCTTCCAAAATATTTTATAATGATGTGAAAGATACTCCAAATTGATTTCCTTATTTTCGTGTACTTGGTGAACTGAATGTACACGCACGTACACACACAAATAATTATAAAGAGTTGCTATTATACAACCTGTGGCGTGTGCTACTGATAAGACTGACCAGTAGTATATAAAGAGACTTTCATCGCCATACAAATATCAAATTTCGGAGATTGCCAAGTACCCCTCACATGTTACCTCCAACTGTGTATACCAATTCACATGTATCTGCGGGAGCAGTTACATTGGAAGAACAGAGAGGAGGGCCTACGTCAGATTCTGAGAACATGTACCAAGGAGCCTCCGGTTAAAGGGAGCGAAATCTCTAAGCTCTTCAATCGCCAAACACCTGACTGACACAGGACACCGAGTAGATGTGCTGGAATCATTCAAAATAATTAATAGACAAAGTACCTCAAGGTTTGCTGAAGCTATAGCAATAAAACGATTGAAGCCTGACTTATGTGTCCAAAAGGAATCCGTTGTTGGACTTCAATTACCCTGGTGACTCACTTCTTAGAAACTCTTTGTTTTCTAATTTTGTTAACTTATCTTTTCACTCCCCCCCCCCGCCTTTGTTTTTCGCTTGACTCTCTTAAGAGATAATTTTTCTTGATCTTCTGAGTTCTGCTCACTGTATTACATCATCAACTTCTCATCTGACCTCATGTGCACCGAAATTTTGATCTTCTCTTATCTAATTACGTAACTATTACTAATTTTCTTTTGTTACTACCGCAGCAACACAACTGTAAATTAATTTTTTCAGAAACTTCTCTCTAACAAGATATGTATATATATGTCGTAACACTTTAGACACCTTGTAAATCGCAATGCCTTATTTCACTATGACGCTCTGACAATATGCTTGCTAATGGACAAAAGTTTTCTTTAAATTGTACACTTTTTTATTTTATTAAAGAAATCAGGTTGTACGCAGCTGATGAGAACCGACGAAATAAAATGGATTCAGATTATTCTGCGCCAATGTTTCTTCTATCTTTGTTCAAATTTATATAAAAGGGAATCATTGTATGAAATTTCGGAGAGATGGAGGGATTTTCTGTCTAAGAGAAGAAACGAACCAGTATTAAGGCAACACATGACAGACACGAGAAGAAGACAAAGAAACACAATATGAAGGGCAGAAGTAGCACAACACGGAAGATCTGTGCAAATGACGATTTCAATATATGGTATATATCATTTTCAGTCTGTGATGATATGTCGGCTCTTAGTACTCACTCATCGACGATGTCTCTGAGAATTAACATGATTTTATTTCACGGATGGTCTCTGGCAATAGAAAACTAGGATTCACATTTCGTCCTAACTAGGACTCGTCAGCTAGCTGGATGTATCTGTGATCCCTGGTGAGTAATGGTGTTCCAACTGAGACTCAAACGCAGAACCCATCATTTCAGACGTCTAAGCCGGGATAAATGTACATCCTGGACCGGTAAAAAGACTCTAAGAGATATGAAATTCACGAATGATTTATGTTTAATGTCATACAAACACGAAGACTTACAGGCGAAAACGAAGAAAACTGGCTGAAGAAGCAGGCAGTGAAGATAGGACTTTAAGTGAACATAGAAAAGACGTAGGTGATGAAGATAACCAGCCAACAACAACAATAAGTACCAATCACTATCAACGGAAGAAATTTGAAGCACGTCACTTCCTTCACTAGTCTAGGCAGCCAGTATCGTTTCAACTACAGACGGGACGGATGATGTCAAAGCTAGAATCGGAAAGGCAATGTACGCCTTCATCAACCTGAAACCAGTTTGGGAATCTTCTGCACTCCGTCTCAGCATCAACAACAAGATTCAGATTTTCAACACAAATGTGAAGTCAGTCAGTTCTTCTGTATAGGTCAGAAACTTGCATTGCGTATGCGTCAGGGAAAGCATTTCCAACAGTCAGTTGAAGACTTTTATCAACAGCTGCCCCCTTCCCTGGCTGGCTCCATACTGAAGATCAAATGGCCAGCCAGAAAGAATTAGAAAAAAGAAACTTTGTGAACATATCAATCAAGAACGTATTGCTCAATAAATTTGTAGAAGAAAATGGAGATGCGTCAAACACATACTGAGGAGACCGTCCTCAAGTGGAACCCGAATGGCAAACGATGAGGATAACATGAAGGAGATCGTGTGAGGAGCATATCAGAGATTATGGGCAATCGTGGGGCTAGCCAGCTAAAGAGGACAGCAGAGAAAAGGACAAAATGGAGACGTGCTGTTGAAGCTGTATGTTCCACATGGAACCCAATGGAACAGTAATAATAGTAATAATTATTACCTTAGGTTCCGAGTCGAATATAGGGATACAACAACACATCTCCACTTTGTTCTGTTTTCTGCCGTCCTCTTCAGCTGGGTCCACGATTGACCATAATCTCTCATCTCCTCTTCGCACAATCTCCTCCATGTCACCCTAGGACCACCCACTCGTCGCTTCCCATTTGGATTCCATTCAAGTGCCTGGCGCGCGATGTCATTCGACGGTTTTCCAATGTGTGCCTGATCCATCTCCACTTTCTCCTACATATTTGTTGAGCGATCGGCTCTCGCCTGTTGGTTTGTTTCCACAGTTTCTTGTTACTAATTCTTTCTTTCTGGCCATTTGATCTTCAGTATGGAGCCAGCCAGAGAAGGGGGCACCTGTTGATGAAAGTCTGCAACTGGCTGTTGGAAATCCTTTCCGTTACACGCAGTGCAAGTTTCTGACCCATATGGAAGGACCAACTTGACATTGGTGTTTAAAATGTGAATCTTGTTCCTTATGCTGAGTGTAGAAGACTACTTCCAAACTGGTTACAGGTTGATGAAGGCGTGCGTATCTTGCCTTTTCGATTATGTCTGGCTGGCTGTGACATCTTCACCCGTTCTGTTGCCTTTAATTGAAACGATGCTTCCTGGTTGGATAAGTGAAGACAGGAAGTAACCTCTGTCAAATCTCTCCCGTTGATGGTGATTGGTGCTGGTTTTGTTGTTGTTACTGTTCGTTGGTTATCGTCATCACCTCCGTCTTCTCTATGTTCACGCGGAATCCTGTCTTCGCTGGCTGCTCCTCCAACCAGTTTGTCAGTTCTCGCCTATAAGTCTTAGAGTTTGTGTGTCATTAGATATATATATATCATCTGAGAAATCCAGACCTTCTAGAGTCTTCTAATCGGTCATCCGGCGTATTCCTGTTTTCCCATTCCCTATGCACAGTCTTCCGCATAATCCAGTCCACCACAATTAAGAATATCACCGGTGATGATAGGCAGCCAGCTTGTATTACTCTTGTATTCACTTCAAAGTCCTCGCTGAGTCTTCCGTTTTGGATCACCGGACAAGTGGCATTGTTATACAGCTAGCTGTTGAATGAGGTTGATAAAGACTTGAGCACTGCACACCGTAGTGTTGAAGTAGTTTCCAAATTACATCTCCGTCAACGCTGTCTATTGAAGGCCTTTTCGAAGTCGATGGAGTTGAGGCAGAGAGAGAGAGGTTTAACTGCCATTCTATGCTTTGTTCTGTGATGACAATGCGTAGAGTTGCAATTTGATCAGCCTTTCCTGAATGCTGCTTGTTCTGGACTGGCGGAGTTCCGCATCCAGTGCATCATTCATTCTCTCCAGGATGACGCGACTTAGTAGTTTGCTCGGCATGGATAAGCGCATGATTCCACGCCAGTTCTTGAAGAGCCAGGCGTAAGTCGCCCTTCTTCGGCAGCTTGACGAGGTAGCCAGGCTTTCTTCCAATCGGTAGGTACCTTTCCTTCTTTCCAAACCTTTTGCAATAATAATATAATATAATGTTAATATGAAACTGTAATTTACGAGATCAAAGTTAGACAAGAAAGGCAGCTGAGACAAAAATCAGATACGACATAGTCACAACACGTCTCCAGATCTTCAGTTACCATTAGAACTGCCACTCGAAAAAACTGAGCTACGTCCTGTGAAGGCTGAATCACATCGGTAGAAGCCAGAGATCAGAAACGAGTCTTGGAGCCCTCAAACAGTACAATTCACTCCTATTTTGAAGGGGGGGGGCTGTTATACATGCCCCTAGTTTTGCTGTTATATTCCCCTTTAATTTCGTGTTAATATATTAAGTGCTGTATCAAGCATATCAATTGATTTTCCCCTTTTTCAAATAATCCCTACTAAGTGATATTGGATCGATACAGAACTCTTAAACCATCAGATTGTATTGATGGGCATATCACACCTTCAGACGCCCAACTTTGTCGCTTTCCATTCGACTTCCACTTAAGGGTTTGGTGTGTGATGTCACTCACAAACGTCTCCTCTTCCTATGAATCGATACAACTGCTTAACTGCTGTTCCACAACTAACTACAATTTACTCAGTAAAGTCACCTGAATTCGAAATGAATGGCCTTGAAAGCACTCGTCAATTTAGGCATTCTTTAATTAGTCTCGGAGACTCGTTCTACTAAGCCTAGAAATCACGTGCCTATGAATACAACATTAGACAATGTGTACAAAATCTACTGTCCGAAGGCAAACACTACTAACTGGTTACAAGAAACTAAAAAGACAAACTCGAGTTTAAATCTGTGTGATACTAGTTGGAAAGTCGAGTTCTTAGACAAATAAAAATAAACCACAGCTCCAGAAATTCAAGTTAACCCACTGGTTAGGAATAGAGCACATGTGCTCCTGGATCGTAACATTCCGATTAGATCACGCAGAACTGAAATAGATTCAAATCTTATGGATACACCAACACACACAACCATAGTGACTGGCTGCAGGACAAAGTTGCCTGGAGTTCTAGTGAGAAGTCGTGACCAATGGGGTCCATCCAGTCGGGAGTGAGGACAGATACTCGCCACCGATGACACTGGCTGGTGCCAGTTGCGCTAAAATCACCAACTGGTAGAAGTTAGAATTCATGGGCTGGCCAATGAGTCAGATCCCACCCAGTGGTTGGCCTTTCCTATAACGAAAAGTCATGCTTTCCAATCCCAGTGGTGGGTGTGTACTACCGATGAGTCCTAAACTGGGACGAAGTAGCTGTTCAGTACTCCCCCTGCTGGGCTTTCCCGTGATCAAGCTTGAAACAAATCGAATCCCTGCAAACAAACTCTTGGAATCGCAATTACGGAAATATAACCACATATTATCGGTGAGAATAGGAAAGACTGCGGTTGACATACAGACACTGTGGAAGCTGACGGTCACACACTGCTATTATTAGTAACACATTTCCTAAACATCATTCTAAACTTTCAACTTATGAGTTATTCTCAATCACAATATGAGTTTATTTACGAGTGTGCGACGGTGGCACAGTGGTTAGGACTCTCGCCGACCATGCACATGGTGCGGGGTTCGATCCCCTGCCGGCGTACACCCGATATCTATGGTCGGCCTGTAAATTTGGGCTACCGATATCCATGCTGAAAATTCCATACTTGTACTGAAAATACGGTGTGGAATCAAGCTGTAATCAAAATAAAAAATAAAAAACACTTAATGTAATATACTGTTTAAGACCAAATGACCAGAAAGAATTAGCAACACGAAACTCTAGGAACAAACCATCCAAGAAGCTATTGCTCAAAAAATATGTAGAAAATGAAGATGGACTTGATACACGCTGAGGAGACCGTGGAATGACATCGCGCGCCAGGCCATCGTTCAACTGGAACCTGAATGCGAAACAACGAGTTGGGTGTGTATCCAATGGTGACATAGTACAGGTCGTGTGAGGCGGAGGACGAGATGAAAGCCTATGGGTAACCGCAGGGACAGCTAAAGAGAACCACAGAAAGCAGGATGAAGTGGAGACGTGCCCTATGTTCGACTCGGGACCCAAGGGAACAATAGTAACAATACTTTTGTCTTTTTTACCGACATGATAACCTGTTGTTTCCATTATTATTGGTTCCTTGCAATCCGAGTGGAACCAGGAGCTACAGTGGAACATTCCCACTGTACTCTATTCTCTGTGGTCATTTCCACCCGATTCTACGACTGCTCACAAAAACCTTCAATTCCTTCTCAAATGATCTCCTTCATGTCCCCTTAAGGCGACCAACTAGTCGCTTCTCATTCGGGTTCCATTAGACAGCCTGATGGACTGAGTGACCGATGTCAACATTTCCACAGATGTGCAGCAGTTCCAGTTGCCACACTCCCTTTACGTAGCACATAAAGTAAGAGAAGAGAGATTCAAAAGAGATAATGAACAGAAATATGAGGCAAAAAGAATAGTAATATGGAAGAACAATAGAATTTTATTGGATATGATAAGTCACAAAGAGTGAATGCATCTGCGCTATTTATTGAGAAATTTGAGCCATATCACCTATTGTCTCCAGTCATTGGTCATTGGCACCCCGAGGACCCCAATCACAGACTGATGGATGATATCACTTGAAGAGTACAGTTACATAGTCTGTTACTACGTATTACATACACAGCCACACCTACATCGACCTGAGTTGGATAGCAGCATAAATCATCTAAAACCAACATCATTATTTCTGAGTCGTTCATTGGTAGAAAAACTAATCATGGCAAACTTTTCCTATAATAACATCTTATATTAATGACAATAGGAAGTCACCGTCACATACTACCTTCCCTACGTAGACATACGCAGTAGCAGAAACCTTCGTTATCACTACTGTCACTATTAGCTGACCAAGTGAGTTTCAACATATAACTTTGCACAGAAGTGTAGCAATTTAACTTGCCACATTCCTTGTATAACACATAAAAGTAGGGAGGAATGGGGGGTAGGTTGAGAATACTAGAAAGAACTCTAATAAGCAGAAGTCTATACCAGAAAGAATAGTAACATGGAAATGCAAGGTCACAAAGAATGCGATGAATCCATTTGCGCTACTGAGGACGATTTTGTAGCACAGCACCAGTCATTGGCATCCTGAGGAGCCCAAGCAAGACAGTCTACACTTCCCTATGGCAGTGACTCAAACCAACTACCAAAGATTTCATGAACTGATCCCAGATTTTGGTTTGACTAGTCTAACTATGTCAGCTAACAACACTATTTAATTAGGTCATCGTTTTGAAGGAAATCCTTGTTCCACCTGTCTGTAGGATGTCCGCCTATTAAATCTGTAAGAAACATGACCAGGTAGCTGGAAGAGAATCAAACCTGACACCTAACAAAATTACACTATTCAAAATATCCATGGACGCATTCGATAAAGGATGGGAAGACAATTCCTTCTGAAGTCAACGTTCACTAATTGTTCAACTATAGTTATCGTTTGCATATACATTGAATAGCTAAGTGGGACTCATGCATACCTCTGGATACAACAACTCAAGCAAATTTTTCAAATCGTGGAAAATACCCATTGGAACATTAGATTGAGAAGAATAAGAAATCGCCGTAAAGATATCTTTGCTGAACTTCTTATTCTTTCCAAGCAAATTTCACTGCGTTGCCTGTGAATATATTTCCTAGCGGTTGAAAATAAAGACTCAACTTATAACTACTCAGTTTTAATTATTAGATGCTCATCAAATCAATCAACATAGCGTCAACTTAAGATTCGAACATTTATCATATTCTACAAGTTCTTCATTCACCTAAATGTAATATTCAACCAGACAATGAGGCAAACGATTACAGCTCTCCTATCCTGATTAGGTGATGCTACGAACTTGACTGATACAATTCAGTCTACGCCAAACAAAGGATCAGACACATGATACCGACTAGTTAGTGTCCAGTCAAAGTATCCAATACAATCTTACACAGGAGGTCAATCGTGAGCCAGTGTAGTTCCGTGGTAACGTCTCTGACTAGAGCACTTAGTGTACTGGGTGACGCGCGTTTGAATCTCAGAAGGGATATGGATTCCCCCAAGGTTTCAGATACGCCTTGCCTTGGTGACGAGTGTCAGCAGGCACGAAACTTAACTACTGGACTTCCTGTCGGTTGCCTCCAATCATCTAATAACGACAATTCATAGTGCACCGTGATGGTGAGCCAGCTAGCATGTGGTGGCCACATTGCAAACTCGACTGACGCAATTCAGTCCGCACCAGAGATAGGAGTAGACACATTACACTAGTTAATTAGTTCCTGATTAAAATACTACGAATAGCCAGTTTGACGGTCAAATGTTCCAAGTATATCGGTTTTCTGTAATCTGTGGAAAAACACAATTCCAAGTGGGATGATCCACCCTTTTATTCCCCAAGGTTCTACAGTCACTGACTGACTGACTTCATCATAGAACTTTGCACACAGAAGTGCACCAGTTGAAGTTACCACACTCCATTTAGCACACAAAGGAAGACACGAGAGAGTTGAAAGTATAATAATAAGCAGAAATTTGACGGGAAAATAATAGCAAAATAGAGAAACACTAAAGATTTTTAGATATGGCAGATCACAGAGAGTGAATGAATCTGCGCCGTTGAGAACGATTTTCAGCTATATCACCAACTGTCTCCAGCCTTCATTGGTTTTTGGCATCTAGAGGACCTTAATCAAAGTCTACACCCTCCTACATGGCTGACTCAAACTAAATGTTGAAGACTTCAAGAACTGATGCCATGTAGTCGTCTGACTACCACTAGCTCTTTTCCAACCTGATCCTTCCTTTATAGGCTAGCACTGACCATCGAGGAAGGTGATGGCTAGTCATGCGTAACACATATCCTAGCCATCTCAGTCAATTTAGCTTCACAACCTCATCGATTGACATTGCCTCCTAACCTAACACTCGACAGAAGCCTAATCTCAATATTGCTCACCTTATTATACCACCTAACATAGAAGATGGAACTCAGACACCCAGCCAGGCTTGTCATATCTTTCACTTCCCATTGCCATGTGTCACTGACAATGGAAAAGAAATCTCACCATTGACGAGAAACGCCAAACCGAAGACTTCATTAGTTCCTATGGACCTCGACGACTGAGAATGCGGCAGCCAAATGTAGAAGTATTTTTGACTAAGGTCTTAGTGAATCACGCATTGGGTACATTTGGAAAATGGGAAACTTCACAGGATATGTACATATGAACAAGTCCCTCAGTAGATTATGTGCAAATCCAATGTCAGTGATATTCCAACTTGATTGATACCGGTATCAGATATTACCAGACTGACAGGACACTACATGTTTTGCTTAAGTCCGCCGCACCACCATAATATGAATTAACTAGGACAACAAGTATTGTCTTCAAGGTAATATCAGTATCCTAATCTATTGTACCCGTATCGACAACTTCAGGACCACTACGTAACATAATTACTCACCAACAAAAACTACAGTGAGTCCCTACAACATTATTAAAGTGAAAATAACTAAGACCAAATAAGCCGAAGCATCCATGTACTACTCAGCCATAACTGGAGCTCACACTTACACAAATCTAAGTACTGTACTTAGGAATGTGGCAATCTTGTTGAACACACAAACTGGAGCCTGGAGGACAGATACACGCACCACATCCCCTAGATGAGATGACAGTCGTGACTCAACAGAACAGGTCAGCACAGCTCCACTAACACCCATACCTCTCCAAACTTCCGATGCCACCTAAGCAAAGATTAATTAGTAAACAGCTGGTACTTCGTGGAATCGTTTATTTATCGAACACTGAATATAAATCAACTAATCTTAGCCTTTAAACAACTGGTTGGTATTGAGATCAGCAAAAGAATAGAAAAGGACCGAGAATGTATCAACTTGATGGAGACGTACTCAGTAAAATCTCCAATTAAAAACCTATGCAGGTCATACATCTAAAAATACTCCTGTCATCAAAAGAAATTACCTAGAACTTGCTACCAGATCAGTATGCGAATGTACAGAACTCTCTAGGAATAAACAGAAAAGTTGTAAGTGCACATAAGCGCGATGACTACAACATGATTAGTGATATGCTAAGCTACACGAATTAGATCATGGTAAAAAGGAGACAGAGCCTTGGTGTAATTAAAACTCACCGAGTCTTAAAAGTCTGTAGACCACACTGTAGCAAGTGAGACGAACTTATAAACAGTATATTTGATAAAAAAAAGAATTACATTAGCCATCATTTTACAAATGCAGGACGGCCCAGTAGGTTTAGAAAGGGACATCTGTAAACAATATAAAATAACACCATCTGTGTACAACGCTGAACGCCGAACATGAACGTTATTGAACTACTATGATTTATTCGTCGTCTTCTGTTTTGGGCTTTTTGCCAGCCTTGTATTTCTGCATCGCCTAATAAGGAGAACATGAAAATAACTAAAATATTGCTTACCTTATCATAACGTTGTTTTTCCACCTGCGCCAAGCTTTCGTATTTAGCTTTGTTTTTACAATTTTCCCATCTTTTTCCTAGTTCTTTGGCAATGTCACCCACTTTCCAATCAGGATTTTCAGATTTCACCTTAGGTCTTTCATCTTGACAGAAAAGGAAGAATGCGGACAACGCTTTCTTAGGTGCATTTGGATCTTTCTTCCTCTTCTTGCCACGGCCTTCATCTGCTGGGGGCTCATAGTGTTCCATTTCACTTTTGTAACGTTCTTTGTCCTTATCAGCCAAATCTTTGAACTTTTTCTTCTCCTTAGCTGACAGAGTCTAAGATACTGAGCTACTACAAACAACTTATATACCTTCCATTGTTCGGAGCACTCTTTTGAAAATGTCTTGAAATCCAAACTAACATTGGGATGTTTTTTCTTATGATCAGCATGCATAGATTGTAAAAACAGTGCATAAGCATTCATCGCACCTTTAGGCTTTGACTTGTCCTCGGCCATCTTTGACAAAGTAGTCGAATTCAAACGTACTAGACTATGAGCCAGACAACCTCAAACGGCCCTAATTAGAACGAGTACGAACAAAGCTCACAGTTCAAAAAACAATATGTAGGTTCCGTTATTTCAATAAGTGAAAATTATTTTTCGATCAAAATTATTGATAAAATATGTTGTTATTATGTTAATTATCTTTTTACTAATAAGACGTCTTAACAGCAGTGGCAGGTGCAGTTGCGGGTTTTTCAACCTCTCCATAAATTTCGTCTAAAAATTGCCCGGGAATGCCTATGTAAGCCTTCTCCCGACCTACTGGTGTATTTTTCCATCCGTTTGCCACTGACTTCTTCCACGCTTCTCAATAAAATAATCAGATCTCGGAGGATGCCACTTCATAGTAGTGCTATAATCCCCTGACTTCTGAGCTATCTTATCAGATGCACCTGTGAACACTGTAAAGGAAAATGGGAGTAATTTTAGGTCCTTTCCCACAGTTCTTTCACAAAATAATACAGTAATCGGGTAATTTCGCTCTCAGATTCGTTTAGCAACGATTATGAACTGGTCATTGTTCCTTCATAGCCCGCTCCGAAGTCAGTATATCCCAAGTGTTACCTCTAACTGGGAAATAACGGCGTTTCATTTAGTTGTGAAAGATTACAGGGAGTAGGGTGTATCATTCGCATACCTGTCAGTAAATTTATGATTACTAGATGTTGGGTCCGCTAAACTCAGGGGTCCTTAATCGCTACGTTATGTCATCAGTACAGATGCATGAATGATAAACACTTCCAGGGAAGTTGCTTGTATGTGATCTGTGCGCAAATTAAAATGGACCCATGGTGAACCTCAAATTGTTCTTTGGGTAGACCGAAGAACAGACCGTTGAATGTTGACTGAGTTGCCTAAAGTGTCTTTGTTGTCAAAAGTCACTTTGATAGACTGCAAACTAATACAGAAATAGTCCCTGTCAACTACAGTGTTTGTCTCAGTACGCTAAGTGAAGCTTCATGAAGCGCGAGCCGAACTTAACTACGTTGTCAATCTTGGAAATGTTCAGCAGTACCAACATTAAGAGAATGATCCCATGGAGAGGGTTACCCCAGGACAGCGAGCAGATTATCGGAAACTTTTGGTAGGTGAGTGCCTTGTCTTCAAAGGGGGCTGTATGGTGTGTCTGCGTCCATAAACTCAATGTTTCTCAGTGTTATAACTGGCGCCGTCCTGTGTGAAGAGATCTTTCCCCGTTGAAGAAGTCTAGCTGCGATACACTGTTATTGGAATTACCACGAACGCATTGCACTTCTAATTAACCTTCTTTTCATTGCAGTCATGGCTTACAATACACCCAGTGTACCACATCTTATAATCCGTCACATACATTAACTTATATTTGATAAAAATCCATGCAGCAACACCATGAAATTAGTTTCAAAATTTGTTGAGGTAGTCTAAAGATGTTACCCAGTTTCTTTTGATCCTTTCAGAGACAGACTTCAATTTGGTTCACCTCTCACCAACTTCTTTTCTCTGTTTTACTTTAAAGATTCTCAAAGTAATTTAGACACTTTTTTGCTTATTGCTCTTGGGGTGAGACATACGGCCAAAGACTTTGAATTTTTAGCAGCTGCGTTGTCGTCTGCATCTCATTGGACTACTGGCTTCACGCCCAACCTTCCCTCTTCTCTGACTAGGCTAGAATAAGTCTTGCATCAGCTAAACTAAGATCACCCGGCACTCCACAGCCGGACCTAAGATGCACTAGCAAAGTAGGAGATGAACAACAATTCAATTTCAGCACTCAGAAACTGAGCATTAAGCTACAAATGATACCGACAAAGTGATCAAAGAAGCTGAAAGCACTAAGCAGCATCACTTAGGGAGGCATGATGGAAGAACGCTGGAAACCTCTGAAATCGACCGGGAAGAAACCTTGTGCAGACATATCCTGCAGAAAGAAGTGGCAGAATAAATAATAGCTCACCACGGACATCTGTGAGGCGGAAGTTGAGTATGATCTACGGTGCACTGAGTAAAGGAATGAAGCATAATGGTAGGAAAGTCAGAAGACAAGTCCGCAACTCACCGAAAATTCAACCAAAACAGCCCCCAGGTGAGACAGACTTCTGAGCATAACCAGGCAGGCATCCGAGAAGAAATCGATGCAGATGAAGCCAGTGAGAGATGGCCAATGAGGCATAATAAACATAAGCAAAATAACGGGCTGGTCAGTCCAGAGGACTCTTGAAACAGTTACACCTACAACTAGTCAAGAAATGCATCAACAGACGCAGAACTGTCAGAGGACAGCCTGGGAATAATTTTCGAAGGCCAAGAAGTTGTTGAAAGCCGAATGGAATTCACCCAAATGCATCCATAACAGACCCGGGTACTCCAGAAGATATGGTCACGCCATTATCTCACCAGACGTGGATGGAAGGATATTCTGTTAAGCCACCAGAGAGGGGCGACTGAAGCCTGTGAGAGTACTAGTGCGGAAAAATGAGCCTCTCCACATCAATGCAAAACATCAAGTCACTTCATATTGATACATTTATTCCTATCTAGGTAGGACACACCAGTTGTACAGGCATGGATAAGTATTATTTACATTACAGGAATTTGATTTATGGGGAAATTACATGGTTGCTGTCCTCTCTGACATTAGTTAGTGAGTACAATCTGATAGTTAGTCGTTCAATGGAGCCCATTAAGAAATATAGAAATATTGTCTTCGCATTAACAAAAAACCCAAGTACTTGTTGGATGGATTACAAATACTTGGGAAAAAAATAAAGCTTGAAGTCAATTCTTACATATAACTTTGGTGCGTGCGGCATCGTATCTTGTTCTTGATTTATGTTCAAATTGGGCATTAATTCAAAATAAGTGATTTATTTGTATAGTTTTTTCATCATTTTTATTGCAAGTAATTATTATATTATTATTTCCTTTAGTTCCTAGAGGAACATAGGGCTTCAGCCATGCGTCTCCATTGCGTTCGGTTCTCTGCTAGAGTTTTCACCTGGCTCCAAGTCTGCCCACACGTTTTCATCTCCTCTTCACATGATCTCCTCCAGGTCACCCTTGCACTGACGACCAACTCGTCGCTTCCCTTTCGGGTTCCACTCGAGCAATGGCTTGTCTAATGATGTCACTTGCTGGTTTCCTCAGAGTATGGCCAATCCATCTCCATTTCTTCCTGCCTATTTGTTTCACAATCGGTTCCTGGTTGGTTCGCTCCCAGAGATCTTTGTTGCTGATCCTTTCCGGCCATCTGATCTTGAGTATTGAGCGAAGACATCTGTTAATGAATGTCTGTAGCTTGTTTGAGGTGCTCTTTGTGACACGTCAAGTCTCTGATCCGTATAGTAGTACTGACTTCACATTGGAGTTGAAAATCCCGATCTTATTTTTGACGCTGAATGATGTTGACCTCCACACAGACTTGAGAGTAATGAAAGCTTGCCTTGCTTTCCCGATCCTTGCTTTGATATCCTCGTCAGTTCCGCCTGTAGTTGAAACAATGCTTCCCAGGTAGGTAGGTACAGGAGGTAGTTTCTTTCAGGTTTTTTCCATTTATGCTGATTGCTGTCTGTTGTTGTTGTTGGTGTTGGCCAGGGATCTTCATCACCTCTGTTTTTTCTATGTTCACCTGAAGTCCTATCTTTGATGCTTCTTCTGCCAACTTGTTACTTTTCACTTGCATATCTTCCAGTTTGTGGGAAATCAGACATATATCATCATTGGCGAAGTCCAGATCCTCCAAGTTCTTTGTGTGAGTCCATTTTATGCCTGTTTCCTCGTTGCCCGCTGTTTGTCGCATTATCCAATCTACTGCAATCAGGAAGATTATTGGCGATAGTAGGCAACCCTGTCTTCACTTCGAAGGATTCCGTGAGCTTCCCGTTGTGGATTACTTGGCATGCAGCGTTGTCATACAACTGTTGGATGAGATATATAATTGTCGGCGGCACCCCGTAGTAGCGAAGTAGTTGCCAAATCACCTCTCGATCGACGCTGTCGAAGGCCTTTTCAAAGTCGATGAAGTTGAGATAGAGAGGTGACTGCCATTCCAAACTTTGTTCAATGATGATCCGTAGTGTGGCGATTTGATCAATACATGACTTGTTTCTCCTGAATCCAGCCTGTTCCGGTCGAAGTTTTTCATCCAGGTTGGCATGTTTGATTCTCTCCAGTATGATGCGGCTTAGTATTTTGCTTGGGATGGACAGGAGCATAATTCCGCGCCAGTTCTTGCGTTGACTTAAGTCTCCTTTCTTTGGTAGTTTGAATAAGTATCCTTTCTTCCAATCCTCGGGTACTTTGCCTTCTTTCCACACCTTCTCCAGTAGTGGCGTCATCAAGTCCGCTGTTGTCTCTGGGTCCACTTTCAATGCCTCCGCTGGGATTCCATCTGGTCCTGCTGCTTTTCCAGTTTTCAGCATCTTGATTGCCTTCAGGACTTCTGTTCTCCTCGGGGGGTTGATGTTCACTGGTAATTCTGCTTCCGTTGTTGGTATTGTTGGGCGCGTTGTAGGTGGCGGTCGGTTTAGTAGTCTTTTGAAGTGTTCAGCCCAGTGTTTCCTTTGCTCCACTTCTTTGGTGATTGACTTTCCGTTGTCATCCTTCACTGGCTTAATTTGTGACGAATTTTTGCCTGAGAGGTACCTAGTTGTTTGGTAGAGTGTTGCGAGGTCTCCTTTGCCTGCAGCTTGTTCTGCTTCATTGGCCATGGCTTCATAGTACTTTCTTTTGTCTTCTCTGGCACTCTTCTTTACTCCTTTGTTCAGTGCATTGTAGCTTGCATTCAACTCCTGTTTCTGTTGCTCGTCGGTGCACTGGATAATCTTTGGTTTCACCATCCTTCTCTCTTCTATTAGCCTCCAAGTGTCCGTAGTGAGCCACGGTTTGTCCTGTCTCTTCTTTTTGCCCAGAACTTCCATGCGGGTTTGACTCCACACTGTCTCCAAGTTGTTCCAGTGCTTTTCGACGCTGACCTCTTCACCAGTGTTGATTTTTGTCTCGGCTTTTTCCCTTTTGCTTGCAGTGAAGATGTCCTCTGCGTCCTGGTCCTTCAGTTTTTGAGTGTTGAACTTGGCTTGTGGTCTATCTGCAGCTCCTGTTTCTCTGAAAGCTTTTAATTTGATTTGGATTGTCCCTTGTACGAGATAGTGGTCTGAGCCAACGTCTGCTCCTGCTCGTGTGGCGGTACGTCCAACGTTTGCGTTACATTTTTGCGTGATTCGTTACATAAAATTTATCTTGTTGTAATCCTTGCACAAGTCCTCTACTACTTCCATACCTATAACTATTAACTCTCATATCAAATAGTTATGGTTAACCAAAGTAAAAAGCAGCGAACTCAATCCCCTGTAAAACTGATGACTAATCTTAAGTCGTTGATTGCTACATCAAGCAACATACTTCCTACAAATGGTTATAGTGAGCCACAAAACTCACTTGTATGTCGTAAGCGTCGAGCTGAAACTGAGGATAAAACTATACTGACAGCTAGTATTAGCACTACTCCCAAAAATTCAGTACCCTCTGCTCATACAGAACCACTCCCTACACCTTATGTGCTTATCGAAAAGCTCCAGCCTTCAAGCTCTTTTTCAATACTATCTTCAGAAATAGAACTTCTAAAGTTGTCTATAGGAGAACTTAAGGCCGAGTTAAGGGACTTAAAAAACAATAAGTCAGTAGATCCTGGAATTTCCGATACCAATACCAAAATCTCCAATTTATCAGGTCAGATCAGTGATATCAGACTGCAGGTCTGTGAACTGACACCTTTAACTATTCTCATGAAAACTGTAGACCTTAACAAACTTGACAGTGAATCGATATCTAAGGTGGATAACCTAATTAACTTTGTTACTACAGAAGTAACAAAACGACTAGATGCTAAATTAAATGCTATTGTCTACAACGTTCCGGATAATGAGACACTAAAAAAGGTACAGCGCATCCTACTTAGTGAGGCGAAAATGCCCAACTCCAAGACTAAGTGCTACAGGCTGAAGAAGAGTCAACATGATAAGTGTTGTCCCATTCGTTTACAGTTCGAAACACCGGCTGAGGCCAGAAAATTCATCCACTCCCAACACACCCTATCGCAAGCCAGAAATTACAAACTAATAAAGGTTGCGGTGGACAAGACCGTCATAGAAAGGCGCGTATATAATTATCACACCGAGTCTAATTGTGGAATAAACAATAGGACATTGCAAGCAGCAATTATACCCAACCCTTTGAGAGACACCGTAGAATCCACCGCACCACCCCTCTCTAACCACACAGAATTATCTTCTCAGAGAGCGACACCAACCGAAAGGCCGCTAAATTGTAATCAAATAGCTAATAATACCATACCACATATCACCGTAGATATAGAAATGTCACTAAATAATCCCAGAAAAAAGTCAAAGTCTTCTGAAAGTCGATACTGTCCTCTCCTAGCCACAAGTCCATTGGAAACAAAAAGGAAAATATGACCCCAAATCATGCCAACAACAACAATGGCAGTATAAATAAGCCCACATTCCCCACGGTCAATAGTACTGGCACCCACAACGCGCGAAATAGCACCATGGCCCACACTGATAACCAACGCCACAACAATACCACCCTCAAGAGTACAAGTGGCAATAGTCAGAACTCGACCACCAACAACTCAGGGTATTCACAGTATGGCACACAAATAAATTTTGATCGGATATATGGTACAAGTGTGCTGGGAACTGACCCACAATGCAGTACACACGAAACCCATACAAGGACACAACCAGTACCTAACAATAGGTGGAATAATAAACCATGGTCTTCACAAGGCCCCAATCATTTTTTATCCCCTGCGTCCCTGTCAGCGTTGAAAAGACAGCTGGTAGGGATGTTAACACTCCTAAACCGTTAATGCTGGCTCCCCCTTCGCATGAATATAGGAACAGTCTAGTTCACCCGCATCCACTAAGCACACTTGGTACATGCACAAGTTTAGGTCAAATAAAGATCCCTACCCCCGTTTCTGGCTTAACTAAAAATAAAAATGCCTTAGCCTATAGCACATCCAGTACTCCAACGCCCAATTCTTCACCGAAAACAGCACACACCAACTCGATAGACATAGGTGAAAATGATGCTGAAACTCCTCTTAACATAGGGTCATCATGTCAAACAGTACTACTGGGTGCTGAACCACATTCGGGGCTGATTAACGAACTTAAGTACTTCAAATGCTATTTCAAATCTCATCTTTACCTAATCCTCATAAATGCTAGATCCGTTCTAAATAAACTACCGATGCTCTGAGCACTCACAGTAATATACAAACCCCCTATAATTGTCATCACTGAATCTTGGTGTAACTCGAACATACTGGATGAAGAGATAAGCTTAGATAACTATACACACTTTCGGTGTGACAGGGAAGGTGGTAAGGGAGGGGGTTGTCTTATGTTCTTTCTGAATGCACTTACTGTATCACAGCTAGAAAGTAGTACACTTAACATGCCTGAGACTTTATGGGTTAACTTACACTTAAATAACGCAATAGTATTAATTGGATGCACCTACAGAGCACCTGGCACCTTTAGTAATTACGAGACCCAACTTATTAATACTCTAGAACAATTATCCACCTTCCACTACGATCATAAGATCCTATGTGGAGACTTTAACTTACCAGAAATCAACTGGGAAATACCCACAGGTCCAACTAAACTTGATAAGTTCTTAGGCACACTGGATATACTTGGCTGGAAGCAGACTGTCACAACCCCTACAAGAGGTAATAACGTACTAGACTTAATCTTCTGCCACAATATAAGTCCCCTTTCTACCCTAGTAGGTTCTGAGTTTTCAGGGAGTGACCACAAAACAGTGCTGTGTGCACTGCCACTTCCGTCAAGTAGCAATGCAACCCATACCCCCACTTCACAACAAATAACTTACAGGAACTACAGTAAGGCAGACTGGACTAGTAAAATCAATGCTAAGATCTTCAGAATGGAGTGAGTACTTCTATACTGATAGCCTCTCGAAAGCTCTAGACATCTTTTACTATAACTCCAACACATGCTTAGATGCTGTCATCCCATCTCAAACACTAAAGATTTCCCCACATAGAAAGACATTCATAAAGCCAAAGGATCGTAGGAAACTGAAAAGACTGTCAACAAGTTACTTCAGGCGACACGACTTTAGTACACTAGGGTCAATACTTAGTACTCTTAGCTCCATCTCGCAAGCTCATAACTTGCGTATGAGAAATGAAGAATGCACGGCACTAGCCAGCACCACCAGAGTAGGTGCTCTCACAGAAATACTAAAGAAACGAATGAATCGCCAAAGCCATAAAATTTCTCTCCTTATAAACAAGGACAAACTATACAGCAACCATGCAGACAAGTGTGAACTGTTTAATGAGACGTTTGCAGCTAACTACCTTAAGCCTACAAGTCCACTTCCCGGTTTACAATCTAAAATAGAACTCCCTTCATCTTCAACGCTGAAACAAATCACTACAGTTCATTTCACTTACTCTAATATTAACCAAGCCGTTAATACTCTCAAAAGCTCTAGTAGTGCCGGTTTTGACGGTATACCATCGTATCTTTATAAACACGGTGGTTCTGACATTTCCATTTTATTACTTAAGATTTTTACAATGTCCCTAGAAAGCCAAACCTATCCAGATAAATGGAAAACGACATTTATAGTACCTAAACACAAATCCGGATCAAAAACTGAAGTCAACAACTATAGGCCTATCAATATTACACCCATAGTATCTAGAATCATTGAAAGAATAGTTAAAGATGATATCCTCAAACATATGCTCAGCTGCAATATTCTAAGTCCCAACCAACATGGATTCCTAAAATCCAGATCATGCATGACATGTCACCTTGACTTCTTTAACTACATAACTAGCAGCCGAGACAAACAACAACTAGTACTAGTCATCTACTTCGACATATCCAAAGCCTTTGACCGCGTTGACCATTTGCTTCTAATAAATAAGCTAAACTCCTTAGGAATACGTAATCCATTATTAGGATGGATTGAATCACTTCTTGACAATAGGTCCCAAGTAGTTAGACTGGGTTCTGTAAACTCTAAACCTAGTCCAGTCACTTCTGGAGTAGTTCAAGGTAGCGTCTTAGGCCCCCTCCTATTCACTCTATATGTCAACGACATATGCAGCTGTTTCTCACTTGGCAAACCATTCATCTTCGCAGATGATCTGAAAGTAGCTTACACATTCCACTGTGATGACTTAGGGTACTTTCAGAAAGCTGTTCAGGAAGAACTAGATCGAGTAACCGCATGGTCCTCCACATGGAACCTAAAATTCAACCTTAAAAATGTGGTTGGATCTGTTTCGGTACACCCTCAATAAACATTAAACTGGTACTTGAATCTCTTGACTTGCCTAAAGTCCAAAGTGTTGTTGACCTAGGACTCAGGTATTGTAGTGACCTGACATTTTCTGAGCAAGTGGCAACGCAGAAGCGTAAATCGAAGATGTCCTCAGGATGCATACTCAGGAATCTCCACAACTACGAAGCGAAGCTATTATTATATAAAACTTGTGTCAGACCACTACTTGAATATTGTCCATTTATTCTCAGCAGCACTCGCGTAAGTGACAAACTTAAAATAGAAAGTGTCCAACGATACTTCACGTCTAAACTACTAGGATTTGACTGCGAAAAGGACTACACATCAAGGTGTATAACTCTAGGTATCGACCCACTCTGGATGAGACGACTGAGCATTAACCTAACATTCTTCTTTAAAATATTGCATAAAATATCATTCTCAGACAGCAAGGGGATACAGTTCTCACCGGAAGGCTCTTACAACCTTCGTAACCAAACGTGCGCAGTACGTAGGAAAAACTGTAAGACAGCACTCCGTGCAAACTTCTTCATAGTCATGTACTCTAAGATCTGGAACAGTTTACCCCTAGAAATAAGGACCTGTGACTCTATTGTAACCTTCAAACGCTTGCTATATGAACTGCTTCATCCTAATGACTATGCCAATCACACCGCACCACTTATTTCCAAAACGCATGAGCTATTAGGACACTATAACGCCTAGACTCATTACTAAATATTATGACACTAAATAAACTCTAAGACTTCGCAAAAATACATGAAAGAACAACTAGATTATAGGTAGTGTTTACTATACAATGATATACATTTATAAACATTTATATGTACATAAAATAATAAAGTTCTTTTCATATTTACATACTTTATCTCCCTGCTGAGCGTAATCTTCTATATACCTCCTGGTTGAGGTCGAACAACCCAACATCCAAACTGAAATGACCATTTATGTAAATTCAAACTCAAATTCCATGAACGATCCGATGCAACCACTTGAAAACGCTGGCTAACATTCTGTACAAGGAGTATTCTTGATCTGAAATAAAGAAGCAACTGGTTTTCAACCAGTTATCAATATATTACTCAACTTACATGTACAGTCTGCCATGCTGACGCAAATGGCGCAAATGGATAGTTCTAGAATTGACCCCATTTGATGCAGTAAAACAATCTAACATTACCTTATCTAACTTTCGTATCAAAGATCAAATTTCTTTCCTATTATAAAACTACGATAAGACTGCTGAAAAAATGGAATAAATACATCACTGACCTCAAAATAATACATCAATTAACTTTAACTCAACGATGCTGTTCACAACAAAGTTATATAGGAGAATTGACTTCAAGCTTTATTTTTCCCAGATATTTGTATCACATTCATCTGAAGTCTGGGTTTTTTGTTAATGCGAAGACAATATTTCTATATCTCTTTATGTGTTACACAGACAGACTATTTTGCAGACTGTTCTGACTGACTCTAATGTTAGATTGAACAAACAAACTGTAATTTATATAATAACTTATCCATGCCTGTACAATTGGTATGTTCCTGCATAAACAGGAATAAATATATATATATACTTCTTACTTTTGTATCCAGCAGGCTGCGCCTCCACTCCCTTGAGATTGAGATGAAGTCGATTTGGTTTTTGGTTCGCCCATCTGGTGACACCCATGTAGCCTTGTGGATGTCCTTGTGTTTGTAAACGCTGCCACCAATCACTAGTTCATTGAAGGCATAGAAGCCGGCGAAGAGTTCTCCGTTTTCATTCATTTCTCCGAGAGCTTCTCTACCCATGATGAGTTCCCTTCCTGTGTTGTCTGATCCCAGTTTGGCGTTCATGTCTCCCATTAGTATTTTAATATCACCGACTGGAGTATTGTCTATTGCTGCCTGTAGTTGTCTGTAGAATTCTTCTTTCTTTTCGAGGTCTGCGTTGTTTGTGGGTGCATAGCACTGTATAATTGACACTTTTCTTCCTTTGGAGTTGAATCTGGCGGTCATTATTCTGGGTAAGATCGCCTCCCATTGTATCAGAGCCTTGGCTGCCATTGCAATTGCAAGTAATACTAGATGTGAATTCAGCTGAATGCCGATTAATATTGGTCATTCTCAAGCAGATTTGTTTTACTGCACCCAAGTCAGTCAGAGCCCGCTATTTGTCACTGCATGGTTGTTCCGTACAAGTAAGTTGGTTAACACGTAGAAAGCTATATGTAAGCCGTTTTAGATCGTTGACAGTGCTTGTATAAGATGCTGTACAGCGTCTTGTTATGGTGACAGTGGATTTCATCAAGGACGCTGAGCCATTACTAGCCAAACCTTGAAGGATGGTATATGAGTAAGTGACTTCAATTGTTTCTCAGCTTCAGTTGGAATGTAGACCACTACAACTTCTACTACACGGCAAATACAACAGAAGAGGCTAGCAGAAAAGTGCCAGAGGGCAGAGAAAAAGTATGTGGAGTGGGACATATATGTTAGTATTCGTTGTACATTGTAATTTGGTGAACAAATATTTATTCCTACGAAGTCTTTTTATGCATCTATGCTACTAGTTTGTTTACAGTTTTTAGAGTAGTAAAGGTATTTAAGCGCGTTTAGGTACTGTAGTAGACTAATAGTTGATTCGTTCTAGGAATAAATAGTTTATTTATATAATCGGTAGAGTGAAACAGTCTGTACAGAGAGCAATTGAAACTTATAACCGTATTGCAGTTCCTGACTTCAAGGGGCAGGTTGTTCCATATTTTAGAATACATGACTGTGAAGAAGTTTTCGCGGAGTATTGACTTAAAGGCTTTTATTGTCACTGTGCAAGTTTGCTTACGCAGGTCGTAAGGGCCTTCTTGTGCGAACTGTATGTCCTTACTGTCTGAGAATGATATTTTGTGTAGGACCTTATAGAAGAATACTAGGTTTATGAAAAGTCGTCTTGTCCAAAGTGGGTCGAGTTGTAGAATCATGCACCGTGAGATGTTGCCTTTCTTACAATCGTAGCCAAGTAGTTTCGAGGCAAAATATCGTTGGATACTTTCTTTTCTTAGCTTTTCACGTGTGTGAGTGCTGCTAATAATAAATGGACAGTATTCTATTAGTGGCCTCACACAGGTTTTGTACAGAATTAGCTTGGCTTCATTGTCGTGAAAGTTCCTGAGTATGCATCCTAAGAGCATCTTAGACTTTTGAGTCTGTGACGCCACTTGCTCAGAAAATGGTAGGTTACTCGAGTACCTCAGACCTAGGTCAACGACACTTTGGAGTTTGGTTAGGTTAGCCGATTGAAGCGTTAACTTCATGTCGATTGAGGGTGCACCGAAGCAGATCCAGCCACATTTTTTAAGGTTAAATTGTAGATTCCATAAAGACGACCGAGCAGTCACTTTATCTAATTCTTTCTGCACAACATTCTCAAAGCACCCTAAGTCATCCCATTGGAATGTATAAGCTACTTTTGGGTCATCTGCAAAGATGAATGGTTTCCCATGTGAGAAGCAAGCGCATATATCGTTAATATATAGTGTAAATAGGAGGGGTCCAATGACACTACCTTGTACTACACCAGAGGTGATTGGGCTAGGTTTCGAAGTTATAGATCCGAGTTTAACTATTTAGGATCTGTTGTTGAGGAATGATTTAAGCCATCCTAATAGTGGATCACATATTCCTAAGGAGTTCAACGTATGTATTAGCAGTAAATAGTCGACACGGTCAAATGCCTTAGAAATGTCAAAGTAGATGACAAGTACTAGTTGCCATCTGTCCCGACTGCTGGTCACAAAATTAAAGAAGTCTAAGTGGCATGTTAAACAAGATCTGGATTTTAGGAATCCATGTTGGTTCGGACCTATAATTTTGCAGCTAAGCATATGCTTGATTAGGTTATCTTTAACTAGTCTCTCCATAATTCTAGATGCTATAGGTGTGATACTGATCGGCCTGTAGTTACTGACTTCTGTTTTCGAGCCAGATTTGTGCTTAGACATAATAAATGTTGTTTTCCATATATCAGGGTAAGTTTGGGTTTCTAGAGACATTGTAAATATTTCAAGCAGTAGTAAGGGAATGTCAGGGCCACCATATTTATAAAAATAGGATGATATACCGCCAGTACCAAAACCTTTTGAGCATTTTAGGGTTCTTATAGTTTGTTTAATGTTAGCATAAGTAAATTCAACAGTACTAATTAGGTTTGGTGTGTGTGGAGATAGAGTTTATGCCATATTAGTAGCAGGGTGCATATTGAGTAACCGGACTGTGGGCTTAAGGTAGTTACCTGCAAAAGTTGAGTTAATTAATTCACACATGTCTGTAGAATTAGTGCATAGCCTACCTTTGTCTATGGGGAGATAAATGCTGTAATTTTTGCGATTCATTCGCTTTTTTAAGATTTCCGTGAGTGCATACACTCTAGCAGGACTGGCTACTGCGATGCGTTCTTCGTTTCTCGTACGGAAATCTTGAGCTTGTGAGATGGAGCTAAGGGTGTTAAGTGTTGAACCTATTGTGCCAAAGTCGTGGTGTTTGAAGTAGCTTGTTGAGAGTCTCTTCAGTTTCGTACGATCCTTTGGTTTTATGAATGACTTTCTATGTGGGGAAAGCTCAAGTGTTTGGAGTGGAATGATAGCATCTAAGCATGTGTTTGAATTATGGTAGAAGATGCTCAGAGCTCTCGAGAGATGATCAGTACTGATGTATTCGTCCCATTCAGAGGATCTTAGCATTCATTCTACGAAGGCCCAGTTTGCCTTACTATAGTTCCTATATAGTACTTGTTGTGAAGTGGAGGTATGAGCTGCATTGCTATTCAGTGGAAGTGGCAGAGCACACACCACTGTTTTGTGGTCACTACCTAAAAACTTAGAACCCACTAAGATTGAGAGGGGGCTTATATCGTGACAGAATATTAAGTCTAGTACATTGTCACCTCTTGTAGGTATAGTGACAGTTTGTTTCCAGCCGAAAATGTCCAGTGTGCCTAAGAGCTTGTCATATTTAGTTGGCCCTTTTAATAAATCCCAGTTGATTTCGGGTAGGTTGAAGTTTCCACATATGATCTTATGCTAGTATGGAAGAGTGGATACTTACTTTAGTACATTTATAAGTTGTGTCTCGTAATCACTAAAGGTGCCAGGTGCTCTGTAGATACATTCTATTAGTAGTGTAGCCTTTTCGAAGTGTACATTGACCCATAGGGTGTCGTGCATGTTATTGAGTTCCCTATTTTCTAGCTGTAATACAGTAAGTGTGTTAACAATAATATATATTTTCCTATCAATGTAGGACACACCAGTTGTACAGGCATGGATAAGTATTATTTAAATTACATGAATTTGATTTATAGTGAAATTACATGGTTGCTGTCCTCTCTGACATCAGTTAGTGAGCACATTCTGATAGTTAGTCGTTCAATGGATCACATAAAGAAATATAGAAATATTGTCTTCGCATTAACAAAAAAACCCAAGTATGTGTCGGAAAAATTACAAATATTTGGGAAAAAATAAAGCTTGAAGTCAATTCCTCCATATAACTTTGTTGTGTGCGGCATCGTATCTTGTTTTATGTTCAGATTGGGTATTAATTCAAAGTGAGTGATTAATTTTTATGATTTTGACATCATTTTTTGCAAGTAATACCAGATGTAAATTCAGCTGAATGCCGATTAATATTGGTCATTCTCAAGCAGATTTGTTTTACTGCACTCAAGTCACCCATAGCCCGCCATTTGTCACAGCATGGTTGCTCCGTACGAGTAAGTTGATAAACACGTAGAAAGCTATACCGTTGACAGTGCTTGTATAAGATGCTGTACAGCGTCTTGTTATGGTGACAGTGGATTTCATCAAGGACGCTGAGCCATTACTAGCCAAACCTTGAAGGATGGTATATGAGTAAGTGACTTCAATTGTTTCTCAGCTTCAGTTGGAATGTAGATCAATGCAACTTGTACTACAAAGTAAATACAGGAAGTACATTAGGCAGCCTCCTCCCTTACCACTCTTCCTGTCAAATCGAAAGTGTGTGTACCCCTCGACGCTTATCTCTTCGTCTGGTATATTGGAGTGACACCAGGATTCGGTAATAATTATTGGGGGTTTGTATACTAGCGTGTGTGCCCTGAGCGTCGGTAGTTTGTTTGGGATAGATCTAGCATTGATAAGCATTAAGTTGAGGTAGTGTTTGAAGTATTTAAGCTCGTCAATTAGCCTCAAGTGTGGATCGGCATCCACTGTTCCTGCGTGGCATAACAGCCCTGTGTTACAATAAGTGTGATTGCCATGTCTGCCTATGTCTATCGAAATAACGTCTATCTCATTATTGGGTTCACTATAGGATGAGATAGTTCTAGGCTTGGGTAGGTGGGAGATTTTATTTGGCCTATGCTTGTACGGACATTGGATGTGATTAATATTTCCGTGTGCACTAGCCTGTGCCTGTTTTCTTCCCGATAGGGAGCAGACAATAGTGGTACGGGTTCAGAAGGGTTAACATCCCCACCAGCTGTTTGGTTAGCGCTAACAGGGATGTGTTGGATAAAAAATCATTGGTACCTTGTGACGTCCATGCCCTATTAATCTGCCTATTGTTTGGAGACATTCTAAATGACTTTACATGGGTTTCGTTATATGCAGTGCTGCACTGTGGTTTGATTCTCAGAATACTTGTTCCGTATATTCTGTCAAAGTTTGTTTGTGTGTCACACCCTGAAGACCCAGAGTGGTTGTTGGCTGAGCTCTGAGTGTTGTCACTTGTACTATTTTGCGTTATAGTATCACTATACCAGCTACTAATGTGACTTGGCGCAGTATCCGAAAAAGTTGTGTCGCTATTGTGCGTGGACCGTATGGCATTATTTGTGTTTTTAATTTGGTTGTTAGCGTGGTTTTTGTTATGGTGCTGGATCCTTTGTCACGCGGTCACTGCTTAACTACTGACCAGTGCCCACTTAACCGGTAAAGCAGAACACGAAGAGAATCAACGGTAAACCCAGGTTCATTTATTATGACAAAATTGACTGTATTTATACAGAAAATAAGGTAGACTGGAAATCAAACAATCCGGTTGAGAGTTTGAATTGTGCAAGCGTCCAATCAGAAGCAGGAACAATTGCATGTCAACGACTTGTTAATAACGCGATAATAACTTGACTGATGACCTGATAATTGCATGTTTTGCCTCTTCCTAACAGTTTTGAATATTATCTATCTTAAAGAGTGGGTTATTCTCAGGAGTTTGATAATGTTGGAGATTTTTCGTAACGAGTGGTGTATTTCAGCATGTTTTTTACCGAGTTCCATTTGAATTCTCACGTTATGGCTAGGAGGAGATGTCGTGGACTTACAAGAGGGATTGATTTCTATCTTAGGGCTATCTAGAGACATATCTAGATCCGTGGAGGGGTTAATTTAGGAGTAAGATTATAGTTCACGAGTCTTTCGGTTTGAAGATACACTGGATGAAAAGTGCCTGAAACGGGCCAGATTCAAGGAAGGAATTTTATGTGCAAATCGAATTCTGGCACTACTCAACATCATCAGACAGAAAACTGAATGGCGGTCAACTTCTTACATCGAACTTATCAGCTTTGAGACAACCTCCTGTGGTGCCGATTGTGAAATAATTTAGAAACTGGTTAGCACCATAGTGTCCAGCGCTGCAACCTTTTATAAACATCATCCAACAATTAAACGATGAAACCACATGTCCAGTGATTCACAAGGAAATGCTCAGTGAAGTCTATGGGATGAGGGTAGGAGTAAAAAGAGGTTTCCAACCATTAACGATGATTTCCCTGACTGTGGTGGACTAGATTATGTGGCAGGTCGTGGGGGCGAGGAGACGGACTGCTCAGAAGACTGTGGGAGATATGGACCTTGTGGAATATTTAGGCACGGTGTCAAATATTCTCGGGGGTCTACAAGCGAGGGCCTCCATGTTGACAGATAAGGCAGGAAGGATGAAGGTGATGAAGATGCCTAGACAATAGCAACAAGCATCAATTACCATCCATATGAGAAGTACGAAGGAAATTACCCCTTTCAATAATCTGGGCAACAACGTTTCTGTCACGAATGGTACAGATGAGAACATCAGGGCGACGATCGGAAAGACGAAGTGGCCCTTTGTTACCTCTAAATCAGTGGGGAAATCTGTAGTCATCAGTACGAGGGATAGGATCTGCGTTTTCAATACCAGTACCAAATCAGTGGTTGTATGCGATCCATGGACTTGAAGTATCATTGAAAGCATTTCTTATGGACTACTGATGACTCTGATCAACACCTGCCTTTGCTCAGTATGGAAGGTGAAACGACGGGCGGGAAAGGCGAAGCAACAGGCAAACTTAACAGTGCATTAAACCAGCCAACAAACTGCTAACCCACAAGTGTGCAGTTGGGAGTGGGATGGACTGGACGATCACTGAGGGCAGGCACTCATGCCACTTTGCGATGATATTGTGACACACCTGACTGTTCACAGATATTCTCTAGTTGCTCAAGCATTCACAAACGCCTAAGAGCATCGATTCAGATTGATGTACTACGTCTTATTTACAGTCCAGTAGCTATTCTGGTTTGGAGTTATGTTTTACAGAGTACGTCAAATAAGCGCCTTCACGAGACACGTTACCCGGGTTCGGAAGGCCTCCAACACAAACCGTTACTTCCTGTGTTCTACCACATGGGTCGTTAATTCGACCTTATGCAGCATAAGGAAAGACAATTCCAGTTTAGTTCACTCACCAGAGATAAAGATACTTGTCTTCGGGACGTGGCAGAACTCATAATCGTGTATCATGGTGCACGAAAGAATACCCATTACTCCTCCAAGCCCACCAGCTGGCCAGAACATTAGGATCGCAAATGAGGTGACAAGTGGTATGTTCACCAATGTTCATAGGCAGCCGGTTACCTCGTGAAAGAAAGCTTGTCTACAAGTGGTGAAAGAAGTTCTGACTCTCCACTAAAACAATCACTTACCAAACTGATTTCAGAAGGAATTCGGGCCCCCAAACTTAGCTGGTTTCTTCAAGATAGTACCGTAAGAACACCAGTAGATATCAGAAGATCACTGATATTCGCCTTAGGTCCTATAACACTGGAGAGGAAAGTTCAAAAATTGATAATGAAAACCTCGTTGAGAAGAAAATGCTAGATATAAGTTACTCCTAATGCTAATAATATACTCCCAGTTTTCGTGCATAAGAATTCCAGTTTACAGATATCATCAATACCGTTAATAACATATACGGGGAGTAAACATATTTACAATTACTCAATTACAAAAGATATGCATAGGAAAAGGTCATGAAATAATACCTATAATGTCACTTTACACAGGAGGAAACGATATGCACAGTACAAGGCATCTTCATTGAAGAAGTTTAACCAAAATGCGCATCATGTTTGATGGTTGCGTTACTAGAGGCACGTGTGGTAGGTTATTCGTAAAGTGATAAAATTGCGGCGTAAAACGTTAGTTACTTCACTGTTAATAATGTTTTTTGGCAGTATTAATTGCCAGTGACTCATCACAACATTCGGTGTCCAGGTAAACTCACAAAGAAGTATTTTTACGGCAACAGGTAAATTTCAGTCCACACACGGTCAGGAACCAGAATGATCCATATAAAATTACAGCTTGGGCATGTAGGAGCTGGAAATTGACATCACATGAGTCAGTGAAATTTAAAATGCAACCATCAGCATGTGTTCATTATATATTAAATAGCCAGATTTATTAGCGCTGAACAGGTAATTATTGGGATTTTTTATTGGTATGGAGTCACTGCTCATGAGCTGTTCTGTGGCACTCATCACATCGTATAATCCTGATTCACTCCATCGTGAAGACCATGGACTAAGACTGTCCACATTTGTCAGACAGACAGCACTAATGCGCATCCACCACGGCGAAATCGAGAAGAGTAACCAACCCTTTTGCCCAAATAGTGACAAAGCAAACGGCCAGTATTTAAGGCAAATTTAGAGGGCACGAGTTGGCGTTGCACGTGTATTTCATGAGCACCCCAGTGAACTGAGGCGTTCAAGATTAGTAAAACACGGGAAAAACCACTCGCCATTCAAAATAGTCAAATAAGGAAGGAAGAGAAACCCTACAAAGCGTAAAAAGTTTTGGTTCCCACTAGACTTTTCATCTCATCCTTTCTCATTCCTTGGCCTCCCACTGAGTGACCATACCGTTTGAGGAACGCACTGTTTACTTTGAAGACTGCACATCAGTCTCCTTCCAGAAGAGGTTGCCTTAGGAATGTCATTTCTGTTTAGCTTTCGGACAAATTCTTGATCCACAGCGCTTGTTGTTGCTTATTAACTAAGGACTTGAGCTCGAAGGTGACTACGGAAATACCGGACGAACCCTCACTCTGAATATTCACTTGGAACTGTTTCCCAAAACATATAAATATCGTGGTGAATATACGTAACCTGCTCATATGGAATAGGATGATGTGGACTACTTACGTTTGAAGAAGAGACGCTGTCGTTCACAAATCTGTCTTGTTGCTTGGCTTCTCTGCTCAATTTAGCATACCTAACTCTTATTAGCGGCTTCATATTTTATGCAACTCATGCTACAAAATAAGCCTATGGCTTCAAATTGATTAGAATATCCATATGACATCTTCCAAAACGGTCATATATATATTTATTCCTGTTTATGCAGGAACATACCAATTGTACAGGCATAGATGAGTTGTTATATAAATTACACGTATTTCGATGCATGCTGAATTCGCAGTTTGGTTGTTCTTTCTGACATTAGAGTCAGTCAAAACAGTCTGCAAAATAGTCTGTTTGTGTAACACATAAAGAGATACAGAAATATTGTCTTCGAATTAACAAAAACCCAGACATCAAATGAATGTAGTACAAATATCTTGGAAAAATAAAGCTTGAAGTCAATTCTCCTACATAACTTCGTTGTGAACAGCATCCCTGGCTTAATGTTCATTGATGTATTATGAGAGCAGTGAAATATTTGTTCCATTTTTTTCGGCAGTCTAATCGTAATTTTATAATAGGAAAGAAATTTGATCGTGGGTACCAAAACTACGTAAGGTCATGTCAGATTGTTTTATTGCATAAAATGGGGCCGGGGTCGATTCCAGAACTATCCATTGGCGCCATTTGTGTCAGCATGACAGACTGTACACGTAAGTTGAGTAAGACATTGAAAACTCTTTGAAAACCAGTTGCTTCTTTATTTCAGATCTTGAATACTCCTTGTGCAGAATGTTTGCCAGCGTCTTCAAGTGGTAGCATGGGATCGTTCATGGAATTTGAGTGGTTATGAGTTAAATGGTCTGGAATCCAGATTCATTTCAGTTGAAATATGGGGTTATTTAACCTCGACCGGAAGGTAAATAGAAGAGTAGGCTCAGCATCAGAATACCAGAAGGAGAAAGTATGTGAACATCAAAAGAACATTAATGTTTTGTGCATATATAAATGTTTATACAAATTGTATTACAGTGGATAGTAAACATTACCTATATTCTGGTTGTGTTACATGAAAATGTATTTTTGCGAAGTCTCAGAGTTTATTTAGTGTCATAATATATAGTAATGAGTCTAGGCGTTATAGTGTTCTAATAGCTGATGCGTTTTAGAACTAAGTGGTGCGGTCTGGTTGAGATAGTCAGCAGTGTGTCATCAGGGAGTGTATTGGACCCTTCTTTTCATTATATACATAAACAGTATATGTGAGTGCTTTAGTATAGGCAAGCCAATACTGTATGCAGATGACTTAAAGGTGACATATACCTGCACAAACACAGATATCGGTACAACTATGAACTCCATACATGAAGAACTAACAAAAATGGATATATGGTGTGACACCTAGAGACTTGAGTTTAATGTCGAAAAGTGTGGCTGGCTCTGCATAGGCTGTCCCAACCTAGAACTCGACCTAGCAATTCAGGGCCACAAAATCCCTAGACTCAAATCTGTGCTAGACCTAGGACTGACATATTCACACAATCTATCATTTTCTGAACATATCTCGAAACAAGTATCGAAATCACGCAGGCTTATTGGTTTCCTACTCAGGAACTTCTACAGAAGTGAATCCAGAATACTACTGTACAAGGTTTGTGTGCGCCCACTCCTAGACTATTGTTCATTCATATTTAGTAGTATACGCATAGAAGACAAACTAGAAGTAGAAAGAGTACAGAGGTACTTCACGCTAAAAGTAATCGGAACCGAAAACGGCACAAACTACTCTACCAGATGTGAAATTCTAGGACTAGAAACATTATGGTTAAGACGACTGCGACTAAATCTGGTACTCTTCTATAAACTACTTAACCACATAGTGTATACCCCTACTAATTGTACTCGGTTTTCAGAAGACACTGGATATAACCTTAGACACACTCAAGGTACGGTGGCTATAGAACAATGTAAAACAGCCACCAGGCAAAAATTTTTCATGATTAGGTATGCCCAAATATGGAACAAACTACCTGAGGAAATGCGACTAGCAAGCTCACTAGTGTCCTTTGAAAAAGCTCTTAATGACACACTAAGTGGGTTTGCAAGTGATGCCAGTGCTCATTCCCATGTAAGAGCTTCAGAAATTATAGGCCCATTTAATGTATGAACTTAGAGACTACACCTGTTGTTTCTTTTGCCTTTATCTATAATTTCAGACAAACAAGCAGCAGTCATGAAAATAACGCTCATACAAATAAGAGTCGATCGAATTATGTCTACCTGATACAAAGCCTGAACCATAATCAACATATGAATGAAGTATGAGAAAACAAGGTCGAGACTTACCACAACATCACATGGAAGGATATAAGTTACTTGGACATTATTTATAATCCACCAACTGGTCTCCTTTCCAAAAGGAATGCGGCGATATTTTATCCACAGTTATGAGCAAATACATAAATCCACAGTTCCCGTTGTATACACTCAGTGGGGATTGCAGCCAACAAAGTAATGCATTTAAAGCATATGCACACTTCCCACAATCACGGCGACACCGCGGAATATATCAAAATCGCAGAGTAATCAAACCCAACACGCGATGTACTTAAGTAAATCCGAAAGGCAAACAAGTTGTATTCCGATTTTGAATATTCGTCCATATGTCGATCATGATGACAAATCCAAATCACAACCTATACAGCGTCAATAAATCTGGATATCTATGAAATGACGAAAATATGCTGATAGCTGCATTTAAGATACCAATGACTCATTCGATGGCAAAATTCTGCTCCTGCATGCCTCTTTCGACACTTTTGTATGGATTGGTTCGCAGTTACTCAGGTTCCAGACAGAAAAGAATAAAAATTCACAAGTTGCTGAATTATGATTACTTCTCTGCATGTTTAACTGGATACTAACTGCTGTGGTGAGCCTCTTGCAGATTATATTGCTTAAAACATCGTTTACGGTAAACTGAGTAACGTTTTATAAGCCATTTTTATACTTTTGTGACTAGCCCACCATATCGACCGAATGTAACGCAACACTCAGTTGTTTCGCTCATGTTCAACAAATTCAAACAGTAATTGTGCCTAGGATTATGCCATATAAACTGTTTTAACTTATGCAGAGTGTACTTACGGTCAATATTTCATTATCTTACCTTGTATATATATTTTGTGTTAGTGGAAAATTTTAAACATGTTTACTCCATGTGTGCATTATTACCATATTGTTGATGCCTGTCAACTGGAGTCCCTCATGTGCATAAAGTGGGAATATATTATTGTAAGACGCATTTTATTGTTTTATGAGGGAATTGACTTCAAGCTTTATTTATTTTCCCAAGTGTATGTAATCCATCCAACGCATACTTGGGTTTTTTTGTTAATGCGAAGTCAATATCTCTATATTTGTTGGTGTGTTCCGTTGAATCACCAGTTATCCGATTTTCCCCACAAACTAAAGATAAAATGACAGCAACCATGTTATTTAACCGTAAATCATGTAATTTAAACATGTAACTTAAATAATTCTTATCCATTCCTATAGAACTTGTTTTTCCTATATTTGTATGAACAAATATGTACCCTATTATATTATCATTACTAACTATATTTACTAATCGTATGTGTAATTTATCGAAGTGATGATGCCTGTAAACTGGTGTCCCTCATGTAAAAAATGAGAATATACTATTATTATTATTGGGATGAAACAGTTTATATAGCAAGCGTTTGAAGGTTATAATGGATTGACAGGTCCTTATTTCCAGGGGTAAACTGTTCCAGATATTAGAATACATGACTATGAAGAAGTTTGCACGGAGTGCTGTTTTACAGCTTTTCCTAGGTACTGCGCACGTTTGGTTACGCAGGTTGTAAGAGCCTTCCGGTGAGAACTGTATCTCTTTGCTGTCTGAGAATGATATTTTATGCAAGACTTTAAAGAAGAATGTTAGGTTAATGCTGAGTCGTCTCATTCAGAGTTGGTCGGTACCTAGAGTTATACACCTTGATGTGTAGTCCTTTTTGCAGTCAAATCCTAGCAGTTTAGATTTGAAGTATCTTTGGACACTTTCTATTTTAAGCTTGTCCCTTACGCGAATGCTGCTGAGAAAAAATAGACAATATCCTAGTAGTGGTCTGACACATATTTTATATAATATAAGTTTCGCTTCGTAGTTGTGGAGATTCCTGAGTATGCATCCTGAGGACATCTTCGATTTACGCTTCTGCGTTGCCACTTGCTCAGAAAATGTCAGGTCACTACAGTACCTGAGTCCTAGGTCGACAACCCTTTGGAGTTTAGGCAAGTCAATAGATTCAAGTACCAGTTTGATATTTATTGAGGGTGCACCGAAACAGATCCAACCACATTTTTAAGGTTGAATTTTAGGTTCCATGTGGAGGACCATGCAGTTACTCTATCTAGTTCTTTCTGAACAGCTTTCTGAAAGTATCCTAAGTCATCACAGTGGAATGTGTAAGCTACTTTAAGATCATCTGCAAAGATGAATGGTTTGCCAAGTGAGAAACAGCTGCATATGTCGTTGACATATAGAGTGAATAGGAGGGGGCCTACGACGCTTCCTTGAAATACTCCAGAAGTGACTGGACTAGGCTTAGAATTTACAGACCCCAGTCTAACTACTTGGGACCTATTGTCAAGAAGTGATTCAATCCATCCTAATAATGGGTTACGTATTCCTAAGGAGTTCAGCTTATTTATAAATAGTAATAATATATTCTCATTTTTTACATGATGGGCGCCAGTTTACAGGCATCATCAATGTGATAAATTACATATACGATTAGTAAACATATTTAATAATAGTAATTTGATAAAATAAATTTTTTTCCTACCTGTGTAGGACACACCAATTGTACAAGCATGGATAAGTATTATTAAAATTACATAAATTTGGTTTATGGTTAAATTATAAGGTTTTGTCTTTGGTTTGTGGGAACAATATTATAACTAGTCATTCAATGGAGCACATCAAGAAATATAGAATTATTGTCTTCGCATTAACAAAAAAACTCAAATATGTTTCGGATGGATTACAAATACTTGGGAAAAAATAAAGCTTGAAGTAATTCCTCCATATAACTTTGGTGTGTACGGCATCGAGTCTTACTCTTGATTTATATCCAAATTTGATAATAATTTAAAATAAGTAATACACTTGTATACTTTTGTCAGCATTTTCATCGTAACATCACAAGTGAATTGTACTCAATGTAGACTAATAATAATGACAGTTTATATTTTCTTATAAACGGGTGTTTTCAAGAAATGCAAGCTATTTTTGCAGACACGATCAGTTATGTTGTAAGTTACAATCATAAAGTATTATAAATCAGTACTTTTTAATTGTTATAAAGGTATATTTCACAACTGTAATCCAGTTTGCGTGGATAATGCGTAATTCACGAGGGAATTGCAAGATATGGGACCAATAATGTTTGCAGATCATTTGTCATCGTAAATGGTCAAATATCCACATCCTTCATTCTCATTCAAAAAGTCAAATGGAAGCTGAAATGGTGAGAGACAAAAGAAGACAAACAACAACAACGCAAAAGAAAGCAAGTGGAGTCCTTAAGGGGTGATTAATATGTATATATACATTGATATTCTGTTTAGTAACTATAGTTATTTTGGTACACTAACTAACTAGTCCCGTTATGCTAACTTTTATATTGTGTGAACTAATATTATTGTCCTGTGTAAAAATGTCTATCATGTACTTCCAATAATATAAAAATTTATAATTGTAGTTTGTTGTAACTACACGTTTAATGAACTTAAAATATCTATGTAGGGTGAAAAAGGGGGTGCAAGAGTCAGACGCAGAAGTGAATTGTCATCTTTGAGCAGTCTGGTGACTGAGAAGATGAACACTGCGAGTGTGTTTGCATCACACACATCAGCTGGTAGTCTATTCCAAATGACTGAAAACCTATTTAAGAAGAAATTATACCGCATGTAAGTCTGACAATGCTCTATAGCAGCTAGGTTGTGATGATTTCTAAGATTGTAACTGATGACAGCAGAAGGTTTAATTATTGGCTCGGAGGAGTGCACGAGCAGACTAGTTAGCTTGTAGTAAAAGATTAGGTTCAGCTTAAGACGTCTTTTCGAGAGTGGTTCTAATCTTAGTCTTTCGCAACGCTCAGAGTATTCGAGACCACATTCTAAGCCAAGGGTTCTTAAGGTGAATTGCCGTTGCACTCCCTCTAATTTAAGCTTGTCATTTTGTCTCAGTCCGCTAAGAATAAACGGGTAGTATTCTAAAATAGGCCGGACACATATTAGAAGCAAATGGTCAACGCGGTCGAAGGCTCTGGAGATGTCGAAGTAGATGACTAGTACTAGTTGTTGTTTGTCTCGGCTACTGGTTATATAGTTAAAGAAGTCAAGGTGACAGGTCATGCATGATCTGGATTTCAGGAATCCATGTTGTTTGGGACTTGGAATATTGCAGCTGAGCATATGTTCTTTCAATAATTCTAGATGCTATGGGTGTAATATTTATTGGCCTATAGTTTTTGACTTCATTTTTCGATGGCTTTGGCGATTCATTCGTTTCTTTAGGATTTCTGTGAGAGCACCTACTCTGGTGGTGCTGGCTAGTGTGGTGCATTCTTCATTTCTCATACGCAAGTTATGAGCTTGCGCGATGGAGCTAAGAGAACTAAGTGTTTACCCTAGTGTACTAAAGTCATGTCATCTGAAGTAACTTGTTGACAGTCTTTTCAGTTTTGAGCAGATCTCGAGGATTACCTGTTGCCTTATTTGTACATTTCTTTTTAAATATTTCTCTCAAATTTACCAGTATTCAATCTATTTCTAGATTAACAAATCATATATATTCTATAAGTTCTAATTAGTGTACATATGTTGATGCCTGTAAAAATGGCTGGTTTCTGTTCCAGAAATAAAAATTTAAATAAATTTAAATAAATCTTATGGTTGAATAAATTGCTTCTTGAATTTTGAAACTTTTGCTGTTTGCAATGGGATTACAGCGTCTAAGCATGCGTTTGAGTTATAGTAAAAGATGTCCAGAGCTTTTGAAAGGTTATCAGTGTAGAAGTACTCTCTCCATTCTGAGGATCTTAACATTGATTTCACTAAAGTCCAGTCTGCCTTACTTTAGTTCCTGTGTGGTATTTGTTGTAAAGTAGGGGTAAGGGCTGCATTGCTACTTGGTGGAAGTGGCAGTGCACACAGCACTGTTTTGTGGTCGCTCCCTGGAAACTCAGAACCTACTAAGGTGGAAAGGGGACTTATATTGTGGCAGAAGATTAAGTCTATTACGTTATTACCCCTTGTAGGGGTAGTGACAGTTTGTTTCCAGCCAAGTGTATCCAGTGGATAATTGTTCCAGAGTATTAATAAGTTGGGTCTCGTAATTACTAAATGTATCAGGTGCTCTGTAGGTGCATCCAATTAAAACTATTGCGTTATTTAAGTGTAAGTTAGCCCATAAAGTCTCAGGCATGTTAAGTGTACTACTTTCTAGCTGTGATACAGTAAGTGCATTCACACATACATTATGTGTATTCCTGTTTATGCAGGAACATACCAATTGTACAGGCATGGATAAGTTTTCATATAAATTACACATGTTTCGATGTATGCTGAATTTACAGGTTGTTTGTTCTTTCTGACATTACGGTCAGTCGGAACAGCCTGCAAAATAGTCTGTTTGTGTAACACATAAAGAGATATGGAAATATTGTCTTCGCATTAACAAAAACCCAGACATCAGATGAATGTAATACGAATATCAGAAAGTACATGAGACAACCCCCTCCCTTACCACCTTCTTTGTCACACCGAAAGTGTGTGTAGTAATCTAAGCTTATCTCTTCATCCAGTATGTTCCAATTACACCAAGATTCAGTGATGACAATTATAGGGGGTTTGTATATTACTGTGAGTGCTCAGAGCATCGGTAGTTTATTTAGAACGGATCTAGCATTTATGAGGATTAGGTAAAGATGAGATTTGAAATAGCATTTGAAGTACTTAAGTTCGTTAATCAGCCCCGAATGTGGTTCAGCACCCAGTAGTACTGTTTGACATGATGACCCTATGTTAAGAGGAGTTTCAGCATCATTTTCACCTATGTCTATCGAGTTGGTGTGTGCTGTTTTCGGTGAAGAATTGGGCGTTGGAGTACTGGATGTGCTATAGGCTAAGGCATTTTTATTTTTAGTTAAGCCAGAAACGGGGGTAGGGATCTTTATTTGACCTAAACTTGTGCATGTACCAAGTGTGCTTAGTGGATGCGGGTGAACTAGACTGTTCCTATATTCATGCGAAGGGGGAGCCAGCATTAACGGTTTAGGAGTGTTAACATCCCTACCAGCTGTCTTTTCAACGCTGACAGGGACGCAGGGGATAAAAAATGATTGGGGCCTTGTGAAGACCATGGTTTATTATTCCACCTATTGTTAGGTACTGGTTGTGTCCTTGTATGGGTTTCGTGTGTACTGCATTGTGGGTCAGTTCCCAGCACACTTGTACCATATATCCGATCAAAATTTATTTGTGTGCCATACTGTTAATACCCTGAGTTGTTGGTGGTCGAGTTCTGACTATTGCCACTTGTACTCTTGAGGGTGGTATTGTTGTGGCGTTGGTTATCAGTGTGGGCCATGGTGCTATTTCGCGCGTTGTGGGTGCCAGTACTATTGACCGTGGGGAATGTGGGCTTATTTATACTGCCATTGTTGTTGTTGGCATGATTTGGGGTCATATTTTCCTTTTTGTTTCCAATGGACTTGTGGCTAGGAGAGGACAGTATCGACTTTCAGAAGACTGACTTTTTTCTGGGATTATTTAGTGACATTTCTATATCTACGGTGATATGTGGTATGGTATTATTAGCTATTTGATTACAATTTAGTGGCCTTACAGTTGGTGTTGCTCTCTGAGAAGATAATTCTGTGTGGTTTGAGGGCGGTGATGCGGTGGGTTCTACGGTATCTCTCAGAGGGTTGGGTATAATTGCTGCTTGCAATGTCCTATTGTTTATTCCACAATTAGACTCAATGAGATAATTATATGCGCGCCTTTCTATGACTGTCTTGTCCACCGCAACCTTTATTAGTTTGTAATTTCTGGCTTGCGATAGGGTGTGTTGGGAGTGGATGAATTTTCTGGCCTCTGCCGGTGTTTCGAACTGTAAACGAATGGGACAACACTTATCATGTTGACTCTTCTTCAGCCTGTTGCACTTAGTCTTGGAGTTGGGCATTTTCGCCTGACTAAGTAAGGTGCGCTGTACCCTATTTAGTGCCTCATTGTCCGAAACGTTGTAGACGATAGCATTTAGTTTAGCGTTGAGTCGTTTTGTTACTTCTGTAGTAACAAAGTTAATGAGGTTATCTACCTTAGATACTGATTCTGTGTCGAATTTGTTAAGGTTTACAGTTTTCATGAGGATAGTAAGAGGTGCCAGTTCACAGACCTGCGATTTGATATCGCTGGTCTGATCTGATAACTTGGATATTTTGGTATTGGTTTCAGAAATTCCAGGATTTACTGATTTATCTTTTTTTATTTCCCTTAAATCGGCCTTAAGTTCTCCTATAGACAACTTTAGAAGTTCTATTTCTGAAGATAGTACTGAAACAGAGCTTGATGGCTGGAGCTTTTCGATAAGCACATAAGGTGTAGGGAGTGGTTCTGTATGAGAAGAGGGTACTGAATTTTTAGGAGTAGTGCTAATACTAGCTGTCAGTACAGTTTTATCCTCAGTTTCAGCTCGACGCTTACGACATACAAGTGAGTTTTGTGGCTCACTATAACCGTTTATAGGGAGTGTGTTGCTTGATGTAGCAATCAACGACGTAAAATTAGTCATCAGATTTACAGGGGATTCAGTTCGTTGCTTTCTACTTTGATTAACCATAACTATTTGATATAAGAGTTAATGGCTACAGGTATGGAAGTAGTATAGTACTTGTGCAATGATTACAACAAGATAATTTTATGTAACGAATCACGGAAAAATATAACACAAGCGTTGAACGTACCGCTGGTCGTAATATACCATGGAGTTCGTAATCCATCACTTAACTGGTTAAAGTCATTTCTAAGCATTAGGGTACAAATATCTAAATTTGAACCTGTGTTGTCTCACCCTGGGCGGATCTCAAGTGGTGTTGCATGGGGGTTTGTCCCAGGACCAATTCTATTTACAGTCTACGCCAATGGCATTTATAACCCCTCTACCTCCGGTAAACCATTCCCCTATACTGACGACCTCAGAGTCATTTGCTCCTGCCACAGTCATGAATTAAACCATATGGCAAGTAAAATACGTCTTAAACTGATTAGTCTCATGAGGTGGTGTGCTGAATGCTGTCTGAAGGTTAGCACTAACAGATACGGCTGGATTTGCATCGGCGGCAGTAATGTCGACCTAAATTTTGAGGTGAATAGGCAAAAACTAGCCAAGATTGGCTCAGTATTGGTTCTCAGTATAGTATGTCCTAGCAATTTAACGTTTTCTGAACAAATTGTTTAAAATAGACGCACAACACGTAGGCTCATGAGTTGCAGCACTCATGATTAGTTGGCGCTGTGTAGGTAGTGATTAAGATTTATTTATTAGTATAATGGCATTATTCAGCCACTCTCCTCCAGGATACTTCGCAGGAGAATGCAGTGTGTATTCTGCGACGCAATGTTTGCAGACCCCCATAGACTGTCATTGTAGGTCGTCAAATACTTACGTTATTCAGATTCTGAAAGATCAAATACAGGAAAAAATGGTGAAAAAAGAAGACAAAGGACAGAGGCACAGGAAGGAGAAGTACCAGAAGTCCTCAAAGAATGATTTGTAAATTTGTCTATACGTATACACATTGTATACAGACCAGGATTTAAATTGTTACGCTAACTAAACAGTTATGACGTGCATTTTTGTTAAATTTAATCAATCACTAAGCCTATCACTATACTGTGTACATTACTTCTACCTTTGCAAAGTTAAATTACAGATATTATTCCATTACCTTGTCTTATATGTATCTTCTGTAGGTGAATAATTGTAAATGTGCTAACTCTATGTGTATGTCATTTATCACATCGCTGATATGGGCACACCCGCATCCCTCATGTACAAACACATAAGAATACATTATTATTAGGAGTTTGAGCAAAAATAATGCCCTCCCTAGGAATCTTTGACATGTTCTCCAAGAAATGTTAACACATATTATTGCACTCTGTTGTTAACCATACATTCACTGAGCACCGTACACCTACGTCGGGTGAAACAGAAAGGGTTCAAGCCGGCTCGACGAGAGTGCATGCTAAGTAGCACGGAAAAAAATGAACTAAACGATGAAATGAAACAGATGGAAGGGGAATTGGTTTTGAATAATTATCCTGTAAAATTCATTAGGAAGATGAGGAAAGGTCAAAAGCAAAATAAAAATAATGGGGAAACTAATAATGACAACGTAAATAAGAGAGAATGTAGGGCATCTACAGTTATGCCATATAAGGAAGGTACATCTAAGACCCTCTTCACCTAGGATTCTCAGTGAAGCAGGAATTAGATTGTCATTTAAACCTACAATGCCACTCAGGTAGGACAAGCTCTGTAGGTTAAAAGACCCTGTCGGTTGACCCAATTAGACAAAATAATATAATTTACAAAATACCTTGCAATGACTGTGAGTTAGGTCAGACTAGTGGGTCAGGGGTCGTCAGATTGCCTATCAGAAGATAAGAATTTTGTTAAGGTTGAAATGGTTGACCCCACTCGAAAAGATGAGTAATTTAGAAACGAGGTCAGCGATTGCACTGCATGCATGCAATAACACACAACCACACAATAGCATGGTAGGAAGGGGAGGGTTAAAACTCTAAAAAGTAAAATAGGTAGGTGGATTAAGAGAGAGGCTGATCATTGAATCCTGCCTGGATCATCAAGTCTATACCCAACACATTCAACAGAAATGACTCAATGCAAATACCGGAGATATGGAAGATATTATTATCACCAGTCAAATCAGAGGAGGATAATAAATAATCTTAAAATTCTTTTTCATTTCACATACATTATAATATTCTAACAAATTACTTATTTTGACTATAAAAACATCTTATTTCCCATCTGATTGTACTTGACCGATAACATTCGTATTATTATTTCTGAATGTACATTGTCATCGACTTTTGCTCAAATGTCTAATCAATTTCACTCATGTATATAAATGAAGTAAACAGTTGTGTGGGTGACTTGATATGATTATGCGTGGCAGTAGTTTCTGCTCGAAACGTCATCAATTATTATTAATGTACAACACTGTGTGATTTATCAAAATAAAATCTTATCTATAATGGAGTTATACTCTACCACAGTGCCCAAGTTTTATACTTATATCAGTAAGATCGGATGCAACATTTACAGCCGGTCAATACTGCAGGAAAGGGTGTGAATCCTGTTTTGTTGTCAAAAAGTATTGTATTCAGCAATATAAATAGCTGCGGTAGAACAGATAGAAGTTTTAGGAACAGTGATGACTGAGGCTGCTACCGTGACAGGTCCGTATTCGAGAAACTGCCGACTGATATGGTCAGTAATTTCCCATTTGGTTACATGCACTCATTCTGTTGGGTGTTTTAGGACACGATTTGGATGTGTGGTTGCGTTCGGCAAAACAGCGTCAACTGGGCTTAAAAGGTGAAACAATTGTCTGCATTAACCAGAGGCTGTAGGATGCACAGAGCTACATTCCTAAGGACTTACAAAGGAGACGTCGAAGTTTAGTGTTTCTGAATTTTTGGAAGGCAACTAAATACCGGATGTTTATCTTGTATTTCGGCCTAGTCGTATTACATGATATTTTACCTGGTCCACTGTACGCTGACTTTCTCAGGCTGGTCAAAAGTGTTTAAATTTTATGTCAGCCACCTTACCACCGAACATTATGCAACACACAAGTTCGCCAGACATCCTACAGGTCACCATATTCAACAGGTTCTAATCCTTCTAGCCACTTCTCTCTAAAATGTCACTTATATACTTCACGATAATCCTTCTACCTAATTACTATTATACTCTATTTTATCTCAGCTTCCTAGGCCTTTAGTAAAGCTGAAATTTACTCTTTTGTTTTTCTTTTTTCTCATTCACACTCTTCTCTCGCATAAAGTTCGGTTGCTCTGATGGTAAAAAAACATAACAACAGCACTCATGTTTGAGAATAACTTTATTTTCATAGAAAACGTCATAGTTTTCTATGGTAAGACCAATATGGTTAGCATCATACATTGCAAATGTGCACTATCATATCAAGTACTGTATAGCTTACTCTTGCATTTTTCTTGTAAATATACTTCCAATAATGTATTATTCATGAGTGCATTTTATACCACTTTGTAGCTGTGCAGGATTTTCTCCTCTTCCTGAAATAGCGTTCAAGCCCGTGGTTGTAGCTCAACTTCGATGGAAACCTTCGTGGAAGATTTACAAATTAACAATTATAAGAATCTGTTCCGATTGCTTGTACTATATAATTCAACAATTTGAACTTTTAAAAAAGGTGATAATCTTACTATCCTTGTAAACGTTGTACTTACCTCAATATTGGTTGGCCATCGTATGCCTACAACTACGGATTGAAAACGAAACGAAGTCGATTTTCCTGCGCAACCTGGAGGACTGCTGTTTAATTCAATAATGATACGACATGGGTCAGACAATGAGTGTATTTGTATACATATCAAATATTTAGCTGTTCAAACATTACTAACTTGTAGACAATCTACTATTTGACATTATATCATACTTGATCGTGCCTGTAAAATTGGCATGCATTTTCATGTGAATTTATGTTTATATGAAAATATAAATTATTATTATTACTGTGAAACAACAGTTAGACAATATCTATGTTTTGACAGTCTTTACCCTGATCAGTTGTTTTACAATGTACGTACTCTTCGGCATTCATCTGAGGATGTCTCTGAAATGATTGTCTGGATACCTTTTCAGCCTTCCCGTATGAGTCACATTAGTGGCGAATCAAGAGAAGGGTGAGAAGTGGGTAGCGAAGCAAGTAGCCTTTCGAGAAAGTCGAGAGATACACGTTTGCCATCTCTGTGAATGCAGGTATGCCACCTACTGAGCTAACCCCGCCATGCGTTACAGTTGATTTAACAAAGCAATCTTTCTATGTCGGTAAGACTTACTATTTAGATGTATCACCTGACAAATTCATAGTAGTCATCATAAATAAATAAATAAATAAATTTATTCTCATAGTACAGTACATGAGGGACGCCAGTTTACAGGCGTCATCAAATTGTTACAGAAATAGAACCATATAATTCAATCACAATTTACAGGCGGTAGCAACATATGCTTTACATGTTCGCTGGAGATTATACTTACTCTTGATAAATGTTAATCCCAGTAGTATAAAACAGCCTTTTCACTTATATACAATCATTTCTGTGTACAGCTGGAAAAATCTACTAGATTGTCAGTGAGTGCAACACATCAGGAAGTAAAGGATTATTGTCTTCGCATTAACAAAAAAACCCGGTCTTTGGTGGATGGATTATAAGTGCCTGGGAAAAAAATAAAGCTTGAAGTCAATTTTCATACATAAATTTGTTGTGCGCAGAATCCTTGAATTATAGTACATTGATGTGTTATTTTGAAATCAGTGATATGTTTATCTCATTTGATCTGCAATGTCATTGTTGGGAGTAAATATACATAAGTTTTAGACTCATTAATTAATGGATTTCTACTGCTCGTGGGTATTTTCTCAGCGTCAGGAAGGTTTATGAATTTCAGCTGTTCCGACAGGAGTTGAGAATATTAACTGCTCAGCAACATTATGGATATAAGTTCATCACATTATCTTAGGAAAGGTGGGTTGTAGTTGGTGAGGTATATATGGTGCCCAAGGAGCGTACATCTGTCCATGTGATGTTGTGTTGAGTTTAACCTTTCTCAAGTTGTCAGTTTATGTCCACTTTATTCCACTCATTGTGTTGGGTAGAAGTTTTACAAACGAGATTTCTTGTCTGTTTGAGGATACGTATATTAACCGTTAATGTTTTATCTATAATTATAAATATAGGCATAAAACAGCAGCTGTATTATTTAAGCTTATACATTAAATGGACCTATAATTTTGGAGGCTCTCAGATAGGAACTAGAACTACTATCGTTTGCACATTCTTGTAGTTTGTCATTAAGCACCTTTTCGGTGGAGGCCAATGTACCTGCTTGACGCATTTCCATTGGCAGTTTATTCCATATCTGTGCATACCTAATCAAGTAAAACTTTTACATTGTTCGACAGCTACTGTACCCTTAGTGTGTCTTAGTTTGTAGCCATTGTCATCTGAAAATCGAGTGCCATTAGTAGAGGTAAAAACTAAGTGGTTTAGAAGCTTATAGTAAAGTGTCAAGTTTAGTCTCAGGCGTCTTAGCCATAGTGTTTCTAGTCCTAGGGTATCACATCTAGTGGAGTAGTTCGCACCATTTTCGGTTCCGAGTAATTTTAACGTGAAGTACCTCTGCGCTCCCTCGACTTTCAATTTGTCCTCTATGCGTATACTACTATACATGAATGAACAGTAATCAAATAAAGGACGCACACAAACCTTGTACAACAGAATTCTAGACTCATTTCTGTAGAAGTTCCTGAGTAGAAAGCCGATAAGTCTGCGTGACTTTGACACCTGTTTGGAGATATGTTCAGAAAATGATAAGTTATGTGAATATTTCAGCCGTAGGTCCAGTACAGATTCCAGTAGTAGAAGTGCATGGCCTTGAATTGCCAGGCCAGGTTCTAAATTGTTGCAACCTATGCAGAGCCAGCCACATTTTTCGACATTAAATTGGAGTTGCCAGTTGTCACACCATCTATCCATTTTTTCTAATTCTTGCTGTATGGTGTCTACTGTTATTCCAAGATCTGTGTTCTTGCATTTATACGTCACTTTTAAGTCATCTGCATATATTATTGGTTTACCGACACTAAAGCATTCACAGATACTGTTTATATATATTATGAATGAGAGTGGGCCTAATACACTTCCCTGGATTACACCACTACTTACTGGTTTAGGCCTTGAGATGATCGAGCCAACTTTCGTTGTCTGACTTCGACCACAGAGAAATGATTTCATCCAGCTCAGGGGAGGGTCCTATATCCCTAGTGAGCATAACCTGCTGACTAGCAGATTATGGGGAACCCTGTCGAAGGCTTTTGTTATACTGAAATATAGCACAATTACTATTTCTCTGTTGTCCCTACTTCGTGTAACTTCGTTGAAAAAGTCTATGTGACAGGTTACACATGATCTCTTTTTGAGGAATCCATGTTGTGATGGATTGATAAGTTCATGTTCTAGTAAGTTGTCTGACACTTGGTCTTTAACCACTTCCTCCATTATTCGTGATATTACCGGTGTTATATTGATAGGTCTATGGTTGCATGCACTGGTTTCGGCCCCTGCTTTGTGCTTAAGTAATATAATAATAATTTATATTTTCATATAAACATAAATTCACATGAAAATGCATGCCAATTTTACAGGCACGATCAAGTATGATATAATGTCAAATAGTAGATTGTCTACAAGTTAGTAATGTTTGAACAGCTAAATATTTGATATGTATACAAATACACTCATTGTCTGACCCATGTCGTATCATTATTGAATTAAACAGCAGTCCTCCAGGTTGCGCAGGAAAATCGACTTCGTTTCGTTTTCAATCCGTAGTTGTAGGCATACGATGGCCAACCAATATTGAGGTAAGTACAACGTTTACAAGGGATAGTAAGCTGTTTTAGAAAAGTACAGGTGCTAAGGTGAATCATTAAAGTGTAATGAAATAGGTAAATGCAATGTATCATTAATATATGCATTCATAAAGGAAATACAATGGGAGACTATAATCCGTAGGCTGACAAAGTTCCTTTGCAATGTGTAATGCTACCCTATAGGTCTTACTATCATGATGTCCACTTTTGGTATAGTACAATTATCCACAAGCCGGTTGTTTTAATTTCATACCTTTTTGTGTATTTGGTGCACAACCGTACCCTATAGAGAATAGGAATAAAATAAGTCGAATCAAATTCATAAAGAGCTATAAAATGTTAGGTTTAGTGGAATATAATGAGCAAGTGAAGACATTATTAGAAAATGAATGAGATGGGATATTGTTAAGTGATATTCGAAGATACGACAAAGGAAAGCATGTTTATTTATAAGATGCCCCATGAATCTGTGCAGAGCCCACGTGGTCGCATCTCAGCAATAGGCTGACCGAATGGTATATGTTTAAAGGTAGAAGCATGATCTGTCTAGGCGATCGTTATTATCTCTTTCAAGATGAAGATTCAAGCCCTCATAGAAATCTCGAGCCGTCAAATTGCATATTGTTGCTCCTGCAGAATGGGGAGATTCACCTTAGTGTCCACCACCATAACTGCTGATCAGCATGCGCCACCCTCCCTCCTTTTATGATGTTAGGCTCTGATTGTTATGGCTACAGCAAATATATTGCTTGATTCCAGACACGTTCGTACCTCACATTACATTTCCCCAGCTTTCTTAGTAAGTGCTTCCAATAGATCTCCACATACATATTTATGAACATATTATATATGTGAGCATGCGTCCTAATGAACAGATTAGTTTATAAGATGTTAAACCCTTAAAGAGTAAAAAGAATAGGTTTTGTGAATAGTGGAGCAAGATTCAGCAGAACACTACAGTTAGAGTTCAATGTAGGTAGTATGAACTGAAGGTAAGGTCGGTTGGCAGGATTTATTGTACTAAATTATCATGACAGTCTTTTATATAGTAAACATTTGACATTGCAAAGTAACCAGTCTACACATATTATAAAAAGATATTAACACAGAACCAACAGAATTTTAACATTTGGTTAACAATACTGCAGTGTATGTATACTGAAGAAGCGTAGATAGTCTTACAGAGAGCGGTAAAGTAAATCAAACTATATATGATAAGAGTGTAATCAATATTATAATTCGTGTTATCAAAGAATACATTAAGCTCAATAATTGAGTGTTATAAGGGAAACGAGCGTGGTAAAGCAAGAGAACATTTGCTGCATAAATATTTTAAGTACTGTAATAACAATCAAACGTCAAGAATTGACTATGCATAATTACTAAGAATTATTATATTAGTATTGGGACTAGTGTGCTTTCCGTAGTTAAACATTGAAATGTCATTGTCTCCCCACTCTACCAGCAGTTGTGATCTTTTAGATGGGCTAGGGTGGACATGTTAATATGTTTTTCTAGGCTCCTTTTAAAACTGTCAGGCTTTTCACAGGATCTAATCTCAGAGGGTAGCTGGTTCCAAAGTTTGCAATATTTAATGGTGAAAAAGTTAGCTCTAGTGGTGAGCTTATGGGTGTTAACTTTGAGAAGGTAGTTATGGTTGCGTAGTTCATACGATTTAAGATTAGCCCACGTTATGGATGAGTTACTGTTACAGTGCTTTCTTATAACTTTGAATAAGAGAAATAAGTTGCACTTCACTCTCCTTAACCATAAGGGTTCTAAGTCCAGTCGAATACATCTGTCAAGGCATTCTATTTGCTACTGTATAAGTGGGCACAGTATTCAAGTTTGGGGCGAATACATATCTTATATATAGCCAATCTGGCTTCTGAAGTGTAAAAGTTGCGTAGCACAAAGCCAGTGAGACTTTTACAATCAGTTGCCACCTTATTTGCATGTTCAGTAAAGGTAAGATCTGAGTATGTTACACCGAGATCTGTGACGGTTTTCGTGTTTGAAACAAGGTCACCGTACATGTATAGACATATGCTAGGTTTCCAACGTCCGAAGTATGTTATCCCAGACTTAGCTGGATTGAACGTTAACTGCCACTTTTCACTCCAGTTACATAGACTATTTAGGTCTTGTTGGATTTTACTAGCAATATTTATATCATTATAGTCGAAATCATATACAACTTTGAGGTCATCTGCAAAGAGGTACGGCTTGCCATACTTGATCACAGAGGCAATATCATTTATGAATACAATGAATAGGGTAGGACCAAGAACGCTACCTTGTATCACGCCGCTGGTATGTATGTGGTTTTCCACACTTCAGGATAAGCTCCAGTTTCCAGTGAGAGAGTAAATATTCTAAGTAACAAGACTACCATTTCCGTGCTACCATTTTTTTATATGACAGATGGTGTGTCTTCTGTTCCAGTACTACCATTAGACTTCAATGTCTTAATCGCCGAATCTATATTTTGTATATTAAAGTCTATTTCGCCTAATTTGTGGTTACTTTTGCAGGTCATTTGGAAATTTTGGGTGGGGTGCACTCTGGTGTCATTGCAAAACCACTCACTGAGGAGTTCACTTATAGCCTGGGGATCATTGTATATTATACCCTTATGTTCCAAGCTGCTTACAGTATTGTCTTTACTGATTTTTAGACGTTTCTGCAATATCCCACAAAGTTCCTGAGTTATGGAGTTACCCACAAGCGCTTTATTTCCTTCAAGTTGTGAAATCATTTTGTGTTTCTCTTCAAGCAGTTTAAGAGTTTCATGTATTTGGTTTAACGCATTAAATTCCTTAAATACATGGTATTTCCTTTTCAATTTCTTCAGTTTTAGTCGCGTTTTGCGGTCTATAAATGGAGTTGGTGTCTTTAGAGCAGATTTTAGGGGCGCGATTGCGTCTCTAGCTGAGCCAATTGTTTTGTAGAAAATCTCAAGTGATACTTCTAAGTTATTGTTGATGAAGTATTCTTCCCAGTTAGAACTTCTCAACAGATCTGATAGGAATTCCCAATCGGCATTCTTATAGTCCCTATGTTGATAGTGCACCGAGGAATTTTTAGGTGTGTTTAGTTGTTAGTCGGAGGGGTAGTGTGCAGTACAATATGCTGTGATCACTGTTATCGAGTTTATTTCCTGCCCCTATCGAGATGGGCTCTATTTCATGACAGAGGATTAAGTCAAGAGTATTTTCGTTTCTTGTAAGGAGGCGTACGCACTGCTTCCATCCGCCTACGTCTATAGCTTGTAGTAGCTCGTCATGGATTCTATGTCCTGTACAGATATCGCAGTTTACTCCAGGTCAGTTAAAATAGCCACAAACTACTTTTTAGTCAAAGTCCAGCGTAGCTACATGCTCTAGTATTTCTCCAATAGTTATATCAGTCATTTCAGGGCTATTAGGGGGTCTGTATATACATCCCACGAGAATTTTATTTTCGTTTGTGTGGATTCTTATCCACTCAGATTCAGGGAGTTTGTCAGTAGTTGGGTTATTGAAAGTATTGGAGTTAGTGGATTTAGAGGCATACATTAAGCAGCCGCCTCCTCTTTTGTCAACTCTGTCGTTCCTATAGATGTTGTAGTTGTCTATTAATAGCTTTGTGTCAGGTGTATCAGTAGTAAGCCAGGTTTCAGTCACCATTAATAGTGTTGGCCGTTCTGTGTATGCCAGGCAGCGAAGTGATGTTATTTTATTAAGGAGAGATGTAACATTCAGGATCATAATCGTTAGTAAACCAGAGTTATCGGAGGAGAGGTTTACATAGTTACTTGTCACTATCCCTACGTTATGTTTGGAGGGGCTCTGAGGTGAAACAGAGTCAGTGTGTATACTATTTCCTCGATCAATTGTGCAGCGAGTGAAGCTATTGTTTGCCGCATCCGAAAATAATCCTGTTGCATATTTTGACTTTTAGCATCCATGGGTGGACAGCTGCGTTCATTTACTGGTGATACATAGTTTGCCTTGCAGTTTGCTGGACCTAGGTACCCTGTGTTAAGATTAGCTTGGTAGCTGTACCTCATGGGTCTATCATAGTCGTATGCATATTATCTCACATCGCATGTGTGAGTGAAGTTATTGAGAAGACCAAGTGTCGATATATACTCATTATGTTGATGAGGTTTGACATAGATAGTGTGAGAGTTTAGACGAGAGTATTCATTAATATGGTGCCTATATGAGTCCCGTTTAGTGCTCCATATATCCTGAGGATCCATTCTACGTTGCATTCCCAAGTTACATGCGTTAATAAGCATATTACTCCTAGTTCGGGAAGGCGTATTCTTACTCACATGCTGCATGACGTTTTTGGGAATATGCTTTGTTACCCATGCATTGTCACTTTTTAGACTGAGAAGAATAAGAAGTTCAGCAAAGATATCTTTTCGGCGATTTCATTTTCATTTTGTTTCTAAGGCTCCAGTAATCTATATTCACACCTCCTAACTCCCATCTCAAGTTGAAAATTATTATTTCAGTTTTGTTTCCATGCTCATCTTCTATACACCTGTAATTCGTTGTAACCTTGTGTAATTTCTAAGGCTCTTGTAATTTATATTCGCACCTCCTAACTCCCATCTCAAGTTGAAAATTATTTTTTCAATTTTGTATCCATGCACATTTTTACACACTTGATATCCGTTCTAATACTGCGTAACTTTGTTTCTAAGCCTCTCGTAAAAAAACATATCTAGTTGGAAATAATTATCACCTTTTATTCTCCGTCATAATTATGTAGAATCAAACAAGAATTGTCTCCATGTAAAATTATGTATTTAAATGCGATTGTACAGCTTTTGAAAATGAAATCGCAGAAAAGATATCTTTGCTGAACTTTTTAGACTGACATGCTGCTTATTAGACTTATTTCGAGGGAGGTATGTCGAAGTCTGGAGTGGGACTCTAGGGTTTGTGGTCTTTCTTGCAGTTTCTACCGCGGGACTCTCCGGCTTGGATCCAGATTGAATGTGGTCTGCCAGTGGTTTCTGATCAGCCATAGTTTGTGCGTCAATGTCAACCTCATGTAGGTCAGCAGGTTTTCCAGGTGTGCTCTCATTTACTTTAAGATTGCACCCAGTGACACCGCTCTTACTGAGTTTCGGGTCACTTTTGCTTGCCGTTTTTTCTCCCAACACCATACACGTGACTTGCTGTGCTTCAGTGTCCGTCGACACTTTACAGTTTACAGTTTACAATTTATTTAGGATAGTAGGCTATATGCCTGTGTTAATCCTTTCGATTTGTTACACACAGGAGGTCCAATCTCGCCTTGAATGAATCAACGGATGGAGCTGATACGACGTGTTCCGGTAGGGAGTTCCAATGGTTCACAACTCGATGCGAAAAACGGATCTCCAAACGCAGACGATTCGACCGTGGTTTTTGAACCTTGAGGTGATGTCCTCGCAATTGGTTGGTGCTAGAAGGAAGAAATAAATTAGATAAATTTGCTCCAAAATCATTTCTTAGGATACGGTATGCTAGTATTAGGTCACCCCTAAGTCGTCTGTATGACAGTGGAAATAAACCCAGTCGACTTAACCTCTCTTCATATGAGAGGGTTGAGAAACCCTTTATTAGCTTAGTTCCTACTCTTTGCACCCTTTCTAATAAGTCTATTTCGTATTTGAAACACGGGCTCGCTGCCTGGATCCCATATTCCAAATGAGGTCTGATATAAGTCGGATATAATATACGAAATATTTCAGCGTCAAAATTCGCAAAAGCTTTGCGTATGGCCCATAATATTCGAAAACCCTTAGTGGCTGCAGCTCTACAGTTTGTTGCTGTTTTCAAGTCATGCTGCACAACCACTCCCAAGTCCTTGTACTCAGTGACCACTGGGAGAGTAATGCCATTCATTGAGTAATTGTGCACGTGACTATGAGATACATGCATAACTACACTCTTGCTTAAGTTAATCTCCAAGGCCCAGTGCTTACACCAATCACTTAACAAGTTTAAATCTTCCTGCAAAGCAAGTTGATCACTGTCATCGTGTAAAGCCCTCCATATCTTGATGTCATCAGCAAACAGTAAGCAGGATGACTTAACTACCGATGGAATCTCATTAACATAAATCAGGAAAAGAAGTGGGCCTAGAATTGTACCCTGAGGAACGCCACTCTTAACCGATTCCCATGTTGATAAAACCCCGTTAACTCGTACTCTTTGTCTTCTGTCCTTTAGAAAGTCTTGAATCCAGTCGGCAACCACTTTATTGATTCCCATACTACCTAACTTTACTAGAAGACCTGAATGAGAAACCCTGTCAAACGCCTTGCTAAGGTCGATGAATATGGCATCCACCGGTATATTAGCATCAGCTGAGCTTGCCCAACTTTCTCTGGCCAAAAGAAGGTTGGTCAAGCAAGAATGACCTGCTCTAAAACCATGCTGTTCCACAGCGAAAAGTTTGTTCCCTTCAATGAACTGAATGATAGCATCACGAATTATTCTTTCTAGTAGTTTAACAACAATACTGGTCAAACTAACAGGACGATAGTTCTGAACTAAGTTTCTAGATCCGGTTTTGAAGACCGGACTAATGATGGCATCTTTCCAGTCTCTTGGACATTTAGACTGGTCCAGAGACATATTGAAGATTACCGACAATGGCTCGGCTATGTTTTCAGCCAATGCTGTTAATATACGTGGGTGGAGTTCATCAGGGCCACTGGACTTACCAGGATTGAGCCTTAGAAGCCACTTTAGGACAGTATCCTTTCCAATGTATAAGGGTGCCATTTTCAAGTTACCTTCTGGAAAAGTTACAAAGCTGGTATCAATATTATCAGAGAATACTTGACTAAAGTGCTTGGACAAAGCCTCAGCCTTAGTCAAGTTATCCTCAGCCATGTTTGTCTGGTCATCTTCAAGCATAAGAGGTGGGATAGCATCACTCTTACGTGTTCTTCTCTTGATATATGAGAAGAGTCTTTTTGGGCAGCCTGGTGAACTTTTAACTAACTGGGTTTCGTAAGCTATCCTTGACTGGTGAATCAAAGTTTTACACTGGTTTCTGGTTTCACAGTATTTCAGCCGGAACTGCTGTAGCCCAGTAGAAACAAAGAGATTCCAGAACCTTTTTCTCCGTCTTAGGAGTGTTATAGCTTGTCTATTTATCCATGGTGGCCGGTTTGTTGGTCTTTTAGGAACCCTCCAGGGAATGAAATCAGTGGTAACCCTCTCAAGTGTATTCTTAAATCTATCCCATTCATCTTCAATGGATGAGACAATATTGACTGACCAGTCGGCAGTTGAAGCACGCTCCTTTATAGCGACTATGTCAGCATGCCAAACACTAGGTCGGGATTTGGGTTGAAAACTGACTAAATTGCCAACCCTTAAGTTAAAATCTAACACCCCATGATCACTGTTTGCTAGAGGTGGATGAATAACTAGACCATCCACGTCGTCGTTGTCATGAGTAAGCACTAAGTCCAGCAAGGAAGATCCTTGGGTAGAACCGAATCTTGTACTACCTAAGACATGTTGTGTCAGGGCATTTTCCATGGTAGTCAAGAGTAACCGGCTGTCAAACTTATTAGTGGATCCTGGAGATGTGACAGCTACCCAGTCTATATGAGGTGCATTAAAGTCACCTAGAATAAGACAGCTACTGTGTTTACTCCATTGTTTGAGGTGATCTAAAATAAAGTCATCACACTGACAAAAGGGACTTCTATACAGAACACCAATGAGTAAAGTGCCAGTTGCAAAGCTTACTTCACAGCTAATTACCTCACTTGTCCCACTGTCATGCGCTTCAGATTTCACGGAACGAACATGTAGGGAGTTGTTGATGTACAGAGCAACCCCGCCACCTCTACGACCCTTAACCCTGTCGCTGCGCAAGCAACTAAATCCGCATAGCTCAGGTGTGTCATCTAATCCAGAAACCAGCCATGTTTCAGTAATGGCCACAATACTTGGGCTAAGGTCTTCCACTAATACACCTAGCTCATGAAATTTGTTCCCGATACTACGTATATTAGTGTACACTACCTTCAGGCTTCCTATGCGGTCCGGCTTATCCACACAGGTCTTGGAAGCATACGTTTCCAAGACCTGACTATTTGAAAACCCACCAGTTTAAGGTTAGTCTCACCATTTTTACGTCTTGTTTCTAGCTGGGACAAAACTTCTTTTCGTTTAAGTCTGTCTTCAAGAGATAAATCAGGTCTGACTGAAATTCCTGACCCGGCAAGGTTGTGTACATTAGCCAGTAGATGATTCCGTTCATCAGGAGAACCTAAGACTACTTTAAGCAATCTACGCTGATTAGAACATTCATCATCTCTTTTGCCTATTCTAATCAGCTTTTTAATCGATACTCCAGGGAAATTCGCTGGAAGCATCTTCCTTATAATACTACTCACTAATTTAAGGTCGTGATCGTGCCTTTTTACGGGATCAGATTCTTTGGACTCTTCTAAATTTCCAACAATTATGTTAGAGTCTAAGGAGAGCTTGTCGTGTTTAGCAGTGGCTACGTCTTTTCTCACCACTATTGATGCAGCCTGGCTACAGGTGACAGACGTTTGCTTACCATCAATATTACTATGTTTCTTTCGATTGCTTATTTTCGTTACCCACTGATCATCTGCCTGCAGTTGCTTCTCAGGGCTGCTGCAGTTTTTGATGGTACAATCGAGATCAGTGTCTGCACCACCTTCATGGTGAACTTCGCTTACAGTGTTCTCTGGTGCTGAGATGCTGTTTGCAGCTTCCGTTCTGTTACCCTTTCGCTTACTAAGACGCTTCGAACGCCTAGTAGGTTTTACTTCCGGGGTAACTGGGATAGTAACCGCCGGTGTGGTAACATTCATGATGGCACTTGCTGCGTCATCTTCAGACGGGCAGTCTGTGTCACTATTACTAGCCACGCTATCATCAGGAAGTTCCATAGCCTTAGACAGTAGTTCGTGAGCCTCCCTTATCAAAGTCATCTTTGGGGAGCAGCACATTCTGCACATCCAGTTGGATGTTGGAGCAATACAACGTTTGTATGCAGCTGGACGTAATCCAGTACACATCTTATGATACCACTTTTTACAGTTATTACACTGTATTCCATCATCTACCAAAAAGTAACACTCCACCCTATTACATTTATGTGGTACTTTTGACATAATGAACTACTGGAACAGCCAAGACAATTTACCCAATATAGACTATATAAATGTTTAAAATCAAAACTTAACAGACAAAAGTCAAGTTAAAGTTTTTTTAAATGTTCTCGAAGTGAATAACACAACAAAAACAGCAATTTGTCAAATACGTGAAAATACGTGAAAAAGCACTCCCTTTTTCAAACAGCGCGCGTTACATACAGCACTGATACCAGATGTATTTCTCGGTGTGGTCAACTTTGTATCGGAGAAGTTCTTGGTTGCTTGCCTTTGGTTAGGTGTTTTATCGGAGACTACCTTAATAGTCTTGAATTTAGTGGCGGTAGCCAGAAGATCTTCGGCCTTCTTAAATCGTTCAGCTATTATGTAGCTGTCGAACCTAAAGAGTATAGGACAGGGATGCTTTAGGTCTTTTTTACTTAGGCGAATGCACTGACAAGGTGCACTCAACAGATTTGCAGCCTTCAGCAATGAGTGCTGGACCGACTTTATGGGCTCGCTATCTGGTACATTATACACTATAGCGTTTTGTTTCGAAGCCAGCCTTTTAACAACTTCGCTGGATAGAAAGTCAATGGCGTTTTCTAACTCCTTCGCATTTTCTGAGTCAGTAGGCGTCATTCTAGAGGTCGTATTAAAAAGCTTTAGGATTGTAGGATCCTGCAGTTCCTTTTTCATAAGTGAGATTGTTTCGGGTATACATTCTAGTGAACTTAATTTCGTTTTTAATTCATCTATCTGTAGCTGCATCTCTTTAATTATGCATGTTAAGTAAGAGAGCTCTACCTTTTCAGACAGAACATCTTCCACCTGCATTACGGGGTCAGAGTTATGTTCGAGTATTTTATGTTGGGTGAACTACTAATAATAAGGGGTGGTAATGTGTTACTAGACGAGCTGGTGCTATTTTCTAAATTACTGGTGTTCACACGAACACTCTTTTTAGAATTTCGGCCCATCGTTATTAAAGATCAATCAACAGTAAGCAATAAATGAATACAAATGAAAACACGTGCAAAAGCGTCACCTGATTCGGACGGACCGGGCGACACAGTGAAGCTAGGATCATCTGTGCTGTTGTTTGCAGCCAAGAGAATTACGGAACTGAGCATGAGGAAGAATATCCATGAGTACACTAGAATATGCACCAATGGGAGGTCATTTATGAAACAAGTTAGCCGTTATGTAACTCAACTATTTATCCAGATGATTTGCAGGAAGTACTTGCAAGGCGCGGGGCATAGCGAAGAAACTACAGCACCACTTATTGCAATCAGTCCTCGAAATCAACCGCAATGTGCACACAGAAGCGATGACAAACTTAAGAATACTTTAGTATCCGATTCATTACTTAGTGCGCCGGAAAACGACAATTTCGTTGATCACAACTACCCATCTGACCTGATGGATGAGCAGTACAATGTCTTCGACGACCAAGATTATGCCGACCTGAATAATAGTATATCGGCTTCGAAGAGGAATACGAGTTATGGTAGTTGTAAGACCTAACATAACTATGAATTAGTTTCGGCTTCTTGTCGTAGAGGAGTTTACAGTTGACTGCTACTACAAGTACACCAGTTCCGTAAGTTATACCAATCTTAATAGCCATTCCTTCTCAGATGATCCAGGGATGCTGGCACACTTCAGGAAATATTGAAAACCATGAAAGAAATAAAAGGCAAAGCTCTGCCTCATAGTTTTGTTCACCCTATAATTATTAAACAGCTTCTATAGACACAATTCGTGAAGTGCAAACGAAAATACTTCAGCGTCTGAACTCCATGTATGCAACTGCCAATGAAAGCAGAACTGATGATTACGAACATGATTTCAAGCTACCGGTGAAATTATTGGCTATGCCACAGATTTTCGATCGTAAACTTAAACACAGGAAGTATTTTGAACAAATAGTAAGGAATTTCAGCCGAATTTCCTTAATAACTTCGTTTTAGGTGTGCCAACTTTCATTCAAGGTGGAAAATGACGCAACGGCGTCTACGCGTGGTTTGCTGAGCGCAGTCTTCGATAGAAGCTCAGCAAATCTGATGACTCACAAGGGTACTCTGGACAGCATCGACGTCTGTGACTACACATTTTCACAGTTTATAGTTGTTATGCTGAAACAGGACATTCTGTACTCACCACGAATTCAGATATCATCATTCGTAAGCAGTTAGAACATAGGTCTAACGGGGAGGAAGCACTTAAAGTGATAGTCTATGTCACTAAAAATTGGTGCCATGATCAACGACTCCGAGAAATTTGATTATTGACAGAAGAGGTAGTTTTTAAGGAACAAGTGTCCCCCTTTTTTATGCACTTTATGGTTATTTCCATGTTTTCAACTGTTCTCTTCTTTCCTTCATTATAGATGCGTGTCAATATCGTTAAACCTGGTCTCAGCCAATCACCGTCCCCAGAATGATTTATGAAATCATATCATAAAATTCCTCACCAAGTTACTACTTTTATGAAATATATATCTCAGTGCGTAAAATATAAAATGCCCTAACTGCATTCGCCTTAATTTTTATCAGTGGAATACTGGGTTGTCGAGGTATCAGATTCTAAAGGCAGTAGTCATTAAGCTCGTAGCTGTAGTAAAATTATTTCTGATAATAGCTGTAGAGGGCCCAATGTGTAAGTATTCCCTTTGCGAACTGGGTAGAAACAGGGGAGATATTGAAAAGTAGGTCGACTAAAACGTGGGTTAAATGCGGTAAAATGGGACCTTTTTCATTAGAAGTGTGGGTGCAGTGGGAAAAATTGGGTTATTTATTCGTTGAAAAAGTGGGTTAAGTGTGAAAAAGGGGGGAATTTTCGCCTTTCTGAAAATGGGATAAATGGGTTAAAACATGAGTAGTGTGGGTAAACCGGAAAGAATTGGCCAATTTGGGCAGAGCAGTTGGATTATATAGCATTTTACCGCCTTGGCCGATCAAAATTGCTCGTTTGGCCCACGTAGGTTCCATTGATTTCAATACTCCAGTTGATTAATAATAATGTCATAGTATGTAATGACCTGAGCACTAGCGTACACTGTTGTGTGGCCGCAGTTCAAAGATTTAGATCCTTATGAGCAGTACGCAGGGCTTCACTAGAATTCACCACCTAATATACGCCTCAGCCCTTGTTTTAGTGAGGGCTAATGTATTGCTAGAACGAATCAAGGAAAGGATAAGCGTACGATTTCTGGCAGGACAGACTTCACGGTCTAACCGTTTTGTCCTTATCATACACTATGTAGGGAGGAGACCTCATCATGATGTTTAAAAATCTGAGAAATGACTTTGGACCTGACAAATCTTCTCTTTTCCTCCCGTCAGGTCCGAGTATATTAGAGGACACAGCAGGAGAATTCAAAAGGTAGGCAGGAACCATATCTCTGAGGATTACTGGTTGTCCCAACAAGCCATAAACTCCTGATACTAAGATATCCCTACTGAAACGAATCATCCAGTAGGAGATTGGACAAGCACAGTTACCTGTTAGGAAAGGATTAAGGGAGGTCTGAAGCCTTCTGTCCTCAGATAAAAGTCAGAATATGAATATTGCAGTGATGGGAATTAAGGGAGCCTAGTTTCACTTAAAAGTATTTTAGCTGTCCAGTAGCCAATAAAAACACTAAAATATCGTTCAAAAATTTTAGAATGTGGGGTTATTAAAGTGCTTACCTTCACATTCCTAGGATTTCAAAAACACTTCACTCTCCATTCGAAGGTTACGTTTAAGCAAAGAATACGCCGGTTAGTTTAAATATCAAGCGTCCTTGGCACGGTCGGCGTAAGCCTCCATGCCTAGAGTTGACGAGGTCTGGTCCGTTGGTTGGCTGCTCTGAAATATACTGCGAACTTTAGTCTGTAGCAATACTTATTCTAGAATCTGGTAAGGTCAAAATATCATTATTATTGTTATTTCCTTGCGTTCCGAGTGGAACATAGGGCTTCAACAACACATCTCCACTTTGTTCCGTTTTCTGCCGCCCTCTTTAGCTAAGTCCACGATTGACCAAACTCTCTCATCTCTTCTTCACACGATCTCCTCCATGTCAACCTGGCACTGACAACCTACTCGTCACTTCCCATTCGGATTCCACTTGAGGACCTGGCGTGCGATGTCATTCGGCGGCCTCCTCAATGTATGCCCGATCCATCTCCACTTTCTCCAACATATTTGTTGAGTGATCGGCTCTCGCCTGTTGGTTTGTTCACATTGTTTCTTGTTGCTTATTCCTTCTGGCCATTTCATCTTCAGTAGGGAGCGAAGGCAGTTGTTGATGAAAGTCTGCAACTGGCTGTTGGAAATGCTTTCCGTTACATGCAGTGCAAGTTTCTAACCCGTATGGAAAGACCAACTTGACATTGGTGTTGAAAATGTGTTCCTTATGCTGAGTGTAGAAGATCACTTCCAAATTGGTTTCAGGTTGATGAAGGCGTGCGTATCTTGCCTTTACGATTCTGTCTGGCTGGGTGTGACATCTTCATCCTTTCCGCCTGTAGTTGAAACGATGTTTCCCAGATGAGTGAAGGAGGCAACCTCTGTTAAATCTCTCGTCGATGGTGATTGGTGCTGGTTGTTTTTGCCATTGGTTATCTTCACCTCCGTCTTCTCTGTATTCACATGCAGTCCTGTTTTCGCTGTCTCCTCAGCCAGTTTGCTGGTCTTTGCTTGCAAGTCTTCAAGTTTTTGTCACATGAGACATATCACCTGCGAAATCCGGATCTTCTCGAGTCTTCTTATTGGTCGTCCAGCGTATTCTTGACTCCACCCCCAACAGTCTGACGCACAATCCAGTCCAGAATATCATCGGTGATGATTGGCAGGCTGCCTTGTCTTACTCCGGTATGCGCTTCGAACACCTCACTGAGTTTTCTGTTGTGGATCACTTGACATGTGCCACTGCCATATAGCTGTTGAATGAGGTTGATAAAGACTTGAGGTACACCGTAGTGTTGAAGTAGTATCCGAATTACTTCACAGTCAACGCTGTCTGTTGGAGGCCTTTTTCGAAGTCGATGAAGTTGAGGCAGAGAGAGGTCTGAGTGCCATGCTATGCTCTGTTCGATGATGGTGCGTAGAGTTGCAACTTGATCAGCACATGATTTGCCTTTCCTGAATCCAGTTTGTTCCAGTGGTTGGCGGAGTTCTGTTTCCAGTGCATGCTTTATTTTTCCCAGGATGATGCGACCTAGTATCTTACTTAACGCGGACAAGAGCATTATTCCACACTAGTTCTTGCACAGATATAAGTCGCGCTATGGCAGTTTGATGCGGTAGCCAGCCCTTCTTCCAATCAGTGGGCACCTTTCCTTCTTTCCAGACTTTTTGCAGTAATGGAGTGAGAACATCTGCCGTAATCTCTGGCACCGTCTTCAGTGCTTCGGGAGGAATGCCGTCTGGTTCTGCTGCCTTCCCGACTGAACTTCAGTAGCTTGAGTGCATTCAAGATCTCTTCTTTCGTCGGAGGAGTGGTGTCAACTGGTATTTCCGTGTGTTCTGTTGGTGGTATTTGTGGGCGAGTTGGCGTTGGTGGTCGATTCAAAAGTCCTTTAAAGTGACCAGCCCATTGTTCTGTTTGTTTCTCCTCCTTGGTGATCAGGTTCCCTTGAGCATCTTCTATTAGTTTCATCATCTGGTTTTAATCTCTTTCCGGACAGAGACTTGGTTATCTGGTAGTGTCCTGATGTCTCTTGCCCGCGGCCTGTTCTGCTTCACTTGCCAGTGTGTCGTAGAATCTTCGTTTGTTTTTTCTAGCCTTCTTCTTCACTTCTTTATTCAGTGCAGTGTACATTGAACTTAGCACCTTCCTCTCCCCTCTTCTATTAGCTTTCAAGTGTCCATTGAGAGCCATTCCTTGTCTTTCCTCTTCTGTATTCCTATATCAGTTGTACACGTTTCCTTGAATATCGCCTTCAGAGAGTTCCAATGTTCTTCCACGCAGGTTTCCTCAGTGATACCATGCAGTGTCTCCGACTTTGCTCTGATATCTGTAGCGAAGGCATCCTTTGTGGTAGTTCCTTCAGTTTCTGAATGTTGAACATGAATTGTGGTCTGTCTCCATTTGTTTTCATGGATTTCAGCTTCATCTTGAAGGTTCCTTGAACTGGATGATGGTCTGTGCCCATATCTAACCCCTTTCTCGGCTTTGAATCCAACAGACTGGCTGCGTCTCCACTTCCTTGAGCAGAATTGATATGAAATATAGTTGGTTTGTGGTATGTCCGTCAGGCGAAATCCATGTTGCTTTGTATATATCCTTGTGTTTATACACGCTCCCTCCGATCATCGGATCTTTGAAAGAGCCTAAGTCTGCGAATAATTCTCCGTTCTCATTCATTCTGCCGAGCCAGAGCCTCTCGACCCTTGATGAGTTTTCTTCCTGTATTGTCTGCTCCCAGTTTGGCTTTAATTCATATCGCACGTAATCACTTTGATGGCACCACTTCGGATATTTGTAGTTGTCTGTAAAAATCTCCCTTCTCTTGTTCCGAGTTGTTTGTAGCATTGGGTAGTTGTGACCTTCCTGCCTTTTTAGTTGAATCTTGCTGTCATGATCCTGCAGGAAGAGATTGATTCCCACTGAATTAGTGCTTTGGCTGTCACTGATGACATTATGATAGTCACTCACTGCCTCAGTGTGCTCGTGGTTGTCGTTTGGGTGACCAGACCGGAGTAGATTACTGCCTCTCCGGTTGACAAATTTGACAATCTGCATCCATTCCATCTACTTTCTCAGATACTCGGCACTTCTGTGCCATATCTTCGCGTTTCTTTGGCTACTTTAGTAGCCTTTCCAGTCTCGTACATTGCACGGACATTCCACGTACCCAATCTTACTCTTGCTTTCATCAAGAGAAGATACATCGTCTAACTGACTGGCTTCCTGAAGGCTTTCACCAGCCAGCCCATGGCGTCATTTCACCTCTGATTCGAGCGAAGAGTAAAATTTTTATTTGAAGTTTTTGTATTTTTAGTATATTTTCTGTATATTTTAGTATAGTATACATTTTAGTATATTTATTTGTCTAGCGATTTGACAGATTTATTGGTGTGGGGTTGGGTAAAAGGCAACATAAAATACCTACTTTTAACCATATTCGTCATTTTTTAAAGGACAAAATACCCTGTTTCCCCTCAATTTACCAATTTTGAACGGAATTTTATCCACTTTCTTACTGATTTTACCCGTGTTCACGAAGAAGAAACTCCGATTAAGCAGGATTATCACCTTGTGCACAGAATTTGATTCCCACTCGGGGATATCAACACTTTCTTGAATTATTACAGACTTTTTTGTTTACTATTCCAAGTTAATTTTCCACCGCATCAAGTGTGACCTGTTCAGTTCAGTGAATGATTGAGTTATGTTCTATATTAACAGTTACATGGAGTAGATTAACTGGCATCTTGGTGTACATATTAAGTGTATGAGTACAGCTTTTATCTTGGGGAATTCAGCAAGGGATTTCACCAGTGAAGTTATGCCCAGTGTAGTAGTCAATCTGCTGAGAATATCAGTGAAAAGAAATGACTGTCATTGAGTGAATACATTCATAATTCGTAAAATTCCCTGTAGGCCCTCACACACACTTCTTTTATGACAAAATCCCTTTTTAGGCTTGTGGATGTATTCATATCCAACTTGTCAAATTTACTGTAATACTTCAGAATTAGTCTATGTTGACTTTCAAGATGGAACGGGATAGGGGCAAATTTTTTCCCCACCTAACTTTCTTAGAGATTCTAGCAGGCTAAGACAATTGGTATGATGAAATATTGTGAAGTTTGTCTAGAATTTGTAACTGATTGCCTAAGAGCATATGTATTGTGCCATCTGGTCATAGCTTTTTTTTAAAATAATTTTTATGGATAGAACATCTTTATAAAAGCCTTAATCTCTGCTTGCTAACCTATATATCTTCTGTTACTTAACTAGTATCTTTTTTTCTTCATTTTCTTACACCAGTTCAGATCTTGGAATTTTGAAGCAGTGTTCAGTGTGTTTCCGCTCTCCATGATTGATAGTCTTTCACGTATTGGTGATACATTCGCCCGGTTGCCTTTCCTGTTTTTTATTGAATTAGTTGCAACAAAACGTGTTTCTTTCATATATGATTATTGGAAGTTTTATTCCAGTCAGATAGTATCGGTGTGTCCATCATTGTTTTGTCCAGATGGATCAATTGTCAGTTTCAGTATTGCAATTGGTAAGAATTTGTGTTTATTGATTTATTGATTTTTTTCGTTTTAAAAGATTTATTTCTCTCATTACAAAACAAAATCAGTTAGAGAACCATTGGAAACCAGGGAGTACTGGACAGCTGCTGTTTCATCCTAGCTTCGGAATCATCAGCAGTACTCACACACTGGGATTCGAACCCAGGACCTTCTGGTCCGTGATCAACTCGTAAAACATAACTAATCCTTACAAACCAAACTATAGAATATTAATCTGATGCTCGCTAGTGACTTGTTACAGGATGGAGCTTCCTGGAGTTCTAGTGAGAAGTCGTGACCAGTGAGGTTCAATTAGATGCCACGTGTGTGGATGGATGTCCCACCAACGACACTGGTTGGGGTCGCGCTTAATCACGAATTGGCAGAAGTTAGAATTCATGAGGTGGCCATTAATTCGGGTCCCAGTGGTTGAATGGTATACGAGTCAGCTTGTCTTGTAACCCGAAGGTCCTGGGTTCGAACCACAGTGCAGTGGGTGCGCAATGTCGATGATTCCCAAACTAGTGGGATGAAACAGCAGCTGTCCAGTACTCCCTGGTTTTCTCTAACTGATATCAGTCTGTGATCAATTCGTAAAAACATAACTAGTCCTTACAAACCAAACTATAGAAAAACAAAATCAGTTGATTTGAAGATACTATCTTCTAAATTTGAAATTGAAGCTCACTGAAACCCCTAACAGAATCGATATATATATATATATGCTTTGATTGGACATTAGTTAGTCAATAGTGTAATGTGTCTAGTCCTTTGTTTGGTGCAGAATGAATTCTACCAGTTCAGTTTGCGATTTTGCCACCATGCCAGGTCAGGTGTGGCTTGCCATCATAGTGCACTGACTGATTGGTTTCAACATTGGACTTTACGCAGATGTGCACAAGTTCACACCTGCCCCACACTCCATGTATCACACAAAGCAAGAGTAGAAAGTGAGGAGAGATAATAAATATAAGTGTTAGGCAAAGAGAGAACAGTGATATGGAAGTTACTAACTAGTGTGCAATCAAAAATATCCAATACAGTCCTACAGGAGGCCACTAGCGAGACCGAACAGCTGAGTGGTAACGCCTCTGACTGCTAACTGACTGCCTGGTCTGTAGAATAGTACTGAGAGTAGTAGGAAAGCAAGATGATGCGGGTGATAAAGGATGATAACCTGGGATGACTGCAGCAATGAATGACACGGGGTTTGAACCTCAGAAGGAGGGAGATGAGTTCCTTCAAAGTGGTTGCAGATATGCGCCTTGCTGACTGGTGAGTGAGTGCCAACAAGCATAAAACCTGCCCATTACCTCCAATCATCTAATAACAACAATTCAGTGTGTGTACTCTGTGATAGTGAGCCACCTAGAATGTGGTGGTCACATTGCCCAGTCGATTGGATAGGACTCAACCTACATCGAACAAAGGACTAGACTCATGATACCGGTTAGTGTCCAATCAAATTATCCTTAATCAACTTTTTTTTAGATTAGAGGTAATAAAATGTTGACTAACAGTCAAGTTAATATACGTGTAAATCTGGGCATTGTGGTAGTAAGTAATCCCATATTAGTTTGTTTATTAGGTGTATCACAGTGAAACAGTATTATTATACTGGATGACGAAGTTTCGAACACAATTTATCTATTGTTCATAATCATATCAATTATAATCACACGACTTCGAAACTTGAGTTTTACAGTTTTCTTTGTCCTCCCCCTATTAGTGGTCGTTGGGATAGAAGAATTTTCCAGATATCTGACTGGACAGGTGTTGAATCATTCCTATTATACGTATTTGCAGATGATTCGATATACAAAGCTTCTGTTATCAATCTCTCCCTACACTGTCATCCTATCCCATCCTATTGTATGGTTGTGTGTAACTGCTTGTAGTGAGTGCTATAGCTGAACTATTCTCCAGATTTCTTATCTTATTCAGGTCAACTAATCTAGATTTTGCTAGGTTTTTATGTTCGAGTAGTCTGACTGCCCCTGTTCTACTAGTTTGACCTATGTATTTGACCTGACAATCATTGCAGGGTATTAGATAAACTGAATTGTTTTGTTTTAAAGGCTCCACAGGACAGATCCTTTAACCGACAAAGCTTGTTTCTAGTTGAGTTTGTGGGTTTGAAAACCACTTTTATTCCCTCTTGCCCTGTTAAGAATTCTGCGTAAGGTTTCCGAGGTTCCTTCCTTGTATGGAATTACTACTGGTGATTTAGATTCCTTATTGTTGGTGTCGTCTTGCGCATGTTTGACATGCATGTCGTCATTAATATTATTATCGCTATCACTACTATCATTATTTATTTTATTTTTATATTTCCCTACATATTTCCAGACTAATTTATCAGGGTAATTATTAAGTTTCAAGGTTTCTCTTATATGTATCATTTCCTGTCTTAGAATTTCCTTGGTACTACTTAGTTTTTGTGCTCTGTCACTTAAACATTTCACCAATCCTATTTTTACTGACATAGGAATGATTCAACGCCTGTCCCAGATATCTGGAAAATTCTACTACCCCAACGACGACAAATAGGGGAGGACAAAGAAAACTGTAAAACTCAAGTTTCGAAGTCGTGTGATTATAATTGATGCAATGATTATGAACAATAATAAATTGTGCTCGAAACGTCATCCAGGAAACAGTAATACTGTTTCACTGTGTGATACATCTAATAAACGAACTAATATAGAATTGACTAACAGTCAGTTTTTAATTTACTATTACTGTAATGGGAGAAGAGAAAAGACTTGGTAACGGACCTTTACTAAGAAAAAAAACACTTCATGTTTATGCATTCTTAGCTACAGTAAATTTTGGGCTAGTTCAGAAAACAATACATTGTTTTGATTGGTTGGCAATTGACCCAAGGTTAAACAAGTTGTACACCAATGCGGTTATTTCATGTCCACAACGTGAAGAAACTCTATTCTGCAACCACCATTGACTGACTTAAGATGTTGATTTCAATTTTCGACGGCTTCCTCTCAGTCTGTGCCTCACTTCACCTTACTATTCAAGAGAATCGGTCCTATTTTTTCTTCTATTCCATTCTGTGTTTTTTTTCCGATTTTCTCTTTTTTTTCAGCTTTCGTCCTGTGTATATTCGCATCAGTCATGTATATTAAAGGCATAGTAACTGTTGGATTTGTGTTAACACAACTCTTACTTATATATGCCATGTTTTCCAATTACATGTTCTTGTTGGACACCATCATCTCACCGACATTGCCGTCTGCTGCATCACTTTCTACGCCGTCGACTACTTCATTGTCATTCACACTATCGTCTGTAATGCAACGGCATTATCTATTGGGTTGTTTACTAGCCGCCAGTTCAGTTTTGTTTATATCAATGTGTTCCATGTTCAATCGAATACCAGTGCATAAATTCCGTGCAGTTATTATCCTGTATCTCTTTGTCCTATGCATTTTCTCTATCCCTATTCTTATCAATCCATTGTCAACAATTCAGACTAGTGAAAAACTTCTTCTATTATCGCCGGCAGCTGATTCGTTCAAATCCCTTACAATACATACGCCTAACAATGCTAGAATCTCTCCAACATGGTTATATTATGTGTATATTATGTTCAAATCGAATTGTTGTGCAAAATCAGTGCATTCTTCTTCTAGCATAGATTGTCATTCACGTTCTATTTGTCTGCCACAATCGAGTGTTTATCCTTTGTCATCATCATCATCATCACCGTCGTCATTAACAGCCAGTGATACTCGTCATGAATTGTTCACTATCGTTTCAGAGTATACATGTCACCATAAAACTTTACTGATAGTTTATTCTTTCATTTTATTATGCATATATGTTATTCTATTATTCTACTGTCTATATATCACGGAAGCTTACAAGTCCTTGAAAGCATCACTTATCTCAGAGATAGAATTTTATAGATTTGGACCTGTAGAATATCTAGTATTTCATTGGGGTCGTTTACAAGTTGCCCAGATGCTAACCTATTTTTGGTCATTTAAAGTAATGTCAGTTATTGTTCTAGGTCCGCTTTACTGGAATGTTATACCAGAAGGAGGTATAGGTGGTAACACTAGTGCTAGTTTGGTTAGTTTTTCCGCGAGACCAATCAATTCTTCCACTTTGATTGCTTATGCTAATCCAGATACTGGTGATTGTTCAACACTATCTGTTCTAACTACACGATTGTATGTTGCTCTTCTTGTGCATGGTTCAGAGACATGGTTATCTGTATTCGGTGCAGCGGCGTTTTTTAGCGCCTTGGGTACGATTTTTGTTTCATTGTTAGTCTTCTTACTAGACCCGTCGGGTGAGCGAACAGCTCAGTTGGCGATAGCAGCTGCAGACGCCCCAGCCGATCCAAACGGTTGGAATGTGATTGAAGATCCCGCATTGGCTTTAGATCAAAATGATGTCATCGCTTTTGATTTGCTGACTAGCAATCGTTGGCATTGTGCTGCTGTCTTCCTGTTTTTCGCCTTTCAATCAGATATGCCTAATCTTCAGCCAATTCATCGGGCTTCATGTTGTATGTACGGGGTTGTAGTGATTTTCATCACTTGTATTCATCCTGTTCAAGCATTGGTTAAATCAATTCTTCTGCGTCTTGGTATACCAGGCCGACAGACTAATTGGTTGGCGCATATACGACCATTGTGTTTTTGTATTGTCCTGATATTTGCTGCTTTCAATATTTTCACGCATTTACCTTATATACTGTTATATGAAAGAATTGAGGTTAACAACAGTATGAATAATAATAATAGTAATGTCAGTACAACCTTGATAAGTATTGCATCACGTCTTGGTTCATCAGAGGAGGCAATCCGTGCCAGACAATTAAGGATATATTTGATTGGTTGTCAATTGTTGCTTGGTTTAACAGTTACACTGATTGAATATTCTGTTTACCAGTATCATCTTCGTTTTCCTGATTGGCGAGGTTTTCGACCAGTGTTATTCTGGATAAAAGTGATCAGTTCTGTATTGGATTATATATTCTCTCTACTCTCCTTCTTATCAATCTGTTGGTTATTGTTCTACGATTCCATTGGACTATGTCGTCTGTTGATTATCTGTTGTTACCTGTTCTTCGTTCTTTATCCATCAGCGCATAAAGCTTATACATGGATTCGGTGGAAATTATTATTCAACAAGAATTTAAACGATCTAGTTCATCCGACTAGTGAAGATCTGAAAACATTCGGTGATACCTGTCCAATATGCTATACTGAAATGACAATACCTACAGCGAAGATTACGCGTTGTGGCCATCTGTATCATATAAATTGTCTTGTTGAATGGATGAGACGTCAATTTTTCTGTCCAATGTGTCATGCAGATTTATTGTCGAGTCGAGTAACCGATCGAAGGAATTTAAGCGATCGTCGAAATGATGAATAAGGCGGCTGACAGGAATAAAAAACTGCACATATAGATAGATATATATGTGTGTATATGTATGTATGCATTGTATCATTACCATTGACGAATATCATTACTAACACTACTGTTATTATTATTATTATTATTGTTATCCTCATCATCCCCATTATGCCCATTGCCACTGTTTCACTAAACTGTGTGTATACGTTTCAGATATCACGAAGACCATTGCCTTTCAATATTTTATTGTAAATGATGACTATTGTTATTGTTTCCTTTCCCATGCATCCATCCATCCTATCTATCTGTATAAAAGTGTTAATGAGTGAGTGAGTCAGTGGGTGTGTGACTTCCAAGTCCCGTTTTTCTGTACCACTTACAATCACACACACCACACAGATGTGAAATCATGTTATATTTCTTTAGATTTTATTTTCAGGCCTACTATTGTTGTTATTGTTATTGTTATCGTTGCTGTTGCGTATTTTTGTTTTAGTGTATAAGACTAAACAAAAAAACTAAAGAGGCAAACTTGAGATAACTACTATCCTGTTTTTTGTTTCTCCGTGTATTTCCCTTTTAAGATTTATGTAATTATTATTATTGCTAAAAGATGATGTATCCGTGTTGTTGAAGTTACTTTTGGTTGTTAAATAAATTTATAATTACTAGTACTACTACTATTGAATATTTCACCTGGAGGAGAAACAAAGGAAGTTGGGGTGGGGTGTATTTATCGTCATCAAATCTTCATCCTTCGACAGGATCTGGAAAATAGGCGGCTTCCAACAATTGGCGTATTTTTCTTGACCAACCCCCGGAAGGTGGTGGTATTCGATTTCATCAACCGAGAGGTGGTGGTAATATGGTGGCAATGTGTCTGTACGTGAAGGGAATGCCGAGAAAGTCGTACATATCGTATTGATCAAGGCAGTAGGCAGTCTACTCGAACTCATGCAACTAGGTATAAAAGAGTCTATGGAGGGTTACCATGCGAAGGAAAGGTTATCGGTGAAGGATGCCCACTGTCTAGGTGTCTTGTGTAATTACATCATAGATTTTGTACTAAGTGACTTCAGTGACTCAGGGATTGACTTGTTGTTAGGGTAGAATCTCGTTGACTTAGAATATGAAGAAAAAATGCAGACACCTTGAGGAACAGAAATCTTCGAATGTTTGGCATGCAATCCACTCCTGTCAAATGTAAGATGATGCTACATGACTGGACTAGACTGCGTCGACTGCTGGCTTAAAGATAGGCAAGAGTGAAGTAGCTAGCCGTGTTGACCAGCACTTCACTCATTTCGGAAGTTGCATCAGCCTGTGCCAACGGGCTGATCGTTGACGAAATCATAGCGTGGTTACAGAAGGCTCGTTTGGCATGTACGAAATCACGGCATCTCTGGCTTAGTGGACGTGATATCCAGGTGGCTATCAATCAAAGAACGTGTGTACTGCCGAGCAGCAGTTCGCTGTGTCCTGCTTTATGGCTGTCAGTGAGACATGACCATTGAAAGTGGGAAACATAGAAAGGCTGACTAGCTGTCTTTGATCATAGGTGTCTGAGTTCTATCTCCCATGTTAGGTGGTAGGTATAGTAAGGTGAGCAATATTGAGGTTAGGCTCGAGTCGAATGTTAGGTAAGGAGGGGAAATCAATCGATGAGGCTGTGAAGTTACATCAATTGAGATGGTTACGCATGCCTATCCATTAATCGCCTTCCTCGACGGGCAATGCTAGCTGACAGGATGGATCAGGTTAGAAAAGAGTTAGTGATAGTCAAACGAAAAAATGAAATTCATAAGCCAGTCATCTAGGGAGATGTTGGGGTTCTCGGGATGGTAAAAACCAATGGAGGCTGGGGAAAATGGTGATATGCCTCAAAATCGTCGTTCTCAATGGCTGGTGCAGATGCATTCACTCTTTGTGATTTCTCATATCCAATAAAACTCTACTGTTCTGCCGTATTACTATTCTTCCTCCCTCACATTTCTGTTTGTTATCTCTCTTTTTATTCTCTTGTCTTGCTTTATGTGCTACATGGAGTGTGAAATGGTGCACATCTGTGCGAAGGTCTATGTTGAAAGCAGTCACTCGCCTGGTGGTGGGTTGTGTTGTCCGATGAATGAATTTTTTTTCTTGGGTCGGAAGTATGCACTGAATCTTACTCTGGCGTGTTTCAAATGATTTTTAGTCAACCAGTATGAATTGGTTCTCTGAAACATGCCTGATTTGCTGATTTCGGACATGCTAGTCTACCTAGGCGAGTTGGAAAACATGGGTTCTAGAATCCAAACGGATCAAATGGCGTGTGAACCATGGGAGACACAGTTCCATTGCCTTGTGGATAAGACTTCAAGTCAGAGGCTCGGGGAGGGGGGTCGGTGGGCTTCCTGACCAGTAAAACAGACCTTGCCCACCTCTCTCGGTGCCTATGATATGCCAAGTTTGTGTTTGATGTATAAATCATTATGGTCCTCAAGAAATAAGTTGAATTCTCTTGTCACTACAACAAGGGCAATCAGTCTTAGCTTTGTAGTCTCTAAATTCATAAGATCCATAATTACAGTTAGAAAACAGTAAATTGGCGAGAACCAGGCTGGTTTAAAGGCGCATGGCCGTAAATACATCTTCCTTTGAATACAGGTGTTCGACTGCATCGGTCACGGAGGTTCCACTCGGTCAACAGACAGTTTAGGGCAGAACACTAGAAAGCCTCGCTGTCGATGTATGCTGCCTACCAGATAGATACCGTTCAACGAGGTCTCAGTGAAGTACTTCGAATAACTTCTCCGTATGTCAGTTTATAAGTATTGAGTTTCGCACGCTTTCTTCTAGGGACTCTATGATATCATCACTGGGGTTGGTATAATACTGATTGCTGGAGTCTAAGCTGCATTTCTTTTATGGATCCTCACTAACAGTAATTTGTGTGTACTATTGGGTTAGGAGAAGCGTTGTATTTCTATCCAAGTGCAATTAAGGATGACATCTGCCATCGAATGAGAAAACTTCTTAAGCACGCTCGTTAGACACATGTTGCAGCGATATTTTCAATGTACAGGTGAGGGCGTCTAGGTTCAGTAGAGTCGTTTATATGCGGTTATTAGATATTAGATGCTTATAGGTCAGATAGTGAGGACTATCTTCGGCAGCTTTGTGCAGACCATGACGTATTTTTAAGCAGCATTAACTCCCGGCATGGAATGAATTAGTCAGTCCTACCAGGAGTCTTCCCTTCGCCACTCAAATAGACCACACTGTTGTTGACTACAGATAAGTGGAGTACTTGTCTGGATTCCATTCATCCTTTAGTGTGCACCAAGTTTATCTCGAGATTCCGTGGTGATCATGTCATTCAAAATAGATTGACGTGAGCGAGTTGGTTATATCTGCACAAGGAAGCCGAATGCTAAATCAAGTTCAACTCAAGGTTAGCTAGTGATGCTGTACAGAATGAAGAGAAATAGCCGTTGCACGTATACGACTCCATAAAGATAGCAAATAAACCAGCTGAAAATTACTTGGTTTCGGCCAATCCCTTGTAACTCCTTGATGCTAGGTGTAAAACGTGTACAACAAAAAGGAGACACATTCAACCAGACAGTGTTTACGTAAGGACTGCCAAGTCTAGTGGTTATAATGTCAACAGGAGCGACTGCTGCATCTTTTAACAGTCAGAAGTGATTCCCATTTATCCCAATCACAGCAGTAAGAAGCATGTTGTTAGTCAGACTGACCGCGGGCTAGATAGTACGCTAAATAACAACGAAGGAAGATATCGTGAAACCCTGACAGAGAACGTTGGAAAACAGTCGAGCAAACCTATAGTTTCAATGTTCAGTATGTCTAATCACAGCGACGTACAATTCGTTAACATCGACTCATTTAAAAAAGTGGAAGTAGGAAAGTAACTCCGATGTACTCAAGCGTTAGTAGGCTATTTGTAGAGACATAAATTTCTCATCTTCTCGAGTGGGGTCAACCATTTCAACCTTGGCTAAATTCTCATCTGACTACTCCCGACCTATTGGTTTGACATATGTAGTTGACCTAACTCACAGTCATTGCAAGAAATTTTGGAAATTATCTTATTTTGTCTAATTGGGTCAACCGACTGGGGCGTTTAACCTACAGAGCTTGTCCTACCTGAGTGAGAATGCAGTTTTGAATGCCAGCCCAATTCTGTTGCTTTATTAAGAATCCTAGGTGGGGATGGTCTCAGCTGTCCCCTACTTATATGGTATAACTGCTGTAGATGTCTTATTTATCTTATCATTACTAGTTTCTCCATTATTTTAATTTTGCTTTTGACCTTTTCTGATCTTCCTAATGAATTTTATAGAATAGTTAGTTATTTGACACCAATGCTTCTTCCTCTGTCTGTTTCATTTCGTCATTTAGGTATTTCCTTGTACTACTTAGTGCAACTGCTCAGTTTGTTACACACTTACTGAGCCAATCTTCACAGACAGACCGACAACGGATGAGATGAATTAAAGTCTGAATATCTATTAGCAGAATGCGTTGCCATTTGATAAACGCTGGTGTGCAGTTTACCTTCTATTCATTTTATTTTACAATCTAACACCGTAGCTAATTCTCCTTGTTCATCTTCCGATTCAGATGTGAACTTTATTCCCTTTACTAGTAAGTTTATATGCCTGTGTGTGTGCGTGTGTCAAGAAGCCAGAGACTGATATGTTCTGTTTGCAACACTGTGTGTGAAAGTGTCATCCACATATCTCCACGATATTTCTTGAGTAGGATTAAATGTATTTGGAACAGTGTTCTCCCAGCTGTCCATAAAGATGTCTACAAGATAGGAGATATTCCTGATCATCCACCCCATTGCTACACCTTCTGTTTGTGTATATATTTTGCCTTGGAATTTAAAGATAGTAGATGTGAGGCATAAGTGAATTCCTAAATTAATTTCCTCAATGGGCAGCTTCGTCCTACGAGAGAGTTCAGGATCTGCAATTAGTTCCCTTTTATCCGCTTCTGAGGCTGCCATATTGAATGGTATATTAGTGTAAAGACTAGTTAATGAAAAACTGACCATTGATTCGTCATTCTCTCGTTGAATGTCATTTAGTTTCTTTCCCATCTCATATGAATTAGTTAGTCTAGACATTGAACGAAGTCTAATGGGACATGATGGTATTAGAGTTTAGTGTTTTGATGATTCACAAGAAGGTGCATTCCTGAAATCTACTATTGGTCGTATGAAGTACCCCGGCTTATGTGTTTTTATAGTACCATATATTCTGCTATCATTATTAGTGTCAGGCATTAAATTAAACCATTCAAACTCACTCAGTGACGGATTCACTCAGCGTATTAAATCCCCTGTAGATTTCTTAACCTTATTCATTACTGCATGCATCTACAGGCTTCTCAATTTCCACATTCGTATGGACGCGTCTGAATGTGTTCAGTGACTTTCTTCAAATAATCAGATTTATCCAAAACCACTGTAGACTTCCCCTTATCAGCTTTTGTGATGGCTATGCTTTTATCATTTTTAAGATTGATTAGAGCCAATGTTTCAGATTTGGTTACCTTTGACAGTGCCATGTTTTGTTTCTTGCGAGTTAATGCACATCGAGTTGGTTATGAGAACCAAGTTGAGGAAGTGATTCGAATGTTTCGGTGAGTGTGGCAGTTTGAGTGTTCCATCAGTATGCAATGAGATGGTCACTATATCTGTCATCAAAAATAACCTACGAAATGAAGGTGACAGTCGCTGGAGCATCAATCTCTTAACAGAGTAGGGTCAGAAATATTGACTTTTACGGTATTCGGCCTGCTTTGTCAAGCACTTTAAAGTTGATTCCCAAAGAACAGACACGTTGTTGGTATAGTGATGACGCGTTCACTCTTCGTCAGTTGTCAGAATTTCACCGCAGTTACTGGAGGCGAAGAGTTGGTTTCCTTGATATTATAGATTCCTTCTATTGATTGGACAAGACTATCTCTTGAAACTGTGTGTTAGAGAGTGAACAGCTTTTTTATGAAGAGTTCAGTAACATCATGAAAGGTGTATAAAAATCACCCTGAAATCAAGGGCACCTTTCACATCTCATGGAGGGGTCACTTCATCTCATCCTTTCGTCTTAACTACGCCACAGATGACATTCTGGAGGTCACTCTAAACGATCTGTGTGTGTGTGTGTTGATGGTGTGTATCTGGTGTGTAGAGAAAGACTTTTCAACCTGGAATACGAAGACGATATTGTCTTATTGTGTAATATAACACAGGCTACCCGAATTGCACTTCACCAGTTGGGGATTAGTGTCTGTAATTATGCTATATGCTTTACTCCCTCCATCTACGTGCAGAGTACTGTCACAATATTTATTGTCAAGGGCTCGTCGCTGACTTCACTCTCTCTTGCGACTGACATACTAGAGACTTGTAAGTGGAATGTTTAACTGCAATTCGATATACGCATTATGGGAAATTATCTATACCACATATTAAACCCGTCATTTGAACAGATCTCACGTGTATGTATGTTTCTTTGTTGGTTTTATCACGTGTCTCCCATGTTTCACCTCGATACCGGTTCATCTCCTATCTCTCCAAAATTTGATAATTTTGAGCCAATGAGCTCTCGTTTATGCACTACTTACAAATCCTGTTAGTAGCTAGCACATATCATTCATGTTCTAAGTATTAGGGGAAGTTCTAGTGAATGTGTGAGTGGTGAAATTTCCGACCGTTTAATTGAAGCCAGAATAGCATACACTTACTTGGGTTTGACGTGATGTAGTCTAGCTGTCAAAGGAAGAAGGTACTATACTTCCATGCTAAAGGTCTTGTTTTATGGGATGACATCACCATTTAACCAAATTCTGAGTTCCCACTGTGTGTTTCCACAAGATGGATATTGTCTTCGTGTGAGTGACATCATTCTGAGATACTGGCTTCGGTATCTTGAGTATGTATGTGATAGAGATATCATCACAGAGACTTCGATAACACTTACTGTTTGCTAACCCTGAGACTGGTTCCTAAAATACACCTTATCCGGAATTGCTAAACGCAAATAAGTAGATGTAATATCAATGCTAGTTATGTAATATGCAAATCCACAAGTCCATCTATCTTCGTTATTCAACATTTCACAACTTGGTCTCAATGCAGAAAGTCAAAAAAGTCGACCATATGACTAAATTTAGATAAAAGAATAGAAATTCTGCATTGTGGTAGAGAATAATTCCATAATGGGTAAAATTTATTTTGATAAGGTGTAACAGTATTATACAGTAATATTTACCAATGGCCGCTTTTCGAGCACAATTTATTGCTCCTCACAATCATATCAAAGTACTCACTAACACTACTTTCTAACTTCTTTTATATAATTCCATCATTTTTCTATCCATCGCTTGACTTGATCGGTACTAGTAGTAGTAATTTGCATATTTCCGATATGAGTGATGAGTCATTGCATGTAGACTCAATGATCCAGACAGGATTCAATGATCAACCTCTCTCTCTCTCAACCCACCTACCTAGATGACTTTTTAGAATTTTGACCCTCTCCTTCCTACCATGCAATTGTGTGGTTGTGTGTTAATGCATGCATGCAGTGCAATCGCTGACCTTGATTCTAAATTACTCATCTTCTCGAGTGGGGTCAACCACTTCAACCTTAGCAAAATTCTTATCTTCTGACAGGCATTCTGACTACATATGACCTATCAGTTTGACCTATGTAGTTGACATAACTCACAGTCATTGCAAGAAAATTTTGTAAATTATATTATTTATATTATATTATTTTGTCTCATTAGGTCAAATGACTGGGTCATTGAACCTACAGAGCTTGTCCTACCTGAGTGAGATTGTAGGTTTAAATGAAAATCTAAATTCCTGCATTATTGGGAATCCAGCGAAGAGTCTCAGATATCCCCTCCTTATATGGTATAACTCCCTTAGATGTCTTATTTTCTCTCTTATTTATCTTATCACTACATGTTTCCCCAATATTTTTATTTTACTATTGACCTTTTCTGGTCTTCCTAATGAATTTTATAGGATAGTTAGTAATTTGACACCAATCATTATTCATATGTCTTTTCATTTCATCATTTAGATCTTCTCTTGTACTACTTACTTCTACTGCTCGGTATGTTAGACACTTAACTGAGCCAATCTTCACAGACAGACCGACAACGGATGAGATGAATTAAAGTCTGAATAGCTATTAGCAGAGTGCGTTGGCATTTTATGAACTCTAGTGTGCAGTTTACCTTGTTCTGTTTGTTTTACTTTACAATCTAACGCCACAGCTAATTCTCCATGTTCATACTACAATTCGAATGTGAACTTTATTCCCTTCACTAGTGATTTTAAGTGTCTGTGTGAAGAAGCTAGAGATAGATATGTTCTGTTTACAACTGTGTGTGTGAAAGTGTCATCCACATATCTCCTCGGTAATTTTGGAGTAGGATTAAATGTATTAAGAGCAGTATCTTCCCAACTGTCCATAAAGATATCTGCTACGATAGGGGAGGGGATATTGGTGATCATCCACCTCATTGCTACACTTTCTGTTGGTCTATATATATTTTGCCTTGGAATTTAAAGACAGTACATGTGAGGCATAAGTGAATTCCTAAAATAATTTCCTCAATGGGAAGTTTCGTCCTATGAGTGAGTTCAGGATCTGCAGTTAGTTCCCTTATAACCCCTTCTGAGGCTGCCATATTGATTCGCATATTAGTGTTAAGACTCGATATATCAAAACTGACCATTGTCTCATCATTCTATAGTTGAATGTCATATAAATTCCCTTCCATCTTATATGAATTAGCCAATCTATAGCTTGAACGACTTCTAATGGGACATGGGTAATAGGGTTTAGCGTTTTGATGATTCATAAGTCGGGGTATTCCTGAAATCCACTATTGGTCATATGGGGTAAACCGTCTTATATATTTTTGTAGTACCATATATTCTACTGCTATTATTAGTTTCATTACTCTGAAGTCTGTGTGGAGGACAACATCATTCAGCGTCAAAAATAAGATCGGGATTTTCAACTCCAATGTGAAGTCAGTACTACTATACGGATCAGAGACTTGGCGTGTCACAAAGAGCACCTCAAACAAGCTACAGACCTTCATTAACAGATGTCTTCGCTCAATACTCAAGATCAGATGGCCGGAAAGGATCAGCAACAAAGATCTCTGGGAGCGAACCAACACAGCAGGAACCGATTGTGAAACAAATAGGCAGGAAGAAATGGAGATGGATTGGCCACACTCTGAGGAAACCAGCAAGTGACATCACTAGACAAGCCATTGCTCGAGTGGAACCCGAAAGGGAAGCGACGAGTTGGTCGTCCAACGGTGACCTGGAGGAGATCATGTGAAGAGGAGATGAAAGCATGTGGGCAGACCTGGAGCCAGGTGAAAACTCTAGCAGAGAATCGAACGCAATGGAGACGCATGGCTGAAGCCCTATGTTCCTCTAGGAACTAAAGGAAATAATAATAATAATATTATTAGTTTCAGGAATTAAATTGAACCATTCACACTCACTCAGTGACGGCTTCATTATGCGTATTAATTCCGCTGTAGATTTCTTAACCTTATTCATTGCGGCATGCATCTACAGGCTTCTTAATTTCCACATATGCACGGATCCGTCTCAATGTATTCAGTGACATTCTTGATATAATCAGATTTATCCAAAACTACTGTAGAATTTCCCCTAGCAGCTTGCATGATGACTATGTTTTTATCCTGTTTTAGACTGATTCGAGCTAGTCTTTCGATTTCGCCGAGTTTGACTGTGCTATCTTTTGTTTCTTGCGAGTTAATGCACATTGAGATGGTTATGAGACTCTACTTGACGAACTGATTCGAATGTTTTGGTGAGTGTGGCAGTTTGAGTGTTCCATCAGTATGCAATGAGATGGTCACTATATCTGTCTTCAAAATAACCTACGAAATGAAGGTGACAGTCGCTGGAGCATCAATCTGTTAACAGAGTAGGGTCAAAAATATTAACTTCTATGGTATTCGGCCTGCTTTGTCAAGCACTTTAAAGTTGATTCCCAAAGAACAGACACGTTGTTGGTATAGTGATGACGCATTCAATCTTCGTCAGTTGTCAGAATATCACGACAGATACTGGAGGTGAACACTCGTATTTCTTGATATTATAGATTCCTTCTATTGATTGGACAAGACTATCTCTTGAAATTGTGTACTTAGAGAGTGAACAGCTATTTTCATGAAGAGTTCAGTAACATCATAAAAAGTGTACAGGAAAACACTCCGAAATCAAAGGCACCTATCATCACGCTTTCACATTTCACAGAGGGGTCATTTCATCTCATCGTTTCGTCTTAACTCCGCCACAGATGACATTCTGGAGGTCACTCTAAACGATCTGTGTGTGTGTGTGTTGACGGTGTGTTTGTTGAGTAGAGAAAGACTTTTCAACCTGGAGTATGAAGACGATATCATCTTATTGTGTGATATAACACAGGTTAATATAAGTGCACTTAACCAGTTGGGGATTAGTGTCTGTAATTATGGTATATGTTTACTCCCTCCATCTATGTGCAAAGAAGTTTCACATTTTTGTCAGTGGCTGGTTACTGCCTGCACTCTCTCTTGGGATTGACACACTAGAAATCGTCTTTAAGTTCGTGTGAAGCTGTGGAAGACAGAGACTTTGTAGTCGAATGTTTATCTGCAATTCGATATACACATATGTGGAAATTATGTATACCGCATATTAAAACCGTCATTTGCACATATCTCACGTGTTGTGCTACTTCTTCCCTTCGTATTACGTGTGTTTCTTTTTCTTTTTCCAAGTGTCTTCCATGTTTCACCTCGATAGTGGTTCATCTCCTTTCTGTGAGGTCAAACCTATCTGTTCGCAATTTGATAATTTGAGCCAATGAGAGCTCGTTTATACACTACTTACAAATCCTGTTAGTAGCTAGCACACACCACTCATGAATCTAAGTAGCAAGGGAAGTTCAAATGTTGGTTTGTAGGGATTTGATTGGTTACAGGATTTTCATCATGAGCTAACATTAGTAAGAGAAGCTGGGAGTACTGGACAGCTGTTTCGTCCTAGTTTGGGAATCTTCATTAGTACGCACCCACGGGGATTCGAACCCAGGACCTTCTGGATACAAGGCGAGCTCGTATACCATTAAGTCACTTGGACCCGATCCAATGGCCATTGAACTCTAACTTCTGCCAATTCACGATATAGCGCGAACCCTAGCCAATGTCTTCGGCGAGTATTTGTCCTCACACCCGACCTCCTGCACCCTACGGGTCACGACTTCTCAATAGAACGTTAGGTAACTACGTACCTGAATAGGGGAAGTCACTGGTGAGCATCACATTGATATTCAAATTTTGGTTCTTAGTGATTTGATTGGATACAGCATTTTCATCATGAGCTGACATTAGTTTCCAATGGTCCTCTAACTAATGTCAGCTCATGATGAAAATACTGTAGCAGGGGAAGTGCTAGTGAAGGTACGGGTGGTGAAATTTCTGACAGTATAATTTGAAGCCAGAATAGCATACACTAACATGGATATGACGTGACGTTAGTCTAGATGTCAAAGGTAAAAGGTAGAATACTTTCATGCCAAGGGTCTTGTCTTATGAGATGACGTCACCATGTAACCGATTCTGAGTTCCCACGATGTGTTTTCACACGATGGACATAGTCTTCGTGTGAGTGACATCATTCTGAGATACTGGCTTCGGTGGCTTGCATGTGTATGTGCTGGAGATATCATCATACAGAATTCGATAACACTTACTGTTTGCTAACCCTGAGACTGGTTCATAAATTACACCTTCTCCGGAATTGGTAAACGCAGACCACTAGGTGTAATATATATGCTAGTTATGTGATATGGAAATCAACAAGTTCACTTATTGTCATCAACCTTTATTTCATACCTCAGTTTCAATTCGAAAATTCAAAACAGTCGACCCTATGACTAAATTTAGATAAAAGAATAGAAATTCTGCATTGTGGTAGAGTATAATTCCATCAAGGGTAAAATTTATTTTGATAAGGTGTCACAGTGTTGTACAGTAATATTTACTGATGACCACGTTTCGAGCACAATATATTGCTGCTCATAACCACATCAACGTACCCACTGACACAACTTTCTATCTTCGTTTACACCATCCCATCATTATATTTCATCGCTTGACTTGATCGGCACTAGTAATAATATTTTGCATATGTCCGGTATGAGTGATGAGTCATTGCATCACATTGCGGTTGTTGGGTGTAGACTCGATGAACCAGGCATGATTCAGTGATCAGCCTCTCTTTCTCTCTCTCTATCCACCTACCTATATTACTTTTTAGAATTTTGACCCTCTCCTCCCTACCATGCGATAGTATGGTTGTGTGTTATTGCATGCATGCAGTGCAATCCATGACCTTTTATCTAAATTACTCATCTTCTCGAGAGTGGGGTCAACCATTTCAACCTTAGCTAAATTCTTATCTTCTAACCTACCAGTTTGACCTATATAGTTGACCTGACTCACAGTCATTGCAAAAAAATTTTGTAAATTATCTCATTTTGTCTAACTGGGTCAACCGACAGGGTCGTTTAAACTACAGAGCTTGTACTACCTGTGTGAGAACGTGGTTTTGAATGCCATTCCAATTCTCCTGCTTTATTAGGAATGCTACATGGGGTCTCAGGTGTCCCCTACTTATATGGTATAACTGCAGATGCCTTATATTCTCTCTAATTTATGTTATCATCATTAGTTTCTCTAATATTTTTATTTTACTTTTGAACTTTTCTGGTTTTCCTAATGAATTTTATAGGATAGTTAGTCATTTGACACCAACGCTTCTTCCTCTGTCTGTTTCATTTCATCATTTAGGTTCTTTCTTGTACTACTTAGTGCAACTGCTCAGTTTGTTAGACATTTAACTAAGCCAATCTTCACAGACAGACCGACAACGGATGAGATGAGTTAAAGTCTGAATATCTATTAGCAGAATGCGTTGCCATTTTATAAACTCTAGTGTGCAGTTTACCTTATTCTGTTCGTTGTAATTTACAATCTAACACCACAGCTAATTCTCCTTGTTCATTTTCCAATTCAAATATGAACATTATTCTCTTCTTTACTGAGTTTATATGTCTGTGTGTGTGTGTGTGCGTGTGTCAAGAAGCCAGAGAGTGATATGTTCTGCTTTCAACACTGTGTGTGCAAGTGTCATCCATATATTTCCACGATATTTTTCCAGTAGGATTAAATGTATTAAGAACAATATTCTCCCAGCTGTCCATAAAGACATCTGCTACGATAGGGGATATTGGTGATGATCCAACCCATTGCCACACCTTCTGTTTGTCTATATATATTTGCCCTGGAATTTAAAGACAGTAGACGTGAGGCATAAGTGAATTCATAAAATAATTTCCTCAATGGGCAGTTTCTTCCTATGAGTGAGTTAAGGATCTGCAATTAGTTGTCTTTTAACCGCTTCTAAAGCTGCCATATTGATTAGTATATTAGAGCACAGACTAGTTATATCAAGACCAACCAATTTCTCATCATCCTCTAGTTGAATGTCACTCAGTTTCTTTTCCATCTCATATGAATTAGTTAGTCTAGACTGTGAACGAAGTCTAATGGTACATGGTGTTAGAGCTAAGTGTTTTGATGATTCATAATTAGGGGTATTCATAAATCTACTATCGGTCGCATGGGTAACCTGGCTTATGTATTTTTGTAGCACCATAAATCCTACTTGCATTATTAGTCTTAGGCATTAAATTAAACCATTCAAACTCACTCAGTGACGGATTCACTCAGCGTATTAAATCCCCTGTAGATTTCGTACCCTTATTCATTACTGCATGCATCTACAGGCTTCTTAATTTCCTCATATGCACGGATCCATCTCAATGAATTCAGTGACATTCTTGATATATTCAGAGTTGTCCAAAACTACTATAGACTTCCCCTTATCAGCTTTTGTGATGACGATGTATTTATAATTTTTAAGATTGATTAGAGCCAATCTTTCCCATTTGGTTACCTTTGACAGTGCTATCTTTCATTTCTTGCGAGTTAATGCACATTGAGATGGTTATGAGACCCTAGTTGAGGAAGTGATTCGAATCATTTGACCAGTGTGGCAGTTTGAGTGTTCCATCAGTATGCAATGAGATGGTCATTATATCTGTCTTCAAAAATAACCTAAGAAATGAAGGTGACAGTCGCTGTAGCATCAATCTCTTAACAGAGTAGGGTGAGAAATATTGACTTCTATGGTATTCGGCCTGCTTTGTCAAGCACTTTAAAGCTGATTCGCAAAGAACAGACAGGTTGCTGGTATAGTGATGACGCGTTCACTCTTCGTCAGTAGTCAGAATATGACGGCAGTTACTGGAGGCGAACACTCGTATTTCTTGAAAATAGGGATGCCTTTAATTGGTTGAACAAGAATATGCCTCGAAATTGTGTGTTAGATAGCGTACAGTTATTTTTGTGAAGAGTTCAGTAACATCGTAAAAGGTGTATAAAAGAACACCCCGAAATCAAAGGCACCTATCAACACCCTTTCACATCTCACAGCGGAGTCACTTCATCTCATTGTTTCGCCTTAACTACGCCACAGATGACATTCTGGAGGTAACTCTAAACGATCTATGTGTGTTTTTAATTGAATTTTAGATTTTTCCCGTCGATTGATTGGACCGAAGTGTTCGGTCTCAGGTTGACATGTCGGCTTCTTAAGCAGATGCTTCGACGGTTTCTGGGCATTTAATTAGTATTTAATTTGTGGATGGTTTCTAGCAGTGGAATCCAGGATGCGCATTTCATCCTATTTGGGACTCGTCAGCTGGATGTACCTGCATTTCTCAGTGAGTGATGATGTTCCCACCGAGGCTCGAACCCAGTGCCCATAGTTTCCAACGCCAGAGCGGCAAAGTACTGCCACAATATTTATTGTCAAGGGCTCGTCGTTGCCTGCACTCTCTCTTGCGACTGACATACTAGAAATCGTCGAAAAGTTCATGTGTAGCTGCGGAAGACAAGAGACTTCGTAGTGGAATGTTTATCTACAATTCGATATACGCAAATGTGGAAGTTATGTATACCAAATATTAAAGCCGCCATTTGCACAGATCTCATGTGTTGTGCTACTTCTGCCCTTCGTATATCGTGTGTTTTTTGTCTTTTTTCACGTTTCTTCCATGTATCACCTCGAAACTGGTTCATTTCCGCTGTGTGAGGTCAAACCTTTCTCTTCGAAATTTGATAATTTTGAGCCAATGAGCACTCGTTTATATACTACTTACAAATCCTGTTAGTAGATAGCATACACCATTCTTGTATATAAGTATCAGGGGAAGTGCTAGTGAAGGTATGACTGGTGGAATTTCCGACTGTATAATTGAAGCCAGAATAGCATACACTAACTTGGATATGACGTGATGTAGTCTAGCTGTCAAAGGAAGACGGTAAAATACTTTCACGCTCAAGGTCTTGTCTTATGAGATGACATCACCATGTAACCGATTCAGAGTTCCTACGGTGTGTTTTCACACGATGGATATTGTCTTCGTGTAAGTGAAATCCTTCCGAGATACTGGCTGCGGTATCTTGAGTATGTATGAGCTGGAGATATCATCCCAGAATCTTCGAAAATAGTTACTGTTTGCTAACCCTGAGACTGGTTCATAAATGACACCTTATCCGGAAATGCTAAACGCAGATCAGTAGGTGTAATATCTATGCTAGTTATGTAATATGGAAATCCACAAGCCCACTTATCGTCATCAACCATTATTTCATACCTTAGTCCCTCTGCAGAAAGTCAAAACGGTCCACCCTATGAATAAATTTAGATAAAAGAATAGAAATACTGCATTGTGGTAGAGAATAATTATATCATGGGTAAAATTTATTTTGATAAGGTGTCACAGTGTCATACGGTAATATTTACTGATGAGACCACGTTTCGAGCACAATTTATTGCTCCTCACAATCATATCAAAGTAATCACTGACACTACTTTCTAAATTCGTGTACACCATTCCATTATTTCAATTCATCACTTGACTTGATCGGCACTAGTAATAGTATTTTGCATATTTAAGGTATGAGTGATGAGTCAGTGCATCCTATTGCACATTTTGGGTGTAGACTCGATGAACCAGACAGGATTCATTGATCAGCCTCTCTCTCTCTCCCTCTCTATCCACCTACCTATATTACTCTTTAGAATTTTAACCCTCTCCTTCCTACCATGCTATTGTGTGGTTGTGTGTTAATGCATGCATGCAGTGCAATCGCTGACCTTGTTTCTAAATTACTCATCTTCTCGAGAGTGGGGTCAACCATTTCAACCTTAGCTAAATTCTCATCCACTCACCTACTAGTTTGACCTATGTAGTTGACCTAACTCACAGTCATTGCAAGAAAATTTTGTAAATTATATTATTTATATTATATTATTTTGTCTCATTAGGTCAAATGACTGGGTCATTGAACCTACAGAGCTTGTCCTACCTGAGTGAGATTGTAGGTTTAAATGAAAATCTAAATTCCTGCATTATTGGGAATCCAGCGAAGAGTCTCAGATATCCCCTCCTTATATGGTATAACTCCCTTAGATGTCTTATTTTCTCTCTTATTTATCTTATCACTACATGTTTCCCCAATATTTTTATTTTACTATTGACCTTTTCTGGTCTTCCTAATGAATTTTATAGGATAGTTAGTAATTTGACACCAATCATTATTCATATGTCTTTTCATTTCATCATTTAGGTCTTTCCTTATAATATTAAGTGCAAGTGCTCGGTTTGTTAGACACTTAACTAAGCCAGTCTTCACAGAAAGACAGACAACGTATGAGATGAATTAAAGTCTAAATATCTATTAGCAGAATGTGTTGGTTTCTTACAAACTCTAGTGTGCAGTTTACCTAGTTCTGTTTGCCACCCATTCACAGACACTAATCACTCAATTGTAAGGTGCAATTCGGGTAGCCAGTGTTATATCACACAATAGGAGGATGTCGTCTTCATACTCCAGGTTGAATATTCTTTCTCTACACAGCACACCCGCACTATCAACACATACGCAGATCGCTTAGATTTACCTCCAGTATGTCATCTGTGGCGTAATTAAGGCGAAACGATGGGATGAAGTAACCCCTCTGTGGGATGTGAAAGGGTGATGATAGGTGCCATTGATTTCGGACTGTTTTCCTGTACACTTTTTATGATGTTACTGAACTCTTCATGAAAATAGCTGTTCACTCTCTAAGTGCACAATTTCAAGAGCTAGTCTTGTCCAATTATTAGAGAGAATCTATAGTATCAAGAAAAACAAGTGTTCGCCTCCACTATCTGTGGTGATATTCTGACATCTGACGAAGAGTGAACGCGTCATCACTATACCAACAACGTGTCTGTTCTGTGTGAATCACCTTTAGCATAGAAGTCAATATTTCTCACCCTACTCTGTTAAGAGATTGATGCTCCAGCGACTGTCACCTTCATTTCGTAGGTTATTTTTGAAGACAGATATAATGATCATCTCACTGCATACTGATGGAACACTCAAACTGCCACACTGGTCAAATGATTCGAATCACTTCCTCAACTAGGGTCTCATAACCATCTCAATGTGCATTAACTCGCAAGAAATGAAAGATAGCACTGTCAAAGGTAACCAAATGGGAAAGATTGGCTCTAATCAATCTTAAAAATTATAAATACATCGTCATCACAAAAGCTGATAAGGGGAAGTCTATAGTAGTTTCGGGTAAATCTGAATATATCAAGAAAGTCACTGAACACATTGAGACTGGTCGGTGCATATGAGGAAATTAAGAAGCCTGTAGATGCATGCAATAATGAATAAGGTTAAGAAATCTACAGAGGATTTAATACGTAGAACGAATCCGTCACTGAGTGAGTGTGAATGGTTTAATTTAGCGCCTGAAACTAATAATGATAATAGAATATATGGTACTGTAGAAATACATAAGCCAGGTTATCCCATATGAGCGATAGTAGATTTCATGAATACCCCTATTAATGAATAAACCAAGCGTTTAGCTGTAACACTATGGCCCATTATAAATCATTCAAACTCCAGACTGACTAATTCATATGAGATGGAAATGGAACTGAATTACATTCAACTAGAGAATGATGAGACAATGGTTAGTTTTAATATAACGAGTCTTTACACTAAAATACCAATCAATATGGCGGCCTCATGGGCTGTTCGAAGGGAACTAAGTGCACATCCTGAACTCACTCATAGGACGAAACTGCCCATTTATGAAATTATTTTTGGAATTCACTTATGCCTCATATCTACTGTCTTTAAATTCCAGGGCAAAATATATAGACAAACAGAAAGTGTAGCAATGAGGTGGATGATCACAAATATATCCTATCTTGTAGATGTCTTTATGAACAGCTGGGAGAACATTGCTCGAAATACATTTAACCCTACTCGAAAATTATTGTAGGGAAATGTGGATGACACTTTCACACACAGTGTTGCAAACAGAACATCTCTCTCTCTCTAGCTTCTTGACACACCCATACACGCATAAACTCACTAGTAGAGGGAATGCAATTCATATTTGAATCGGAAAATGAACAAATATTGTTAGCTGTGGTGTTAGAATGTAAAATACAACGAAGAGAAGAAGGTAAACTGCACACTAGACTTTATAAACAACCAACGCATTCTGCTTATAGATATTTAGAGTTTAATTCATCTCATCCGGTGTCTGTCTGTCTGTGAAGGCTGGTTTAGTTAAGTGTCTAACAAACTGAACAGTTGCACTAAGTAGTACAAAAAAAGACCTAGGTGATGAAATGATAAAGACTAATGAATAATGTTTGGTGTCCAATAACTAACTATCCTATAAAATGCATTAGGAAGATGACGAGAGGTCGAAAGCAAAACAAAAATATTGGGGAAACTTAAAATGATAAGATAAATAATGTTGAATTTAAGGAATAAACTGTTATACCATATAAGGAGGTAACATCTAATACCGCACCTAGGATTCTTTATAAAGCAGGAATTAGATCGTAATTTAAACCTACAAATTCACTCAGCTCTGTAGGTTAAACGACCCAGTCGGTTGACCCAATTAGACAAAACACAATAATTTGAAAAATTCCTTGCAATGACTGTGAGTTAAGTCAACTACACAGGTCAAACTAGTAGGTCGTGTTTAGTCAGATTGCTTGTGAGAAGATGAGAATTTAGCTAAGGTTGAAATGGTTGACCCCATTCGCGAAGATGAGTAATTTAGAAACGAGCTCGGAGATTGCACTGCATGCATGCATTAACAGGTGGATAGAGAGAGAGAGGCTGATCATTGAATCCTGTCTGGTTCATCTAGTTTACACCCAACAAGTGCAATAGGATGCAATGACACCTCACTCATACCGGACTTATGCAAATTTCTACTACTACCACGGATCGAGTCAGGGGATAATTTGAATTAATGGAATGGTGTACACGAAGTTAGAAAGTTGTGTCAGTGAATAGCTTGATGTGATTTTGAGTAGCAATAAATTCTACTCGAAATTTGGTGATCAGTAAATATTACTGTATAACACTGTGAGACTTGACCAAAATAATTTTAACTTACAATATAATAGAGATAAATCTTTGAGTAATCGGATTTCATTTGAAAATTTCCTCTCATTATTTTTCATGGAATTTTAATTAAGTTAATTTTATTGCAATTTTTATGTCCTGCGATGGAACAGTTTATTGTGAATGTGAAATTTGACGGAGATACTATGTGACGTTTCCCATCACCGTATGTTGACAGCATTTGGAGGAATGTTTTAGGCCGCATCTATACTCGTCACCTTCTCACATCTTCTTTTTCACTCGAACGTTAAGGTCAAGACCCCCTTATTCGCAACTTCAGTGTGTGTAGATTGGAAGTAGCGGCGGGATATTGCCGAGCTGATTATCACTTTCTAGCAACGTTATCAAAAGGAGGACGTAGGACTGCCAACAGCTCAATTCCCGAGCCTAGTATTACTAATTCTCATCACGCAACATAAACAGAGACTTCTTTCACAGTCAGTCATATTTAAAGTATCGTCAAGTCGTTCAAAAAGATCTCACCTAAATCTTCTTCACACAGTTGCAGCCTTACTAATCCATAGGAAAACACCGGATCTTTGTGTTCAAAAATGTTTCATCCAGCCTCGTCCTCCACTACGGCTTCAGTGTCAATTCTGTCTTCCTTCATTCTTCTACAATGAACTCTATCTGATCCGCCTGACTTTTGTAACTCATATCCACTCACTAACTCTCTTCTCTCTACTCAACTATTTCCCAGTGATTATCTTCATCACTCAACTGTAATTATTTGTCAACTCTCTTGATAACGTAATACTATTCTCAGTGTTTCAAGCATAGTTATTACTCATGTAGTTCGAATTACTTTGTTACTAACTGACAATAACCTTTCGACTCTATTATTTTTGTCAATCTACATTGGATATATCAAGCTCTTAAATAACTGTACAGCTCTGAAGTAAAATGATGAGGAGAGATAGCCTTTCCAACTCATGCTTTCTTAATTAAATGGAATTGAAATTTTTCATAACTTGTCTTTGATTTAAATATATCACTTCGGAAGATTTCTCTATTGATGCAGAATAAACAGTGTACAAACAAGATGTCGATGAATTGAACTATCGATTAGTCCGTTTTTTATTTTCACTTTCTTTTGACAGCCATCTAGAAAGGCTTCACAGTTTATCCATTTTCGGTGGTAGACAGTGGTGGAATGTTGTCACCAGACAAGCAAATGGTGTCAGGGGTTCAATTCCCAACCAACCCACTCACAGGAATCTCGCCTAGTTTACGTACTAATAGTAAATTGGGAAAAAGAAATAGATGAGGTGTGAGGCTTGCAACCTCAAAACTGTACAAACAGTATCACCCCTACTGAAAGTCCAATGTTCCATTAGGGAAGCGAAGGGATAAAAAATAATCTAATGTTTTGTTACCGATGATTTCAATCCCATGAAGTTGTAGAAAGGCTATTCATCTGTACAGCTACGATGGAAGATCTGCGAAAATTATGAAGTATTGTTTTTCAGGGATTTAATTGGCTACAACTTCGACTGTATGAAGAGGATGTAGGCGAGATCCTTCTGAATGACTTGGCCGTACTTTAAATATGACTGACTCTGAGAGAAGTCCCTTCTGATGCTGCTGCTGCGTGACAAGAGTTAGAAATACTATGCTCGAGAATTTAGCAGCTGTTGACTGTCCTGCATTCCCCTTTCTGACAAACATGCTAGTAAGTGATCATCAGCTCAGCAGTATCCCGCTGCTAAGTCCAATCAACACACACTGAAGTTGCCAATAAGGGTATCTTGACTTTAACGTTCTAGTGAAAAAGAAGATGTGTGTGGAGTAGGTGACGAGTAGAGATGCAGCGTAAAACATTCTTCGAAACTCTGTCAACATGCGACGACAAAAATCGTCAAAAGTATCTCCGTTAAATTTCACATTCACAAAAATGTGTTCCTTCGCCAGACATGTAAATTGCTACATGAATCAATTACTTAAAATTCCATGAAAATAATGAGTCGAAATTTTCTTTTTTTCTTTTATTTTGATTTACAGCTTGATTCCACACCGTATTTTCAGTACAAGTGTGGAATTTTCAGCATGGATATCGGTAGCCCAAATTCAGGCCGACCATAGATATCGGGTGTGCGCCGGCAGGGGATCGAACCCCGGACCATGTCCATGGTCGGCGAGAGTCCTAACCACTGTGCCACCGACGCACAACTGAACTCCAATTATACGAAGATTTATCTCAATTTTATTATAAATAAAATACATTTTTATAATGTCTCACGATGTTACACAGTAATATTTACTGATGACCAAGTCCCGAGCACAATTTATTGCTACTCATAATCATATCAAGGCATTACTCACTGACACAACTTTCTAACTTCGTGTACACCATTCCATTATTTTCAATTCATCGCTTGACTTGATCGGCACTAGTAGTAGTAATTTGCATATTTAAGGTATTAGTGATGAGTCAGTGCATCCTATTGCACATGTTGTGTGTAAACTAGATGAACCAGACAAGATTCATTGATCAGCCTCTCTCTCTCTATCCACCTACCTATATTACTTTTTAGAATTTTGATCCTCTCCTTCCTACCATGCTATTGTGTGGTTGTGTGTTATTGCATGCATGCAGTGCAATCTCTGACCCTGTTTCTAAATTACTCATCTTCGCGAGTGGGGTCAACCATTTCAACCTTAGCTAAATTCTTATCTTCTGACCTACTAGTTTGACCTATGTAGTTGACCTAACTCACAGTCATTGCAAGTAATTGTGTAAATTATATTATTTTGTCTAATTGGGTCAACCGACTGGGTCGTTTAACCTACAGAGCTTGTCCTATCTGAGTGAGTTTGTAGGTTTAAGTGCCATCCTAATTCCTGATTGATTGAGAATCCTAGGTGGGGATGGTCTCGGTTGTCCCCTGCTTATATGGTATAACTGCTGTAGATGGCTTATATTCTTTCTCATTTATGTTATCATCACTAGTTCCTCCAATATTTTTATTTTGCTTTTGATCTTTTCTCATCTTCCCAATGAATTTTAAAGGATATTTAGTTATTTGACACCAACGCTTCTTCCTCTCTCTGTTTCATTTCATCATTTAGGTCTTTCCTTGGTGAATGGACATTGACACCGCCAACAGCGCTAACTTGTCTTCGATGTTTTGGTAACTATCATTTAATAAATAGGCAGTACCAGTAGGGTATTGCCGAGACGCATCCATGAACACTTACGAGCATGTTTGTCAAAAGGAGAACTTAGAACATTCAACAGCTCAATTCTAGAACATATTGTTACTTCTTCTCGTCATGGCACATCGACAGAGACTTCTCTCAGAGTCAGTCATATTTAAAGTATGGTCAAGTCGTTCAAAAAGATCTCGCCTAAATCTTCTTCATTCACCCGAAGCGTTACCAATCCATAAGGAAACAGCTGCTCTCTGTATTCGCCAGTGTTTCATCCGGCTTCGTCTAATACCATCGCCTCAGTGTCAATTCTGTCTTCCTCCATTATTCAGTAATAAACTCTATATGATCCACCTTACTCTTGTAATGCATTTCCACTAACTTTCCAATTTATTATCTCCGTCACTCAACTATAATTAGTTGTCAACTCTCTTGATTACGTAATACTACTCTCAATTTTTCAAAGACAGTTATTACTCATGCACATTTATTGCTTTGTTAATATCTGAGATGTGTTGTCAATCTCCACTGCGTAAATGAAAAACTCCTTAAATAACTAACTGTACTGTTTTTGAATAATAATATGGTACCATCATTTATTTCGTTGGCTTTTCATCAACTCTTTCATTTGACTACGAAATCTTTGGCTTTAACCTCATTCTCCTTTAATATAGTGTAACTTTGCTTGTTTCTTGTTTCTATGGTTTGAGCTGAACTCACTAAACTGTTATCCAATTTATTAGTTACTCGTCATCTTACCCATCTCTCGTCTATATTACGTAACTCCTTAACTACTGTATGAATACATTTATTCGTTTGTTTAAACTTGAACACCCTGTGGAAAAACTAAACAGGTGTAATTATCTGGGCACTGTTCACTAAGTCCATAACCTTCTGTCAACTGAAATTATGGAAAATTTTCAAGTATGTTAAGATTGTTTCTGTACCTGAACTTAACGATAATTTATTTAGACTGTAGGCAGCTGATAAGAAGCCGACGAAATAAATAGTGGTACCATAACGACCGCCTGGCCATCGAGTGGAATCCAAATGGGAAGCGACGAGTGGGTCGTCAGTGCTAGCTAGGGTGACATGAAGGAGTTCGTGTGGCGAGGAGGAGATGAGAGATTTCGGGCAATTGGGGACCCAGCTGAAGAGGATGGCAGAATATAGAAGTGGAGATGTGTTGTTGAAGGGGTATGTTCGACTCGGAACCCAAGGGATTATTAATGATACTATTATTCACTGGGCAGTACACTAACTTCAACAGTTGGGTACCGTTAGGGAGAAAGAGAAATCTTATTCATTCCTTATGCTCCAGAGTTCGTAAAATCTGCTCTGCAGAGACAATCGATAGTGAACTAGATAAGCTTCGATCAAATCTCCTTAACAATGGTCATCCTACAAGGTTTATCGAACGTAACATCAAGAAAGAACACGCCCCCAGACAAATCACAGTGCCAAAGAAAAAACTGTTTATGAGTCTGGCATTCAAAGGTGACACCATTTCAGAATTGATCAAAAATCGTTTATCTAACTGTATTAAACGCACTTTTCCTACAGCTGACTTGCAACTAGTTTTTACCAGCCGAAATATGATTAGACAATGCGTCAAGGATAGATTACCGCTTTTGTCCACATCCATGTGTATTTACTCTTTTACCTGCTCTTGTGGAGCTGTTTATATTGGACGTTGTAAGCGTAATCTCCGAAAACGTGTAGCTGAACACTATCCAGTCTGGTTATTGAAAGGCGAACGTAGAACTTCGAAGTCGTCTATTTGTGATCACCTGTTAGAGTCAGGTTATTTAGCCCCACGTGATTCATCTTTCAAAGTTATCTACATAGCAAAATCGAATCGATCCAAAAGTTTACGTTTTCTTCACTTATGCATAGCCAAAGCTTTAGCTATACATGAACAGAAACCTAAATTATGTGTTCAAAAACGTTTTGTCAAACCCCTTTCTTTACCTTGGTCATAGTAATGTTCTTTCTAGTTTTTACTTTATTTTATTTTACCGCTTGAATCCTTTCCACTTCACTTCACATCTTCATTCTTATCGTAATCGTACACCTAATTTTTTTTTAAAATCTTTAGACAACACTTAACATTTTTAAAACATTTTTGATTTCAATTCACTTATAAAACAATCTTTAATAATTTTGTAATTTATCCACTTCAAGTCTACCCCTTATAACATTTTAATTATCGTTATTCTTATCAAATATATATATATATATATAATAACCTTTTTCTGTAATATAAATACGACTGTACAGTTGGCTTGAAAATGAAGTCGTTGAAAAGAAATTTCTTCGCTGAAGAAAAAACTGTGTTTTTACTTATTATTATTCACTAATCACTTGTTCTTGCTTTATTCAAATTCATTAAAGGGAATAAATGTATTGAGTAACTGTGCACTTTTGCAGTTCACTCATGAAAAGAGGGGATCTCTTTTTTGCTGACTCATGTATTCAAAAGTGTATCTCGCCAATAACTATTTTATTGTACATCACAGTTATTGGATTATGCGCCAGACAGTGGGAAACGAGAAGACAGGGATATCCCAGACCAACGTGAAGAACCTAGAAGACCTGGATTTGAAAGAGGTTACTTCATTCATTTATCTAGAGAGCATTGTCTCAAATACAGGAGGAACCGACGAGGATGTCGAATCGAGAATCAGGAAGGCGAGAAACACACTCATCAACATGAAACCAATCTGGAAATCTTCGTCACTCAGCATCAACAACAAAATTCGGATTTTCAATACAAACGTCAAGTCACTTCTTCTATACGGATGGATCAGAAACTTGGTGGGTCAACAAGAATATTTCCAACAGGTTACACAGACCTTTATCAACAGCTATATTCGTCCCTCTATGCTGAAGATCAGATGGCCGGAATGAATCACCAACAATAAACTATGGGAACGAACAAAACAGGAACCAATCGTTCAACAAATATGCAGGAGAAAGTGGAGATGGAACTGAAACACTATGGATTAACATAGATGCAAGTGAAAAGTAGAGCACAAGACAGAAGCAAGTGGAGACGTGTAGTTGAAGCCCTATGTTCCACTAGGAACCCAATGGAACAATAATAATAATACAGTTATCGGAAAAACTCTGTCTTTTGCTTTAGTTTCAAGTTTATTTCATTATCACATATGTATAAACAGATAACAGTTTAAACAATTAAAATGGATATATTACTTTATCATTTATTACACAAATTATTGTATTTTTTAAAATAGGCGGTATTAGTAGTAATAGAGTAATAGAAGTAATAGAAGTTATAATATAACAATCACTGAGAACCTAATGAGAACCTGAGTTTTCTGGAACATGTTCCATTTCAATTAATACACTACAAGTGTCTTTTGGATGTAAAAAGATAACCGGAGCACCTGCAGCACCAATTCTTGGTTCTGGTGTTAATGTTCTAATATTTTTCGCCTTCAAATGTTCCATACAATTGTATACATTGTCAACCTGAAATTGAAATAGGTAGGAGAGAAGAAAAAATCAATAATTATATATATACATATGAAGGAGATGCAAAATAGATATATGTGTAAAACTTGGGCAGCACTGTGTTAGTAATAATAATAATAATAATAATAATGGTTTTATTCCAAACAGTATTTATGGTACAGGTATGGAATTTTCAGCGTTCATTACAATATTGCATCTAATTACCTCATAAATTTTATAAGAATTTAAAAATAAAAGCAACAACAATAAAAGAAAAAAAAGAGAAATAGAGGAAATAAAAAAGAACAGTATTGCGTTCACATATTTAAACAATACAGCACAGGATATGATATATAAAATCAGTCTGTAATAGAATATATGAGCAACAATATAATAGTAACACAGAAAGGAAAACAAAAGCTAATGGGAACTATTTGTTAGAGTGCCGCAGTAAGGTGATCGTGTCATGCCTAACAGTTTTCTCATCACATAACAGCTGTGCCAGATAGGGTATTGTGGAGTTTTTATACTTGGTAGTCCTGGCATATAGCTTCCTATAGTTACTTCTAGTTCTACCAGATGAAATTCAAGGAGAGAGCTGCGTAGAGAGAGGATGCTCAGGGTCTGACAATATAGTATTCGCTAGTTTCTTACATGACATTATATGTCTATCCACAATAGTGTTAACCAGTTGGTTTAACGATATCCCACTTGCCCTACTAACAGCTTTTAGTGCCCTACGCAGCGAAGCAAAGTCTTTCTTAAGTAGTCCTGGAAAGATTAGTGGAGAGCAGTAAAGAGGGATGGGTAGAATGCAGGAATTGACAAACTGAGAAAGCAAAGACTGCTTTATACCAGACTGCCTTAACTTCCTAACGTAGAACGTTAAGCGAAACATCTTTCTAGTCACTAGCAAGATGTGAGAGGACCAGGAAAGGCCAGAGAAAATACTAATTCCAAGGTACTTGACATTAGATGTAATTTCAACCTCTATGCCGTCAATGATAGTGGGATCATGTGAGCTAGCTAGTTGTTGTAGGTCACTTTTTCGTCTGAAAGAGAAATTTACTACCTGACATTTAGACGGATTCAGCTTAAGACCGTTTGAAGAGGACCACTGACTAATTTCCGAGAGAAAGTTATTTAGTATGGAACAGTCTGACTGAGAGTTGACAGGCATGGAGACAGAGAGGTCATCAGCATACTTGACAAAAGTGGCTACATCAGAATGGGGCAAGTCATGTAAGAAAAAAGAGAACAGAAAAGGAGAAAGAACAGCACTTTGAGGAACACCAGCTAAAGTAAGTGAGGTAGTGGAGGACTTTCCATTGTAGACAGTGTACTGCTTCCTATCAGAAAAGTAGGAATACAACCACTTATTTATCCAGCTCTCAGTCTGTGTTGCAGCAAGCTTACTTAACAAGAGAGACCTAGGTACAGAATCAAATGCAGATGTGTAATCAAGGAAGGCACACCGAACACATTTGGCTCCTCTATCTAAACTAGAGACTATATTATGATATAGAACTACAGCGGCATCTAACGTACACCTACTATGTTTATAGGCAAACTGGTTGGGGTCATTAAAAGGCTTTAAAGAGGGTTCAAGATTTAGTAAAATAAGTCTTTCCATAACTTTTAAAAAAGCTGAGGTAATAGCTAAGGAGTAAAAATAGTAAAGGATGCTTTCGAATGACTGTTAATAGCTTGATATTACTTTCAAAAAGAAGAAGTAAGGAATTAGTAACATGTTAGCTTTGATTTCGACTCCGAGCAATATCTGTCTGGTAACAGTTAGTCTCATGATCTCTCAGACTTCACCCAGTGGGTTGTGTTGACCCAACACCTGTTCTCTTTATCCCGTGGTGTGGCGTCATCAGCTATCCAAGCCTTTCTTTTCCTTTGTCCCGAAGCCGACAGAGTGAACAGTGTGGAAGTCATTGGCCGGATATTCGTAGCACACACCTAGACTAGCAAAGCCAGCTCCCTAAAATAAAGTCACTTGTGGAGCGATGATCTCTTCCCTCTTCAAACTAGTGCCACTGGATAACAGAATTATTTGCGTGACAACATCGCTGGATGCAAAATTTATACGGAGACAACGATAAATGAATGCGAACTATCCCTGACTTTTTAATAAGAATGTTCTTCATAAATCAGATGTCTGTTGGTCGGATTAATGTCACTGGCGCTTGAGGTTGCTCGTGTTGACATATGTCACCTGATTTCCACTACATATTGCAAATTTCACCCATCACAAAATCGGTGCTGAAAACTACCTGGATACATAAACTTCTCGAATACTTCTAATGGTTGGCATGTGAATGTGGGTGCGAGGACGGTCTCCTACGAATCTTGTAGTAGTAACTTACACATACCATACCTATAGGTGCGTCAGTGGCATAGCGGTTAGGACGCTCGCTGACCATGCACATGGTCCGGGGTTCGATCCCCGGCCGACACACTCCTTTACCTCGCTAAGCCAGAACTAAAAGCTGGTGAAGAGGAAAGGTTGGGCATGAGGCTAGCAACCCCATCCTGTAAAAATAAATACTGCTACAGAAACTTCAAGCTTCTAGCTTGAAGCCCTATGTTCCACTGGGAACGTGAAGGAATAGAAGAAAAATAGCAATGGGTCTAAACTTGACAGCAGGTCCACTTGTTGATTTAGGCACTGGAAATTCCATATTAGTTTGCTTATTAGATGTATCGCACAGTCAGTGAAACAGTATTATTTACTGGATGACACAGTTTCGAACACAATTTATCTATTGTTCATAATCATATCATCAATTATAATCACACGACTTCGAAACTTTAGTTTTATAGTTTTCTTTGTTCTCTCCTATTTGTCGTCGTTGGGGTACTAGAATTTTCCAGATATCTGAGTGAAATGTTTCAGTAATGTAACTTACTTAGAAACACTAAGTAAACAGCCAATTTTGTTGATATTTTCACTTAATTTAATTGTATATTCATATTCACATTGAACAATATTATCAGTGTATGTGTCCTGTTTTAATTATCAACCCCAATAATGAGAATATTAGTTGCAATACTGTACTCCATGCTGAAAATTCCCCACTGCCCAGCTATTAAGTTAGAGCTAGAGTTAATTGGTGGATGGTGACTAGCAGTGGAATCCAGGACAACGCGTATTTCGTCCTATTCGAGACTCGTCACCTGAATGTACCTGCATTCCCCAGTGAGTCAGTGATGATGTTCCCACCAAGGCTCGAACCCAGTGTCCATAGTTTCAAACACCAGCCAAAGCGTTATCCACTAGACCACTTGGGCCATGAGAGCCACCACCTCTTGTGTAACGGGTCATATTAATTATTTAATTGAATTTTACATTTTCCCGTCGACTGATTGGACAGAAGTACTTGGTCTCAGGTTGACATGTCGGCTTCTTGTGCAGATGCTTTGATGATGTTTGAGCATGTAATCAGAGGTTAATTTATGAATGGTGACTAGCAGTGGAATCCACAAATCGAGTACCCTGAGTAAATTTCTTATTTACCTGACTATGAGACATATTAATTATTTGAAGGCTGATGATATTAATTATTTGTTCAGACTGAAGGAGGCGGGGTTGGATTTGAACTCAGAACTCACTGTCTGAAAGTTAATTGCCGAAGCTAACAAGCTATATCCCCCCCTCTCTATATACTTATATCTCAATAAGTAGTAACATTAATAACTCTATTCCTTGAAATACTTTCATACACAGTGAACAATCTTCAGTGTAATTTTTTGTTTCGAATATTCATTGCTTATAAAGAATTTCATACAAATACATGTGTAAAACTTGGGCACTGCTTTAGTAAGTAACTCCATATTAGTTTGCTTATTAGATGTATCACACAGTCAGTGAAACAGTATTAAAATTTACTGGATGACAAGGTTTCGAGCAAAATTTATAGTTCATAATCATTTCATTAATTATAATCACACGAAGTCGTGTGATGAATGTGTAATACATGTCCTAACCATCTCAACCAATCAGTCAGTCAGTCAGTCTGTTATTTAATTCCGACAAAGTTAGAATTCACAAGCCATTGAATTCCAGCCCAATTCACTGAATACTCAACGAGGTTAGTCTTGTAACCGATTGGTCCTATTGGGGGAGGGGTTGCTACTGAAGAGTCCCAATCTAGGATGAAACAGCTTTCCAGTGTTCCGTGAGTTTCAATGATTGTTTAATTGATATTAGTTCATGACGCAGCCTACAATAAGACTTCCTGGATGCTACAAATCATGACAATTAAAACATCAATACAATTCTATTTTGTTTCTTATATGTTTGTCTTCTTATCAGTATATTATATATATTCGATTTCATCAAAGATGTACTAATGGGATTAACCTTAACTGCCTCCATTGACTCAGGGATGGACTTGTTACCAGGGAATAATAATCTCGTTGACTTAGAATATACAGATGATATAGTCCTCCATCCTAAGTGAAGACGCTGACGAAATGCAGCAGAGTCTTCTGAACACCTTGAGCTACAATCTGCGAATGTTTGGCATGCGATTTGCTCCTGCCGAATGTAAGATGATGCTACAGGACTGGACTACACTGACTCCTAGCTTAGAAATAGGGAGTGAAGTGGTAGAGCACGTTGACCGCTTCACTTATTTGGGAAGTTGCATCAGCCAACGCCAACGGGTTGATCGCTGACGAAATCTCAGAACGGATACAGAGGGATTGTTAAGCGTATGCCAGTTTACGCCGTCTCTGGAGTAGACGTGATATCCGGCTGGCTGGCTGCCGACCAAAGGGCGGGTGTACTGCTCAGCAGTCCGCTCCGTCCTCCTTTATGGCTGTGAGACCTGGCCATTGAGAGTGGAAGACACAAAAAGATTAGCTGTCTTCGATCATAGATGCTTGCGTTCTATCTCCCATATGAAGTGGTATTATAAGGTGAGCAATATTGAAGTTAGGTGTCGGTCGAGTGCTAGGTAACGAGGGGAAATTAATCGACGAGGATATAAACTTACATCGTTTGAGATGGTTAGGATATGTATTACACATTCATCACACGACTTCGTGTGATTATAATTGATGAAATGATTATGAACAATAAATTTTGTTCGAAACCTTGTCATCCAGTAAATACTAATACTGTTTCACTGACTGTGTGATATATCTAATAAACAAACTAATATGAATATGAGGGAGATACAATATTTGGTGTTCCAGCAATAGAATGCCTACCAATCACACTAAAGGTCCGGGGTTCGATCCCCCAGCCGACGCCCTCCTACACCTCAATTAAGCCAGGAATATGATCGGTAAAGAGCGAAGGTTGGGAATGAGACTAGCAACCTAAACACGTAAAAATAAGACTAATGCTAGTAAAACTTCAAAGCACTAGCTTGAAGCCCTTTGTTCCACTTGGAGTGTAAAGGAATAAAATAACAGATAGGAAGGAGATACACTTGTTTCCATTAAGGATGAAATGTGTGGCTTCAACTTTTGAAAGTTGCAGTAGCAGTCGATTGTTAGAGTCATGCCGAACCCTTCATCTTCTCTGGACTTACTACCAGTGAGTGAGTAAGTTGGGAGAGGTTTTTGGAAGCACATTAATCACAAATCGAACTTGAATCTTTAGTAGGGTTATCAACAGTAAGTATACGCAACATAATTCCAAAAGTGATGAAGGTAGACGAATTACTCAGTGTTAAGAGAGTAACTGTTTATAAAATAATTAGACTGGAAGGCGAAGAGTTTAGATTTCTCTTCAAATCAAGGATAGACTAGAGACAGAATACAAGATAATAGAACAACAGAGTGAATCTATACATATTATGATGGAGAGTTCTTGCAAAACGTTTGGAAGGAATGAAGGAGAAGTACCTACTGATTGAAAGGAAGGATATATTGTCAAACTACGGAAGAAGACCAAATTAGGCCTCTTCAAGAACCAGCGCCAAATCACACTATTGTCCAAGACAAGTAAAACATTAAATCCCATCATCTTGGAGTGAATAAACAATGTACTAGATGCCGTACTTCTCCCTCCAAAACTATCAGTTTTTACGAAAGCAGATCATTTACGGAACAAATAGCAAACCTAGGTAATATTATCGGGCAGAGAATTGAATGATGGTCAAACCTCTACCTCGATTTCGTCGACTTTGAAAAGACCTTGAGCAGTGTCGACCACAAAACAATTTATAAACTACTTCAACACTATGCAGTACAGTGTCTCAAATACTTACCAGCCTCATTCAACACAGCTATCTGACAATACCAAATGTCAGGTGATCCACAACGAATAACTCAGAGAAGAAGCCTATGAAGTGAAGACAGGAGTGAGACAAGGCTATCAGCACACTATCACCGATCATATTCCCAATTGTGGTAGACTAAATAATGCAGCAATCTGTGAGTGGGGAGTGAGAACAGAGGAATACTCTGGACCATTATGAAGGCTTTATAAGTTCCGGATTTCGGGGACGATATTCGTGTCTAATGTCATATAGACTTTAAGATTTACGGGGTAAAACCAACAAACTGGCAGAAAAGGCAGGAAGCAAAGACACGACTTCAAGTGGACATAGAGAATACAGAGATGATGCAGGTAACCAACCAACCAACTAACCAACAACAAGCACCTATAATCATTACTTATCTAGGAGGCGTCATTTCAACTACAGGGTGTCAGCAGGGATTAAGGTATTGGAACTTGAATCTGAAAGGTAAAGAAGACTCTGACCATTTTTAGATCGGTTTGGAAATCTCCACTCAGCAAAGTAAACAAGACCCGAATTTTCAATACCAATGAGTCAGGAGATTGTACCACGTATCATGAAAAAAATTCTCTACAGACCATTGCAGACTCTTACCAACATCTGCCTTCCCTGGCTTCATATTGAAAATCAAATGGCCGGTCAGAATGAATTAAAAACAAGAATCTGTGGGAACGAACCAATCAACAACCTATTGCTCAGCAAATATGCGGAAGAAAGTGGGAACTGATCGAATACACGCTGAGGAGACCGTTGGTTGACATTGCGCGCAACGCTGTCTATAGCTCAAGTAGAACCAAAACGGGAAACAACGAGTTGGGCCTGAATCCCAGTATGACATGGAAAAGACTATGCGATGAGGGGATGAGAGACTGTGAACAATTATGTGGCCAGCTGAAAAGGACAGCAGAGTATAGGAGAGTGTGGAGCCCTAAGTCCAACCGCTCTACAGGGTTCAAACAGACATTTAAAAACTTTATTGATTTATGAGATGTTCTCATCTAGTAAGCAGGGATTCTTTATGAACTTGATCCTATTTCAGATAAAATTCCTTGTCTAGTGAAGCGATGTCTTAGCACGCTGGACTAAGAAAACCCTTCTTATGGACTAGCTTCTAGTATATCTATCTAAATTAACTTCGAACGCAAGTAGCATGCAATTATTCACCCATGTTTTGTTTTTTCGTGTGCTTTTTGTATTCTGTTCTATCGCACAACATCCCATTTAATTTTGATTCTGATTTTCACTCACTGTGTTGAACTCACTATTAAGTTTCGAAATCTATTTAATTATTTCATCTATGTTGTAATTTTACTTTACTATTCACGTCCTCCCTCCTGAACTCTCTACTGTTATTATTATATTTTACTGTGCCCTTGGGTTCCATGCGGGACATAGAGCTTCACGACGTCAAGCCAAGTTTTGTGAACTGTGTCGAAGAACTGATTGACTCCGAAAAAGAAGATTCCCAAACTGATTTCAGAGTGATGAAGGTGTATCTTGTCTTCCTGATTCTGATTTTGACATCATCATCCGTTCCGATCGCCTATGTTGAAATGATACTGATTAGATAAGTGAAGGAAGTTATCTCTCCCAAAAAATTTCTCCCGTCGGTGCTTGTTGTTAGTTGGTTGGTTGGTGGGTTACCTGCATCACCACCGTATTCTCTATATCCACTTGAAGTCGTGTCTTTGCTTCCTGCCTCTTCTGCCAGTTCGTTGATTTTCGCCTGTAAGTCCTCGAGTTTGTGTGACATTAGACATAAGTCGTCCCCGAAATCCGGAACTTCTAAAGCCTTCATATTGGTCCGAAGTATTCCTCTGTTCTCGCTTCCCATTCGTGGTTTGCCGCATCATTCAGTCTACCACATTTGGGTGGATCACCTGACATTTGGTATTGTCACATATCTGTGTTGAATGAGGCTGGTAAAGATTTGAGGCACTGCACTTCGTAGTCTTGAATTAGTTTCCAAATTATTTTGTGGTCATCACTGTTCAAGGTCTTTTCAAATACGACGAAATCTATGTAGAGGTTTAACTGTCATTCTATGCTTCGCGTAATAATAATGCGTAGAGTTGCTATTTGTTGTGCAGATGATTTGCTTTCTTGATTAGTGATTGTTTTGGAGGGAGGAGTTCTGCAACTAGTACATTGTTTATTCCCTCCAGGATGACGCGATTTAATGTTTTATTTGGCTTGGAAAAGAGCGTGGTTTGGTGCTGGTTGTTGCAGAGGCCTAAGTTAGTCTTCTTCAGTAGTTTGACAATGTATCTTTCCTTTCAATCAGTAGATACTTCTCCTTCCTTCCTTCCTTCCTTCCAAAAGTTTTGCAGGGACTCTGCATCATAAGATAAATTCACTCTGTTGTTCTATCGTGTACTCTGTCTCTAGTCTATCCTTGATTTCAAGAGAAATCTAAACTCTTCGCCCTCCAGTCTAATTGTTTTACAAATAGTTACTCTCTTAACACTGAGTGGTTCGTCTACCTTCATTATTTTTGGAATTATGTTGCCTATACTTTCTATTGATAACCCTACTAGAGATTCAAGTTTGATTTCTAGTTAATGTACTTCAATAAAACTCTCCTACTTTACTCACTTAGTGGTAGTAAGTCTGGTGAAAATGGAGGGTTCGGCATGAAGCTAGCAATCCACGGCTACTGAAACTTTCAAAAGTTGAAGCCATACATTTCATTCAAAATGGAAACAAGTGTATTTCCTTCCTATCTGTTATTTGATTTGATTTTATTCCGTTACACTCCAAGTGGAACAAAGGGCTTCAAGCTAGTGCATGCGAAAATATATATTCAATTCCTGACAGCTATTCCACAAATCTGATAATTCATACCAATCTTCACAGTAGGTATTCTTCCCTTTCCTGGTGTATATCTTCGCCACTTTGCTTGCTATGAGGACTAGCAGTTTGGCCTGCTGCATTTTTTATTTGCGCACAAAGTTCTACACTGATAAGTCGCTCAGTCGTAAGTAAGTTAGCAAGCAAGCAAGCAAATTCTACACTAATTTTGCTGAGTAAAATTTATTTTCCAATCATTTGATAATTTCACTTGGTTTTTCTGCGATCATATAGCCAACATGATCGATAGATTATAATCAATAATACACTAGTGAATCTTAATACACTTTTCCATGAGAGCTATTTGTTTAAATTACTCCGACATTAAATCCACTTTGTTTATATGTATTCGATGAAAACAGGACAAACTGATGAATTAAAATAAAAATTTTTCTTAGTGATACATTTTCATCAATTCTTACAGTGTGATCAAAACGTAAATGAAGCGTTATAAACGAATCACCTTTTCGTAACTTATAGATATGACCATGAGTCAAGGTCAGTTAGACAACCATTGAAAAACCTGGAAGCACTATTGGACAGATATTTCGTCTGATTTAATACTCTTCATCAGGGCGCAGCCACTGGGGTTCAAACCCGGTATCTTCTGGCTGTTTACAGAAGGTCATTAATCATTGGATCGGGTTCAAGTGGCTGAATGGTCAACGAGCTCACCTCGTCACCGGAGGATTCTGGGTTCGAAACCCAATAGGTGCATATTGTTTTAGAGTCCCAAACTAGGACGAAACAAATGTCCAGTACTCTTTGGTGATTTTGTAATGGTTCTCTAACTGATTTCAGCTCTTGATCAGACCTGAGCCAGTTAGATCCCCACAAACCAATCCTTCTTAATTTTCGCAAACCGTTCATCATATCTTTACAGATGAATAGCGTTTCTAAAACTTCATAAGACTGAAATCATCGGTAACAAAACATTAGATTATTTTTTATCCCTTTGCTTCCCTAATGGAACATTGGACTTTCAGTAGGGGTGATAATGTCTGTACGGTTTTGAGGTTGAAAGCCTCACACCTCACCTATCCCTTTTTCCCAATTTACTATTGGTATGTAAACTAGACGAGATTTTTTTGAGTGGATTGGTTGGGAATTGAACCTCTGACACCATTTGCGTGTCTGGTGAGAGCATTCTACCTCTTTCCCCCAGCGGTAATGGATAAACTGTGAGACTTTTGTCGATGGCTGTCACAAGAAAGTGAAAATAAATAACGGACGAATCAGTGATTCAATTCTTCGACACCTTGTTTGTGCACTGTTTATTCTGTATCAATAGAGAAATCTTTCGAAGTGACATACTTGAATTAAAGACAAGTTATGAAAATTTTCAATCCGATTCAATTAAGAGAGTATGAGTCGGAAAGACGATGTCTTCTCATGATTTCGCTTGAGAGCTGTACACTTATTTAAGAGGTTGATATATCCAATGTAGATTGACAAAAATAAGAGAGTTCAAAGGTTATTGTCACTTAGTAACAAAGTAAGTCAAACTACATGAGTAATAACTATGCTTGAAACAATGAGAATAGTATTGCGTAATAAAGAGAGTTGACAACTAATTACAGTTGAGTGATGAATATAATCACTTGGAAATAGTTGAATAGAAAGAAGAGAGATAGTGAGTGGAAATGGGTTGCAAGAGTAAGGTGGATCAGATAGAGTTTATTATTGATTAGTGGAGGATGACAGAATGGACACTGAGGCCACAGTGGTAGACGCGGCTGAATGGAACATTCGGGAACACAGAGACCAGGTGTTTCCTTATGTATTAGTAAGGCTTCAGGTGTCTGAAGAAGATTTAGGCGAAATCTTTTTGAACGACTTGACGATACTTTAGAAAGGATTGACTGTGAAAGAAGTCTCTGTTAATGTTGCATGACAAAAAGCAATAACAGTATGTTCCACAATTGAGCTGTTGACTGTTATACGTTCTCCTTTTGACAAACATGCTGGTAAGTGTTCATGGATGCGTCTCGGGAATACCCTACTGGTACGGCCTCTGTATTAATTAGTAGTTACCAAAGCATTGAAGACAAGTTAGCGCTGTTGGCAGTGTCGATGTGCATTTACCAACTGACGTGCTGCTGTACAGCTAGTTAGATAGATGGTACCAGCAGGCTATTGTCTAGGCGTGTCTATGAACACTTACTAGCATGGTTGTCGAAAGGAGAATGTAGAACAGTCCACAGCTCAATTCTCGAGCATAGTATTACAAATTCTCGTCACGCAGCAGCATCAGTAGGGACTTCTTTCAGAGTCAATGATATTTAAAGCATAGTCAAGTCGTTCGAAAAAATCTCGCCTAAATCTTCTTCATACACCCGAAGCCTTACCAATACATAATGAAACACCTGATCTCTGTATTCACAAGTGTTTCATCCAACCTCGTCTACCACTATGGCCTCAGTGTCAATTCTGTCTTCCTCCATTTTTCTATAATTAACTCTATTTGGTCCACCTTACTTTTGTAACCCATTTCCACTCACTCTCTGTCTTTTTTCCTATCATCTGTTTCCAAGTGATCATTTCTATCATTCTACTATAATTATATGTCAACTTTTTTGATTACATAATACTATTCTCAGTGTTTCAAACTTAGTTATTACTCATGTAGTTCGACTTAGTTTGTTACTAACTGTCAGTAACCTCTGACGTGTGTTTTCAATGTTCATTGCGTATATGAAAACTCCTTAAATAAGTATCTGTACAGTTTTTGAGTGAAGATACAAAAAGAGGTCCTCTCAACCATTTCATGTTTTACAAAATAGTAATAATAACAAGCTTCGGCCCTATAAGCTATAAGCGGAGATTATTAGAGACACTGTAGGAAAGGGCCAAGAAGTCAGGTTCGCCTTACAAGTTAGAATAAGATTTAAACTTTGCTGAAAAATGCTTTAAATAAAACAGATATCCAAAGGAATTTATCCTAAAGTACAGAAAAGAGAAAAATGAGAAAGCGAAGTATCCAACAATTGTAAACAAGAAAGCTTTCATTTGCCTCTTATGAAAAGGAGAAACAGTCTCACAAAAGATTGACATGAGGGTGAAAGGAGCAATAAAGAGATGCTTCCCTGCAGCTAAGCTTCTGACACTATACAGCACTTCATGCTCTATAAGCAAATCGAAAATGGATAAGTACCCTGCTGATGTTACCTCCAACTGCATCCATAAATTTACGTGCACCTGCGACAGTAAGGATAGAAAGAAGGACTTCTATCCGGTTTTCAGAGCATATTCCAAGAAACTTAAGCTTAAAAGGAAGCAGATATTTACAAAGTGCAATTACCAGACACCCACCCTGTGAATAAGGGTCATTTCGTCGAGATTTCCAAATCCTTCAAAATTTTAAACATACAAAAGACAGCGAATCTACTACGATTTGCTGAAGCAATTACTACAATCAAACGTCTCAGACCAAACTTACGCACACAGAGAAAGTGTAGTCAATCTCTCACTCATTCCCTTGGTAACCGTATTACTTTCATTACACTGATTAGTCATATACACTAGTGAGCTCAGCTCACTAAGCAAGTTTTCAAATTGATGAACTTTGACCTTTTTGAGTTGCCATGTTGATGTAGAAGCTAACACTGTTTATTAGATTTTTCTGTTCTCTCTCTTCTCTCACCTACACCCTTCTTTTCATAGTTTGATAGTATATAAATTGATGGTGACTTAAACTAAAAATTGTAATACTTATATTCTGGATGCGTTCATCTTATAATGTTTTCTCTATTAACTTTCAAACATTGAAGTATGAAATTTTATTATTTATAACCATTGTAATTTCAGGCAGTGGTGTGCAGCTGATGAGAACCTGTGAAACAGAATGATGATATCACATTTTATGCTACAAATCTGGTCTTTCTTTCTCTCGACTACATTTCCTTGACGTCCAATTGAGCAGAAGAGAGGATGGTTCACTCAAGAGAGATGTCTATAGAAAACCTACATTTGTAGGACAGTATACACATTTCCTCAGTTTTGTACCAATCCGACATAAAATCAATTTGGTCAGATGCCTCACGAATAGAGCAAGACGTATCTGTACAGATGACCACCTAGAAAATGAGCTAGGATACATCCAAAATACGCTGGTCCAAATGGGTCTTCCTAGTAGATTTATAAGGAGACATATGAATACCAGATACAATAAAGAAAAATTGACAACAGTTGAAAAGAAACAACTGTTCATGAAACTGCAATTTAATGGGGATGTGGCTAGCGAAGTCTTACATCTGAGATTTTCGAGAGCGATAAAACGAACTTATACTGCCGCCACCCTTTGTTTGTCATTTTCCAGCCGACCAATTTTGATTGCTCAAGTGAAAGATAAGCTACCTAGCTGTGCCACTTCGATGTGTATCTATAAATTTAGTTGCTCCTGTGGAGAAATCTAAACAGTGTGGACTACTAGACAGCTTAACAAACGCATTAATGAGCATCTTCCTTCATGGTTTGTAAAAGGTCAAGTAAAATCCATACGAAGTTCTATTTTGGCTCATTTGATTGATAGCGGTCACCAAGTGGACAAAAATAGTGCCTTCAAAGTTATCTGTCGCATTCCATCGAGCCTTTCGGACATAATTGGAACCCGTCTTTTACACATAGCCGAAGTCATGGGAATCAATTCGAGAGAACAGTCCTAGTCTTTGCATACAAAAGAAGTTTGTTCCACCGTTGTCTCTCCCTCGGGGTAGGTGAATTCTACCCAAAACCCTCCCACCCTTTCTTATTTTCCATCTGCTTCGTATTTTTATGAGATTTATTTAAAGTCTGATTATCTGTCCACTTCACCTGTAGTATTAGGTAAGTTTTAAGATTTGACCTAATTTATTTATTTATTTAGTTGTCTACGTATACATATATTACTACCCTTGTTATTCTTATCGCCACCTGCATAAACCTTAATATCAATATTTTGTTATCATTATAATCATCGTTATTAACTACTATAGTTTGGTTTGTAAGGGTTTGTTATGTTTTTACGAGTTGATCACTGACTGATATCAGTTAGAGTACCACTGAAAACCAGGAAGTACTAAACAGCTGCTGTTTCATCCCAGTTTGGGAATCATCGGCAGTATGCACCCGGGTGGTTCTCTAACTGATATCAGTCCGTGATCAACTCGTAAAAACATAACAAACCCTTACAAACCAAACTATAGAAAATTAATCTGATGCTCGCTAGTGACTTGCTACAGGATGGAGTTTCCTGGAGTTCTAGTGAGAAGTCATGACCAGTGAAGTCCAATTAGATATCATGTGTGTGGATGGATGTCCCACCAACGACAATGGTTGGGGTCGCGCTAAATCACGAATTGGTAGAAGTTAGAATTCATGAGCCATTGAATCGGGTCCCAGTGGCTGAATGTTATTAACTACGTTAAAAACATTTACCACATTATTATTTAATTCATAAAATAACCGTCATTGGTTAAAATTTTTAATATATGTAAATTAGAGTAAAGCCTGGAAGATATGGAAGCGAAAAGCAACAAGTTGGCAACAGAAGAAGCATCAAAGATAGGACTTCAGGTGAACATAGAGAAAACAGAAGTGATGAAGATTCTTGGACAAGAACAAGAACAACAGACAACGATCAGCATAAATGGGAAGAACCTGAAAGAAAAAACCTCTTTTACCTACCTGGGAAGCATCGTTTCAACTACAGGCGGAACTGACGAGGATATCAAAGCAAGACTCGGAAAAGCAAGACAAGCTTCCACTACTCTCAAGTCTGTGTGGAGGTCAACAGCACTCAGCATCAAAACTAAGATCCGGATTTTCAACTCCAATGTGAAGTCAGTGCTACTCGCTATACGGATCAGAGACTTACACTGCGCGTCATAAAGAGCATCTCAAACAAACTACAGACCTTCATTAACATAATGGATAAGATTTTATTTTGATAAATCACACAGTGTAGTACAGTTATATTAACTGATGACGTTTCGAGCACAAACTATTGCTCATAATCATATCAAGTTGATATGATTATGAGCAATAGTTTGTGCTCGAAACGTCATCAGTTAATATAACTGTACTACACTGTGTGATTTATCAAAATAAAATCTTATCCATTATGGAATTATACTCTACCACAGTGCCCAAGTTTTATACTTATACCTTCATTAACAGTTGTCTTCGCTCAGTACCACTCAAGATCAGATGGCCGGCCAGAAAAGATCAGCAACAGGGATCTCTGGGAGCGAACCAACCAGGAACCCATTGTGAAACAAATAAGCAGGAAGAAATGGAGATGGATTGGCCATACTCTGAGAAAACAAACCATCAAGTGACATCACTAGACAAGCCATCACTCGAGTGGAACCCGAAAGGGAAGCGGCGAGTTGGTCGTTAATGCAAGGGTGACTTGAGGGAGGTTATGTTAAGAGGAGATGACAGCGTGTGGGAAGACTTGAAGCCAGGTGAAAACTCTAGTAGAGAACCGAACTCAATGGAGACGCACGGCTGAAGCCCTATTTTCCTCTAGGAATTAAAGGAAACAATAATAATAATAAAGCCTGAAGAAGATCTAACTGAAAACAATATTGTTCGCTTATATGTCTCGTTCTTATATTAAAAATGGGACATATCTTATGCATTCACAGAACAGTGAGCCATATCACTGACATGAATTTTTCCCTTCTAGCTCTATATTTAGTAACTCTATTGATTGATTATTCTCATACATGTGACAATAACAAACTGTATGTTTATTATTCTGTTTGTGTCGTCTGTATTCAAAATTCTATTGGCTATTCTCAAACCTGTGATGATGACTCAATATATACATATGTGTGCCTGAGTTTGTTTCAAGATTATGAGAACTGAGTATATTGTGCGATTAATATATATATAATATCACCAGTGAGTATCAACCTTCATGCTTGCGTTTGTATGTGCAACTGATCACGACTCTTCACTTAGATTCTCATAATACAATACACAATTTTACCAATCATTCCATTATAGATAAGATTTTAGTTTTAACAAAATCACACAGTGTTTGTTGTACAGTAATATTAAGTGATGACCACGTCTCCAGCACAAATGATTGCCACTCATAATCATAACAAGTCACTCAAACAACTTTCTTGCTTCATTTATGTATATGAGTGAAATTGATTAGACATTTGAGTAAAAATCAATATAAGATGAGAAAGTACATTCAGAAATAATAATATGAGTGTTATTGATCAATTACAATCAGATGGGAAATAAGACGAGTGTTTTTATAGTCATAATAAGTTACTTGTTAGATGTTACTTGTTATGATTTGCTTGAATTGAAATAGAATTTTAAGATTATTTATCATCCTCCTCTGATTTGACTGCCGGCAATAATATCTTCCGTATCTTTGATATTTACATTGAGTCATTTCTGTTGAATGTGTTGGATGTAGACTCGATGAACCAGAGAGGATTCAGTAATCAACCTCTCTCTATCCACCTATCTATATTACTTCTTACAATTTTAACCCTGTCCTTCTCACCACGCTATTGTGTGTTATTGCATGGATGCAGTGCAATTGCTGACGTTGTTTCTAAATTACTCATCTTCGCGAGTGGGGTTAACCAATTCAACCTTAGCAAAATTCTCATCTTCTGACAGAAAATCTGATCACCTCTGACCCACTAGTTTGACCTATGTACTTGACCTAACTCATAGTCATTGCAAGGAATTTTGTAAATTATATTATTTTGTCTAATTGGGTCAACCGACTGGGTCGTTTAACCTACACAGCTTGTCTTACCTGAGTGAGTTTATAGGTTTAAATGACACTCTAATTCCTGCTTTAATGAGAGGGGAGGGTCTCAGGTGTCCCCTCCTTATATGGTATAACTCCTGTAGATGCCCTATATTCTCTCTTAATTATGTTACCATTATATTGATTTTTATTCAAATGTCTAATCGATTCCACATCTGCATATAAATGAAGGAAAAAAGTTGTGTGAGTGATTTGATATGATTATGAGCAGTAATAAATTGAGCTCGAAAACTCAAATTAAATGCCCAGACATCGTCGAAGCATCTGCTCAAGAAGCCGACATGTCAACATGAGACCGAGCACTTCGGTCCAGTCAGTCGACGGGAAAATCTAAAATTCAGTCGAAGCTATTTTAGATTGCCTAATTTGTTATCTAACATTTACAATTCTAATGACACATCTTTGGAAATATATTCCTTTTGTCTGCAAGGATACTTAACTATATTTATATACGAATGTACACAGTTTGAGATTGATATCGCCGGAAAGAGGAGTAACTCTCAGGCTGATGAACATCTTGTCATTTCATCGGATAAGTTGTTCTTGACTATCGATGGAGGGAAATGTTGTCAGTTGCAAAGGAATAATCTTAATAATGTGTGGTGTACTAACGTTTTTATTATCCGGGTTAACGGAAATAGACACACGTGTACACGAATACTAGAACGGAAGTTCAGATGGTGTATTTATCAGCAAACAATGTCCATTGATGTATACACACACTAGTTCAATGTATCAATGTGTCAAATGATACTTTTCCACTTTGAGGTTAATAGTAGCCATCTTATTTTACATGGCTATTGAAATATTTAACAGTGACCTTGGAAAATATAACATTTGTTTATATTTGGTGTTATTAATCTAGAATAATTGATCGGCTTCCAGCTAGTACAACAATAAGTGTTACTACTAAAGCAGAAATACCTCCTATCCTAATTTGCAAACCAGTTTTCGTATTACACTGGTAGTGTGTCATTTAATTTGTTTATTAGATATACCACACACAGTCAGAGTGTCACTGAAACATTATTATCCACTGGATGACTAGGTTTCAAATACTATTCATTATTGTTCTCGATCATTGTATCACCTGTACACTTCAAAGAACTCTGAAACTTTCGATTTTTAGTTTTCTTTATTCCTTCCTGTTCGTCGTGCAGGAAGGCAGTAGGATTTTCCAGATTTTTGGGAGGACAGGTTTTGAATCATTTCTCTTACCACGTATTCTCACTCAGTTGATTCGATAAATAAAACTTTCTTTCTGAATTTTCCCCTCCCTACCCTTCTGTTACATTAGTTTTTAAAACTGTCATCTTATCGCATTCTATTTCATGGCAGTGTTGAATGTAATTGCATGTAGTGAGTGCTATAGCTGAACTATTCTCCAGATTTATTATCCTAGTGTCGGGTCAACTAATTTAGATTTTGCTATTTCTGTTTGCTCTGCTAGTCTAACTGGTCTCGACAATCATTTCACGTTATTAGATAAACTACATTATTTTCTTTAATTGACGCCACAGGTTCCTTTAACTGGCAAAACTTATTTCCTGCCTTGTTAAGAATTCTACGTATGGTGGTTTCCCAGGTTCCTTCTTGGTGTGGAAGTACTACTAATGACGATTTAAATTCTTTATTACTTGTATGGTCATCATTCCTTGCATGTTTGTCATGTATTTTGTCATTATTATTAATTTTGTTTTTACACTTTTCTGTTCTGTTCTTCTGTTCTCTTTAGTTTTTTTGCCTTAGGGTTGAATGATTTGAAATCCAAATATATCGGTTTGAATGTGTACGTTTTCTGTAAACACTAGACTATGAAATAACTTCAGTAGGATAGTAACTGAATACCGGGAATTACTGGACAGCTGTTTCGTCCTAGACTGAATCTCTTCATAGGAGTAGGCGCACCCATGACCCAACCTCTGATCGAGTTCAGGACTTTCAGGTTATTACTCAGCCACTGGGATCGAGTCCAGTGGTTCGCAAGTTTCAAGTTTTGCCCATTTGCAATTTATATATTCCACAACGAACAGTGCGTTTCGTCGGCGAGCAACTGGCTTTACAGCCGACTTGGTAGATGCCGCCTTAAGAGGATTGAAACAAACAAGATTGGAAACAAGCTTTGTCGGTTAAAAGATCAATCCTGTGGAGCCTTTAAAACAAAACAGTTTAGTTTATCTAATACCCTACTGCAATGATTGTCAGGTCATATTACATAGGTCAAACTAGTAGAACAGGGGCAATCAGACTGGCCGAGCATAAAAACCCAGCTAAATCTAGATTAGTTGACCCGAATAACATGAGATATCTAGAGAATAGTTCAACTATAGCACTACATGCAGTTATGCACAACCATACAATAGGATGGGATAAGATGACAGTTTTAATATCTAATGTCACAGCAAGGTGGAGGGAGAGATTGATAACAGAAGCTTTGTTTATCGAATCAACTGCAAATACGTGTAATAGGGATGATTCAACACCTTTCCACCCAGATATCTGGAAAATTCTACTACCCCAACGACGACAAATAGGAGCGAACAAAGAAAACTATAAAACTCAAGTTTCGAAGTCGTGTGATTATTATTGGAGATATGATTATTAACAATAGATAAATTGTGTTCGCAACTTTGTCATCCAGTAAATAATACTGTTTCTGTGATTGTGTGATACACGTAATAAACAAACCAATATAGAATTACAACCACAATGTCCAAGTTCTACACATGTATTTGTAATAAATTCTTTATAGGCAATAAATATTCGCACCAAAAAATTACACTGAGTTATTAATGTTACTACTTATTGAGATATAAGTAGTTAGAAAAGGGGATAAGGCAATTAGCTTAGGCACTTGACTTTCACACAATGAGTTCCGAGTTCAAATTCAACCCCGCCTCCTTCAGTCTTAACAAATAATCAGTATCATCAACCTTCACATAATCAATATGTCTCTTAGTCTGGTAAATGAGAAATTTATTCAGGATACTCGAGCTCTGGGTCCACTGCTAGTCAACATCCACCAATTAACCTCTAATTACATGCCGAGACATCGTCGAAGTATCTGCACAAGAAGACGATATGTCAACCTGAGACCGAGCATTTCGGTCCAATCGATCGATGGGAAAATGTAAAATTCAATTAAATAATTAATATAACCCGTTGCACAAGAGGTGGTGGCTCTCGTGGCTCAGGTGGTCTAGTGGATAACGCCTTGGCGTTTGAAACTATGGGCACTAGGTTCGAGCCTCGGTGGGAACATCATCACTCACTTACTCACTGGGGAATGCAGGTATATCCAGGTGACGAGTCTCAAATAGGACGAAGTGCGCGTTGTCCTGGATTCCACTGTTAGTCACCGTCCACCAATTACCTAGAGCTCTAACTTAGTAGCTGGATAGTGGGGAATTTTCAGCACGGAGTACAGTATTGCAACTAATATTCTCATTAACATGGGTAATAATTAAAACAGGGCATATACACTGATTATATTGTTCAATGTGAAAATGAATATACAATTAAATTAAGTGAAAATATCAACACTAAAGTAATGAAAACAAAGCAGAAAATTGGCTGTTTGCTTAGTGTTTCTTAGTAAGTTACTAATGTCAGAACTTACACACTTTTTTCATCACATAAAATATGTCCTGGCCAAATACTCAGTCGTCTGAGCATATCGTCTTCTAGAATTGCTTCTAGTTCTACCTACTTGATGAAATGCAGGGAGGGGTGATTTGTGTATGGAGAGGATTCTCAGGGTCAGACAAGATAATATCGGTTTATTTCTTGCAAGAGTCCATGTGTCTATCTACAGTAACAGCATTAACGAGTTCGTTTAGCGACACCCGCTCTACTGACAGCCTTCAGTGTTCTATGTAATATGACATAATCTTTCTTGGGAAGGAACCTCGCCTAGATTACTAGCTCACTAGTTTTCTAGCTGGTCCCAAGCCCGGATAAAGAGGGAGGGTTGGGGCGTGGTGCTAACAACTCCACCCCCAAAACTTAACCAAATTGCTACAAAAACTTCAACGCACAAATACAAGGGTGACATGGAGGAGATCATTTGAAGAGGAGCTGAAACATTATGGACTAACATGGATGCAGATGAAAAGTACAGCAGAAGACAGAAACAAGTGGAGACGTGCAGTTGAAGCCCTATGTTCCACTAGGAACCCAAGGGAACAATAATGATAATAATTTCTTGAGAAGGTCAAGAAAGATCAGAGGGGAGCAATAAAGAAGAATAGGTAGAATGCTGCAAGACATTGGCTGAACGATACCAGATTGTCTGAACTTCCTTACGTAGAATGTTACGCGATATACCTTTTCTGGAGACTGACATGATGTGCGAAGATCAGGAAAGATCAGAGGAAATAGACAGTCCAAGGAATTTCACATTTGATTCAGTTTCAACTCCCGTGTCATTTGTGATATTAGAATCATGTGTACTAGCCAGTCCATCTAAGTTGCGCTTGCGTCTGAAATTGAAATTTACAACCCGACTGATATTTAGAGGGATTTAGCTTAAGACCATTTGACGAGGACCACTGAATAATTCATTTCGAAATGATCTGACTGAGAAGTAACCTCCAGCATAGAAACAGTCAGATCATCGGCGTACGTAACAAAATTGGCTGCATAGGAATAGGGTAAGTAAGTCATGTAAGAAGAAATAAAACAGAAAAGGAGAAGGAACAGCACCTTGAGGAACACCAACGAGATCAAGTGCAGCAGTGGAGGATTTCCTGTTGTAAATAGTATACTGTTTCCCTTTTGACAAGTTAATCACAGATTGATATAAGTTAGACAACCATTGAAAACCAGGTAGGAGTACTGGACAGCTGTAAGGCAGTACGCACCCGCTGGGGTTCGAACCCAGGACCTTCCGGTCACAAGGCAAGCTCGTATACCATTCAGCCACTGGGATCCGATTCAGTGGCTTATGTATTCTAACTCCCAGCGGCTGGATGGTATACGAGCTTGCTTGCCTTGTAACCGGAAGGTCCTGAGATCGAACCCTGGCAGTGGGTGAGTACTGCCGATGATTCCCAAAAACTAGGATGAAACAGCTGTCCAGTACTCCTGGCTGGTTCTCAATGGTTCTCTAACAGATATCAATCCGTGAACAACTCGTAAAAAACAAAACTAACCCTTACAAACCAACTATAGAAAATACAGTTTCTCACCAAAAAGTGTCTCAGCAAGCTATCAGTTCACCTATTCATATGGAGCTGGGTGCGTAAGCCATACTCAATGACTGCTTTCTAAACGTTTCGTCGAACACTGACCTTTATAGTCTTATAAAGGAGAAAAAACATCCCCTCGCAGCTCTAATGGTAATAGCACAAGGTCTAAACTGAACACTTGGTCCACTTGATGATTTATTATTATTATTTCCTTTAGTTCCTAGAGGAATATAGGGCTTCAGCCATGCGTCTCCATTGCGTTCGATTCTCTGCTAGAGTCTTCACCTGGCTCCAGGTCTGCCCACATGCTTTCATCTCCTCTTCACATGATCTCCTCCAGGTCACCCTTGGACGACCAACTCGCCGCTTCCCTTTCGGGTTCCACTCGAGGGCTTGTCTAGTGATGTCACTTGCTGGTTTCCTCAGAGTGTGGCCAATCCATCTCCATTTCTTCCTGCCTATTTGTTTCACAATGGGTTCCTGGTTGGTTCGCTCCCAGAGATCTTTGTTGCTGATCCTTTCCGGCCATCTGATCTTGAGTATTGAGCGAAGACATCTGTTAATGAAGGTCTGTAGCTTGTTTGGGTGCTCTTTGTGACACGCCAAGTCTCTGATCCGTATAGTAGTACTGACTTCACATTGGAGTTGAAAATCCCGATCTTATTTTTGACGCTGAATGATGTTGTCCTCCACACAGACTTCAGAGTAATGAAAGCTTGCCTTGCTTTCCCGATCCTTGCTTTGATATCCTCGTCAGTTCCGCCTGTAGTTGAAACAATGCTTCGCAAGTAGGTGAAGGAGGTAGTTTCTTTCAGGTTTTTTCCATTTATGCTGATTGCTGTCTGTTGTTGTTGTTGGTGTTGGCCAGGGATCTTCATCACCTCTGTTTTTTCTATGTTCACCTGGAGTCCTATCTTTGATGCTTCTTCTGCCAACTTGTTACTTTTCACTTGCATATCTTCCAGTTTGTGGGAAATCAGGCATATATCATCGGCGAAGTCCAGATCCTCCAAGTTCTTTGTGTGAGTCCATTTTATGCCTGTTTCCTCATTGCCCGCTGTTTGTCGCATTATCCAGTCTACTGCAATCAGGAAAATCATTGGCGATAGTAGGCAACCCTGTCTTACTCCTGTCTTCACTTCGAAGGATTCCGTGAGCTTCCCGTTGTAGATTACTTGGCATGCAGCGTTGTCATACAACTGTTGGATGAGATGTATAATTGTCGGCGGCACCCCGTAGTAGCGAAGTAGTTGCCAAATCACCTCTCGGTCGACGCTGTCGAAGGCCTTTTCAAAGTCGATGAAGTTGAGATAGAGAGGTGACTGCCATTCCAAACTTTGTTCAATGATGATCCGTAGTGTGGCGATTTGATCAATACATGACTTGTTACTCCTGAATCCAGCTTGTTCTGGTCGAAGTTTTTCATCCAAGGCTTGTTTGATCCTTTCCAGGATGATGCGGCTTAGTATTTTGCTTGGGATGGAAAGGAGCATAATTCCGCGCCAGTTCTTGCATTGACTTAAGTCTCCTTTCTTTGGTAGTTTGAATAGGTATCCTTTCTTCCAATCCTCGGGTACTTTGCCTTCTTTCCACACCTTCTCTAGTAGTGGCGTCAACAAGTCTGCTGTTGTCTCTGGGTCGACTTTCAATGCTTCTGCTGGGATTCCATCTGGTCCTGCTGCTTTCCCAGCTTTCAGCATCTTGATTGCCTTCAGGACTTCTGATTTCGTCGGGAGGTTGATGTTCACTGGTAATTCTGCTTCCGTTGTTGGTATTGTTGGGCGCGTTGTAGGTGGCGGTCGGTTTAGTAGTCTTTTGAAGTGTTCAGCCCAGTGTTTCCTTTGCTCCACTTCTTTGGTGATTGACTTTCCATTTTCATCCTTCACTGGCTTAATTTGTGACGAATTTTTGCCTGAGAGGGTCCTAGTTGTTTGGTAGAGTGTTGCGAGGTCTCCTTTGCCTGCAGCTTGTTCTGCTTCATTGGCCATGGCTTCATAATACTTTCTTTTGTCTTCTCTGGACTTGATGATTTAAGCACAGGAAAAATTTTATTATCCTTCCAAGAAGCAGCTAGGACTTTAGTGGAAAGCCATTCATTGAAAAAAAATCATGGGCTGCATACGCTTTGTAGTGCGCGTTAGTGGTTCAGTAGTAGATTGCCTGCCAACCAACCTTCACGTGAACCATGTTTAGTTGTCAACCGACGCACTTCTGAACCTCACCCAGCAGATAGTAAGCTCGATAAAGAGGGAGGTTTAGGCTTTAGGCTAATAACTCTACCCCATGAAAAGATAAACCACCAATTCTGAAATTCCAAAACTTAAGCTTGAAGCCATATGTCCCATTCAGAACACAGAAGAAGGAAATGGAGACGGGTTGAATACGCACACACACACACACGGAGGAGTCCGTTGGGTGACATCGCACCTAGCAAAGGACATAGCTTGATTGGAACTCGAATAGAAAACGGCCAGGGTGGTGTGAGGCCAAGGGTGACATGGAGGTGATTGTATGACGAGGATATCGGAGACTATGGGTAATCGTTGGGTTACACTAAGGAGACCACAGAGAATAGGATGAAGTGGAGACGTGCTGTTGAAACCGGATGTTCCACTCGGAACCCAAGCGGACAGACCCCAATGATACATTATTATTATAATTATTATTGTAAAGCATAATCAAACACTTACCTCAACGCACACATGATGCAATCCGCCATTTTTATTATTTTCTAGAAATTTACTGATTGGACTATTCTCACCAAGTGGTTGTATTAACTAATTATGTAATCATTTACAAGATCACATGACTAACTTACTTCAATATTTGTATTGTTTAAACTAACGAAAACAGTTGTAACACCATGTTCTTTTATAGGCTAAAGCACCGAAATTATATATAATACGCAACAACTCACCTTTGGTTCACTCACAGTGGCACACAGAACATCGCGATAAAATGCAGTGGCTTTCTCTAAATCTGGTACTGCTATTGCGATATGATTCAACCGAGTAACCTTCCATGGACGCTATTCACAAGAGAAAGAAAGATTAAATTGATTTAATGTATCAGCAACTTCTCTTAGCATGTAGCAAGAATATACAATTCTAAGATGGCAGAGAGGGGATAGGTAGTTCATTGGATCTTGGATCTTGTATTAGCAGACATTTCTATGGGATGGGAAGATAAGCTCCGTCGTCTCGCCACCCCTACGTACTTCTAACAGTTCAAGTTACATTGACCGTAGCCAGAAAACGCTTTTCATGCGGATACAAGGACATATTCCAGCTGCATGGTTTTACAAGGGAGAAGGGAAGTATGTGCAAAGCTTTATTCTAGAACACCTGATCGACTTCAGTCACCCTACCAACCCCAACCATGATTTAAATATCAGCTACCGAATCCATGCTAACTTGCCGCGTTTTCTTCTTTACAGACTTCTAAAGACAGCGGAGGCCTTAGCAATTCATGACTTTAAGCCAGACCTTTGTGTATAAAGGAAGAATGTAAAATCCCTACTTCTGCCTTGGCCGTAGGGGGATAGACATTTATTTATTTTGTTTATTTAGTTATCCTGTGTACGTTTCCCTTATTGTCACGATTATTATTATTATTCTCACTGTGAACTGTTTCCGGTATTATTTCGCTTGTCCCAATAGTAATTCTAAATCAGAAATTTCTTTTTTGCAATGCTGAATTCTATCTTATCAAATTTCACATCACGTTACGTAATGTCTTTTATTTGCCTACTAATCTTATAGCGTTCTCTAGTCGATCATTACTGTTCAATAACTTGAAGGACAAGATACCGCTGTTGACCAACTCTGTGTGTGTTTATCAATTCACCTGGTCGTGTTGAGCTAGGTATATGGGTCGTTCGACTCGAATTTTGTCCAAGAGGGTGTAAAAACACTGTCTTGTATGGTTACGAAGAGGTGGACGTGGGGCTATAAGAATCGCAATCATCGAACATCTGGTCGATACTGATCACCATATTTCTACAGCCCGATTCCTTGATGGTCATCTACAAGGCGTAAAGCAACCTGTCAAAATTATTATGTAAATGAGACGTTTATCGATTTTTCTTCCTGCTACTGGGCTTTGCATATGCCTCCTGAGTAGTGATGGCGTTTTATTACCTAACTCAACATTGCTTAATAAACGATCGAGTGCTTGCCTATCCGAAAGCGAAGTGAATTGAAGTACCTATTCATTCAACTTGTCGTAAGACGCTTCTGTGCTGGGTTGAACCACGTATTGTCGTATCTGCTCGGCGACTTCGTCTGGTAATACTGTACTCAAAATGCCGAATTAAAACGTCTGTGACATGAGCTTATTTGTAGTGAAATAATGCTCAAGTCGTGCAAACCAAAGATGTCCGTCTCTGGGATTTAAAACTGGTACAGTGAGAGAAATAGTACTAACAGATCCCAGAACAAAGTTTTTTTGTAATGCTTGTGATTACAGCTTGATGCCACACCGTTTTTTCAGTACAAGTATGGAACTTTCAGCATGGATATCGGTAGCCCAAATTTTGCTGGCCGACCATAGATAACGGGTGTGCGTCGGCAGGGGATCGAACCCCGGACCATGTGCATGGTCGGCGAGAGATTCTTAACCACTAAGCCACCGACACACACAGTTATAAAAGGTATTGAAGACATGTTACAATTCGTAAAAAAATGGTTTAATAGTAGCAAAATAGCAAAAATTATGCACACTAAGAATATGAAAAAACAGAAAAACATGGAAAATAGATATAAGCAGATTTTGATTGCTGTTAGCTAGTTGACGTCCTATTGGTATTAAATAAAAGCTAAAGCGGTATTTGTTAAATTTTGACACGGAAATTTACAGAGAAATTTATTGAAGGTAATTTAGCAAAACATGAAGGAATCTTAATAATCCAAGTGGGAGGGTGGTGTGATTATTAACACCCCATTTGAAAGCATAAGTGGTGTTTAAACCAAAAATAATAATAATAAACATGATAATAATAGTGATAATAATAATAATTTACTTTATTCCAAAAACAGTACTTGTGATACAGAATGGAATTTTCACCATTCTTCAAAATATTGCATCTAATTTCCTCAAATTATAAATAAAAATTAATCACACAGAAAATTTTCCACATTTACGATAGCGGTAATGTCAAAAACATGCAGCATATAAAATGGAACTAATATTAATAATGATAACAGCTAAGGTAATGATAATAATAATACAAGTGAAAATTGCCGTGGGCTTGTTTCACACAGTATTGTCGTTGCAGTATAGAAATCCTAGCATGTTTAAAAATATTGAATATAATGTTCTCTTTACATGATATGGTGAGGGGAAAAACAAAGACTACAGCAGTCATGGTGATAAGTTGGTGTTTGCAATTATGAAAGTAAAACTTGAAGGTATATAAGGATGGATGGAGGAAATTGTTTATTTACTAGATGAAAAAAGGTTAGTCAATTCCTGCCTGACACTATTTTCATCACATAAAATACGTGCCAAGTATGGTATCATAGAATTGTTATACTTAGACGTGCGAGCATACAGTTTTCTGAAGTTACTTCTTGTTCTACCTGAGGAGATGCAAGGTGAAAGCTGAGGGTGAAGTGGATGCTCTAAGTCAGACAAAATCCCTTTAGCAAATTTACTGCACGAAGTCAAATGCCTATCGACAACGACGTTAACTATATGGTCCACTGAGACACCACTCACCCTACTGACAGTTTTCAGCATTCTACGAATTGCGACATAGTCCTTTTTAAGCAAACCAGGAAAGAATAAGGGTGAACAATAAAGAAGAATAGGTGGGATGCAAGAGTTTATGAACTGTAAGAGGAGGGGTTGAGTTATACTCGAATGCCTTAACCTCTTAATGTAAAATGTCAGGCGGAATATTTTACTGGAGATCGCTGAGACATGGGAAGACCAGGAGAGATCAGAAGAGAGAATAAGTCCAAGATACTTAATTTCTGATTTATTTCCTATATCATTGTCGTCAATCTTACAACTGTCATGAGAATCGACGACTTCTTTCAACTGTCTTTTACATCTTAAGCTGAAATTAACAGTTTGACATTTAGAAGGATTCAGTTTAAGACCGTTAGACTCAGACCATTTACTGACTCCCGACAGAAAGCTATTTATTTTGGTACAATCTAGCTGGGAGTTAACAGCCATTGAAGCAGTTAAATCATCAGCGTACTTCACAAAGTTCATTTCATCAGAGTGAGGCAAGTCACGTAAGAAGAAAAAAGAAAAGGAGAAAGGACAGCGCCTTGATGGACACCAGCTTCAGTAGGCAGTGAAGTGGAAGACTTCCCTTTATACACGGTGTACTGCTTTCTTTCTGAGAAATAAGAGTGTAACCAGTTAACAGCCCAACATTCTGTTTGACTTGCAGCAAGTTTATTTAATAAGATGTTCCTAGGGACCGAGTCAAAAGCAGATGTATAGTCTAGGAAGGCACAACGAACAAATTTAGCCCCCTTGTCTAGACTGGAAGCAATGTTATGATATAAGACGGCAGCCGCATCTAAAGTGCTTCTACTGTGCTTATAGGCAAATTGTTTAGGGTCATTAAAAGATTTAAGCGAAGGTACAAGACTAAGTAAAAGTAATTTCTCCATAGTTTTCAAAAAAGGAGAGGTAATAGCAATGGGTCTAAATTTGACACATGCTCCAGTAGACGATTTAGGTATAGGTACAACTTTAATGTGTCTTAATCGTATTGTTTACTCTCGCGGTTATTTAAAACGTTTCCAACCGGCTGATTTACTAGTTTCAAACAAACTTAAGAAAAAGCTTCATGGTGGATGGCAGTGAGCTTTAAAGCGTACTCCAATGCATTTGATGACTGTTCCTGTGATTATGAGCACAAATTGCAGATCTCTGCCAAACAAGATTAATTACTTGCATTCTCTATTATACTCAAATATATATTGTAATACTGGTGTAGTTACTCCTCAAGAAACTTGGCTCCACGATTCATATGACGATAATTTAGTCTCTTTAAGTGGTTTCACAATGTACAGACAAGACCGATGCAGCTCAAAGAAGAAGAGAGGTGGTGGTGTTGCCACTTTTATTAATTCTCAGTGGTCTACTGCCAACAACGTCTGCTTCAAATTCTCAAATGACAACATTGATTGTATAACTGTTAAATGTCGACCTAAACACTTATCTAAGTATAACTTCATTTTTGTCACAAATATCTATGTCACACCTTGTTGCAGTCCCTCAGAACTATCGATCTTTGCTGATGAATTCACTATTTTTGCTGCTGCTTCGTTTGGTAACTCCTTGTCTGTAGTAACTGGTGACTTCAACGCCAGTGACTACAGTTTTATTACATTGCTGGGTCATGAAAATGTGGTTAACTTCCCAACTCGACAAGATACTTCGCTTGATTTAGTATTCATAAATGATTCTGGAATATATGAAGCTCGTAAAAGAGCTCCGCCCTTCAATTCTGATCACTGTATTGTACGAGTTTTACCCAAACTTTACGGAAAGTTACACAATAAAGCCTTCTCAAACTTGACTAGAAAGTTGTTCACAGATGTTACTCAAATGAGAACGTACATCATCTTAGAAACATGCTCAGTGACACAAGATGGGATCTGTTTAATGATGATTCACTTGATGACACTATCCCTAATATTACATCTTATCTGAAATTCTGTTTTGAAATCTGCTGTCCAAAAGAAAAACTATTCGTCAAATTTGACCGTTTCTCCTCCCCTCAACTTAAAAAGCTTCGTAGAGAGAAGGAAAAACTATATAAAATCAAAGATAAAAGTGGTTTAAATAAATAACTTCTTAATAAGTCTGAATGCAGAGGTTGAATGTAATATATAACCAGAAATTCATATCCTGCAAAATGCTTCAATATGTGACTATTAAGAATCGTAGATAATCTTTTTGATGATGTACTCTTAGTAAATCTTTATTATTCTCCCTCAAATGCCATGCTTCCCAGCATCACTAGTGTTAATAATAGCCCCTTTCCAGGTTTTAAGACAAATAATGTTCAAAAGTCCCTCAAGTCTCTGAACCTTCCAGAAGTTGGGTCCAGATTATGTACATAGTATTATTTTTTAATGTTCTAATATTCTGTGTCACCCTCAGTGAGATGTTGAATACAGAATATTAGAACATTAAAAAAAATAATACTAGGTACATAATCTGGACCCAACTTCTGGGAAGGGTTCAGAGACATGAGGCACTTTTGAACATCATTTGTGTTAAAACCTGGAATGGGGCTATTATTAACACTAGTGATGCTGGGAAGCATGGCATTTGAGGGAGAATAAATAAAAGATTTACTAAGAGTACATACATCAAAAAATACGGAATATTTTTTATCTGCTTACCACCAGTGATTTCCTTGAATAGTTTCCACATATTAGAAGCATTTTTGCAGGATATGAATTTCTGGTTATATATTACATTCAACCTCTGCATTTCAGACTTGATTAAGAAGTTAGTTCTATTTAAACCACTTTTATCTTTCATTTTATATAATTTTTCCTTCTCTCTACGAAGCTTTTTAAGTTGAGGGGAGGAGAAACGGTCAAATTTGACGAATAGTTTTTCTTTTGGACAGCAGATTTCAAAACAGAATTTCAGATAAGATGTAATATTAGGGATAGTGTCATCAAGTGAATCATCATTAAACAGATCCCATCTTGTGTCACTGAGCATGTTTCTAAGATGATGTACGTTCTCATTTGAGTAACATCTGTGAACAACTTTCTAGTCAAGTTTGAGAAGGCTTTATTGTGTAACTTTCCGTAAATTTTGGGTAAAACTCGTACAATACAGTGATCAGAATTGAAGAGCGGAGCTCTTTTACGAGCTTCGTATATTCCAGAATCATTTATGAATACTAAATCAAGTGAAGTATCTTGTCGAGTTGGGAAGTTAACCACATTTTCATGACCCAGCAATGTAATAAAACTGTAGTCACTGGCGTTGAAGTCACTAGTTACTACAGACAAGGAGTTACCAAACGAAGCAGCAGCAAAAATAGTGAGTTCGTCAGCAAAGATCGATAGTTCTGAGGGACTGCAAGAAGGTGTGACATAGATATTCGTGACAAAAATGCATTTATACTTAGATAAGTGTTTAGGTCGGCATTTAACAGTTATACAATCAATGTTGTCATTTGAGAATTTGAAGCAGACGTTGTTGGCAGTAGACCACTGAGAATTAATAAAAGTGGCAACACCTCCACCTCTCTTCTTCTTTGAGCTGCATCGGTCTTGTCTGTACATTGTGAAATCAGTTAAAGAGACTAAATTATCGTCATATGAATCGTGGAGCCAAGTTTCTTGAGGAGTAACTACACCAGTATTACAACATACATTTGAGTATAATAGAGAATGCAAGTAATTAATCTTGTTTGGCAGAGATCTGCAATTTGTGCTCATAATCACAGGAACAGTCATCAAATGCATTGGAGTACGCTTTAAAGCTCACTGCCATCCACCATGAAGCTTTTTCTTAAGTTTGTTTGAAACTAGTAAATCAGCCGGTTGGAAACGTTTTAAATAACCGCGAGAGTAAACAATACGATTAGGACACATTAAAGTTGTACCTATACCTAAATCATCTACTGGAGCATGTGTCAAATTTAGACCCATTGCTATTACCTCTCCTTTTTTGAAAACTATGGAGAAATTACTTTTACTTAGTCTTGTACCTTCGCTTAAATCTTTTAATGACCTTAAACAATTTGCCTAGAAGCACAGTAGAAGCACTTTAGATGTGGCTGCCATCTTATATCATAACATTGCTTCCAGTCTAGACAAGGGGGCTAAATTTGTTCGTTGTGCCTTCCTAGACTATACATCTGCTTTTGACTCGGTCCCTAGGAACATCTTATTAAATAAACTTGCTGCAAGTCAAACAGAATATTAACTGGTTACATTCTTATTTCTCAGAAAGAAAGCAGTACACCGTGTATAAAGGGAAGTCTTCCACTTCACTGCCTACTGAAGCTGGTGTCCATCAAGGCGCTGTCCTTTCTCCTTTTCTTTTCTTCTTACGTGACTTGCCTCACTCTGATGAAATGAACTTTGTGAAGTACGCTGATGATTTAACTGCTTCAATGGCTGTTAACTCCCAGCTAGATTGTACCAAAATAAATAGCTTTCTGTCGGGAGTCAGTAAATGGTATGAGTCTAACGGTCTTAAACTGAATCCTTCTAAATGTCAAACTGTTAATTTCAGCTTAAGATGTAAAAGACAGTTGAAAGAAGTCGTCGATTCTCATGACAGTTGTAAGATTGACGACAATGATATAGGAAATAAATCAGAAATTAAGTATCTTGGACTTATTCTCTCTTCTGATCTCTCCTGGTCTTCCCATGTCTCAGCGATCTCCAGTAAAATATTCCGCCTGACATTTTACATTAAGAGGTTAAGGCATTCGAGTATAACTCAACCCCTCCTCTTACAGTTCATAAACTCTTGCATCCCACCTATTCTTCTTTATTGTTCACCCTTATTCTTTCCTGGTTTGCTTAAAAAGGACTATGTCACAATTCGTAGAATGCTGAAAACTGTCAGTAGGGTGAGTGGTGTCTCAGTGGACCACATAGTTAACGTCGTTGTCGATAGGCATTTGACTTCGTGCAGTAAATTTGCTAAAGGGATTTTGTCTGACTTAGAGCATCCACTTCACCCTCAGTTTTCACCTTGCATCTCCTCAGGTTGAACAAGAAGTAACTTCAGAAAACTGTATGCTCGCACGTCTAAGTATAACAATTCTATGATACCATACTTGGCACGTATTTTATGTGATGAAAATAGTGTCAGGCAGGAATTAACTAACCTTTTTTCATCTAGTAAATAAACAATTTCCTCCATCCATCCTTATATACCTTCAAGTTTTACTTTTATTATTTCTATTATATTTATGGTCCTGTTGTTTCTTTGTTTTCACTTTCATAACTGCAAACACCAACTTATCTCTATGACTGCTGTAATCTTTGTTTTTGCCCTCACCATATCATGTAAAGAGAACATTATATTCAATATTTTTAAACATGCTAGGATTTCTATGCCGCAACGACAATACTGTGTGAAACAAGCCCACGGCAATTTTCACTTGTATTATTATTATTACCTTAGCTGTTATCATTTTTATTATTATTTCCATTTTATATGCTGCATATCTTTTTGACATTACCCCTATTGTAAATGTGGAAAATTTTCTGTGTGAATAATTTTATTTATAATTTGAGGAAATTAGATGCAATATTGTGATTAATGCTGAAAATTCCATTCTGCATCACAAGTACTGTTTTTGGAATAAATTATAATATTATTGTTACTATTGTTGCTATATATTATTATTATTAATAAGATTTTAGACGTCGATTGTGAATTTCTTGCAACCTCTTCAGCTTTCATGGTTCTAATGCTCTATTCTAAAATATGATCATCTCGATTCATATTTCGGCTCTACTAAATTTTTTCTTTCTGTCTATTCATTTTGTACACTGTTTCCTTATTGCGTCAACTGTTACAATTATTATTTTCAGTTTGAATTGTTCCCGTTATTATTTCACTCTTTATTCTAAATCGATTCTGTTTTTCGACGTTGAATTCTGTGTTATCAAATTTTACACGATGTTACGTGCCTACTAATCCTATAGTTTTACAGCCCATACTAACATCTATACATTCTATGCACTATTCCATAAATATATTGGAGATTTGTAGCTCAGGTGGATGATTTTGATGCAGTTGTGTCTTTTGAGCTGGGTGGTTTATTTGCTAAGCTTTCATTGCCCCCTACTAGTCAACATCATCAGCGCATACTTTAATTTGAAGTGAGCTCTCAGATTTCTCTAAGAGGTTATAAGTCATCTCCCCTGGTTACTTTCAACGTATCCATGAATAGACGCGTTGATAGAGATCAAATTTACCCATCTATAAGAAGAAAATCTCGCACACAAAGGGTAAGACTTCAGATCAAGGAAACAATAAGTATACAAATACGGGTAGCCTAGAAGGCGTGAAAACACACAATAAACAACCAATCAAGTTCTAGGTGAGATGACTTATAAAACTGTTTAAATTTCCTAACAGAATATAGTTTTCACGAGTTGGTTTATAAGGATTAGATTTGTGTTTATGAGTTGATCACGGATTGATATCAGTTAGAGAACCATTGAGATAACAACCAGGAAGTACTGCCAGACAGCTCTTTTATCCTAGTTTGGGAATCATCGGCAGAATATAATTTGTCAGAAACACCATTTATAAACAACTGTACAGTTGGATGACAAATTCTCTGAAGAGTCTCTTCAGTAAATATAGTGTCCCTAATGTTGCAATCGGAATTATTAAATCATTGAGATATTTTTATAGGTAATCTTGAAGAGGAAAATCTTAAGCGTGGAACTGGTGAAACAACAGCCTAGAATGCACAAGTAGACGACAAAATTAACTGTATGCCAGTCATCTGAAACAAGCTTCATATATGCTTAGGTTATTCAAAAATGTAAATGAAAGCATCGCTTTTAGATGGGAACTTCGCGGATATAAGCTTGGAGAGAAGAATAGATGGGATACTAAAAAAATCAATTGATCACAACGACACGATGAGTGGTCTCAGCAGTTTTCCCCTAGTCACTTATAGGCGAACGCTGGTGAAGATGCTTTTCTGTCGACCGTAACGAATATGTTCAAAGCTGGACGGATAAGACGACTCTAGAAAATCTGGATTTCGTGGATGATTTACGTCTGATTTCACAAACACTCAAAGACTTACACGCATAAACCAACAAACTGACTGAAGAAGCAGTCAGCGAAGACAGGACTCCAGGTGAACATAGAGAAGACAGATGCAGGTGACGAAGACAACCAACCAACCAACAAACAAACAACAACAACCAGTGCCAATCACCAACAACAGGAAAGATTTGACAGAGGTTACTTCCTTCACTTGTCTGGCCAGGAAGCATGGTTTCAACCACAGCCACTCTGAAGGGATGAAGATGTCAAATCCAGCCAGCCACAATCAGAAAGGTAAGATACACCTTTATTATTAGGAAACCAGTTCGGAAATCTGTCTCTTAGCAGCATAAACAACAAGATCCGGGTTTCCAGTAAAAATGTGAAGCCAGTTAGTTAATGCTACTATACGAGTCACCAACTGGCACTGAGTGTGCATCACGAAAGGCATTTCCAACAGCCAGTTACAGACTTTTATCAACAGTTGCCACCTTCGCTAGAGAGACCCATACTGAAGATCAAATGGCTAGCTGGCCGGTCAGAAAGAATTAACAAGAAGAAACTCTGGCGATGAACGAACCAACCAAGAGACGATCGCTCAACAAATGTGTAGGAGAAAATGGAGATGGATGGATCGGGCGTACGTTGAGAAGGTCGTCGAATGACATTACGCGCTATACAGGCCATCACTCAAGTGGAATCCCAATGAGAAACGATGAGTGTGACTTGGAAGAGACGAGAGGTTATGGGCAGTCTTGTAGCTAGCCAGCTGAAGAGGACAGCAGAGAATAGAACAGAGTGGAGATGTGTTGTTGAAACCCTACGTTCCAGTCGGAACCAAAATGAATAATAATAAGCTTGAATCCAGTAATCAGTGGTGAGTTCATTCTAGATAGGCATTGACTATATTCAGACTAGATTTGCAGAATTCATTTAATTCACTAACTTTATTACAGGGGAAATCTCTGAACATATAATGAAGGATACGACAACATACAACAACCTTTGGAATCTCTGGTACCGTCGTTGATTTTCGAGATAATAATGCTTTAGCGCACGGATTCCTATAGACCTAACCTATTCATGCTGGTGGATAGGTGAGAACTCTACCTGTGGAATTTTTGGTGTCCAGTAGCATCATAAATTCAAATTTTCTGAGGTCCGAAGGTGTATGTTTGAACATGGTATGGATTGTCTTCCAACAAATAATCTTATCTGGGAGCGAACCAACCAGGAACCGATTGTGCAAGAAATCTGCAGGAAGAAATGGAGATGGATTGGCGGGACATACTCTGAGGAAACCATCAAGTCACATCACTAGACGAGCCATTGCTCGAGTGGAACCCGAAAGGGAAGCGGCGACTTGGTCGTCAGTGCAAGGGTAACTTGGAGGAGGTCATGTGAAGAGGAGATGAAAACGTGTGGGCAAACTTGGAGTCAGGTGAAAACTTTAGCAGAGAACCGAACGCAATGGAGACGCACGGCTGAAGCCCTATGTTCCTCTAGGAATTAAAGGAAACAATAATAATAATAAATAATCTTATCTTTGAGACATGGGCTTCGATGGTTTGGACGAGTAATACGAATGTCATCCTGGTGGCTCCCATATCATTCATTGATGGCTACCTTTCGGACATGGTTGTCAGCCTATAACGTGGCGCACTGTTGGCCCAAGCAATAATCGGAATCAGTGTTGCGAGAGGTTATCCGATATTGCCTGAGTATCGTAATCTGTGGTGAGCGTAATATTATTATTACTGCTTATTCCCTTGGCATTGGCTGCAACATTTCCGCTTCATTCTACTGTCTGCCATCCTCTTCAGCTGGCCTTTATGTTTGTTCTTAAGCTTCCATCTCCTCTCGATGCGATCTGCTGCATGTCACCCTCGGAAAAGTGCTCAACTCGGCGTTTCACATTCATGTTCCACTCGAGCAATGGCCTGGTGCGCAGTGTCATTTGTCGGTCTCCTCAACGTACGCTCGATCTATCCATCTCCATTTTCCTAAATATTTGCTGAGCGATCGTCTCTTAGAGGGTTAGTTCATCGCCAGAGTTTCTTGCTGCTAATTCTTTCTGGCCGGCCATTTGGTCTTTAGTATGGAGCCCGCCAGCGAAGGCAGCTGCTTATAAAAGTCTCCAGTGACCTGTTGGAAATGCTTTTCATGACGTGCTAAGTTTCTGGAGAGCGCGGCAGCTGCAACATCATCTCTTCAAAAAACTCAGTGTTACTTGACTTTAGACTGCGGGACTTTTATTGGCGGCAATATTGTCCAATAAAATTACACGAATAACTTTGATACAAGCATACCAGCCTTGTTGCCCATCATCCTGATACAACCATGATAATTTCTATGGCATAGAATTATACACCCTAAACATCATAGGGCAGATAATTCATTCACCTAGAAGTTGGACATTATCTATCTAAAAATAAAGATATATTAAAACTTTTATTCATAGAAAATTCAGAAGGATGATGTTGATGGTAAATCTAGTAAGTTCATTGTCCTTATTACAGATCGTTTAGAAGTAAACAACAACTAAACAATATCTGAAAAGTCGATCAATAACGATTCGAAATGTCATATTAATGGAACACTTTTAATAAAGAAATACACCCGAAATACGCCAAAAACCAAGAGGAAAGAAAAGATGAACAAAGCTTGATGATACTTGATTTTAGGTTCTTTCTAACTGACTGATTGTGTGAGCTGAACAAAACTCGCTGTTATTCAGCACAGAATCCTTCGAAACACGACAGTATCTAACGGATCAGTATAGGAACTGTTTTTCTACTGTTGATAAGACGTAGAAAACAGACCGCGAAGGCAGGTTTCATCCCTCTAGGACATAGACGTAGCAGTTGGGTTAAGGCAGAATGTTAGATGCAAAACTCGCTTATAACGATCAAAACCGACTCGTTGTGGTCTGAACGCAGGAGATCGATCTTTGCATCCTACTGAAATAGCTATCTGAAAATTCTTTCACAGAGATATGTTCACCTCCTTACATACATCTCTGGTGAGGTCAAGACTGGAAAACTGCATCCAGGCCGCCAGCCCTTGTCTAAAAGGGGACTCACACACTCTAGAAAGGGTCCAAAGGAAGGCAACACGTATCGTTCTCGGAATGACTAATTTATCATACGAGGAAAGACTAGACAGTTTAAATCTCTTCTCCCTGTCATACCGTGGACAGAGAGGAGATTTAATCACAATGTTTAAAATTTTAAATAATGACTACGGACCTGACCTATTCTCTCTTTTCCTTCCCACCAGGTCGGAACACCTTAGAGGACATAGCAGGAGAGTTCAAAAGCGAAGAAGAAATCATATTGCTGATGAGTACTGGTTCTCACATCGAGTCATAAACTCTTGGAACCGACTACTCCCAGAAGAAGTGGTGTCTGCAACCTCAGCTGATTCGTTCAAGAAGGGTTTGGACAACCACAGAAATTTACTAGAAAAGGATTAACATAGGCTCGAAGCCTTCTATCCTCAACCAATAAATCTGAAATATGCAGTCAGTCACAAAACTCTCCTAAGAGAGAAAAAACAAAGGTTATTTATTGTCAAATCCAAGTGGATCTATTCAAGAACAATAATCACATCAAAGCCCACGAGTGACATTTTATTGCAAGAAACTACTTAACCAGCATGTGAAAGACAAGCTGTGGCATTAGGCCACTTCAAAATGAATATACCACTTCACTTGATCCTGTGGAGCTAAGTACATTCATTAGCCGTGCATTGCATTCGCTTGTAAAACGCACTGAGGAAACACTATCCAGTCTACCTGACCAGAAAAAGGGAAAGTGTATACATTTAGGTTATAGTGTAAAGGCAGAGAATAGCAGGCTTGATGTGAAGAAACCTTCATTAGAAATTTGGTATCCCTATGTAAGGAAATTACGTACATCTTATCTTCAGAGCACTATTTGCACATCTTCGTGCTGTGGTGCTTTCGGATTCATATTGTGTTTCTTTGTGATCGTTTCACGTTTCCCATGTTTCTCCACAACGCTGATTCATTTGCTTTCTCTGACTGATAAATCTTCCTCTTTGCAATTTGATATTTTTATGCCATCGAACATTTCTTTATATACTACTGACAAATCTTAACAGCAGTGCACGCCACAACTGAATATCTAGTGAATTAAGGACATTAAGCTGCATTCGAAAATAACTTCAAAGCTATGTACAACTGTAACAGCAGAAGGCAAGACACGGAAGTCAGCGTATATTTTCAATAATTCAAACAGCTATATATATAGTATTTTTAATATATTTGTGCGTTGAAGTTTCTGTAGCAATTTTGTCACCAATGTTATTCCTAATTCTGGTCGACTGCATTATGCGTCAGACAGTGGGAAACAAGAGGACAGGCATATTCTGGACCGACGTCAAGAACCTAGAAGACCTGGATTTCGCGAGTGAATGATTTATGTTTGATGTCACACAAAATCGAAGACTTACAAGCGAAAACCGACAAACTGGTCGAAGAAGCAGCCAGAGAAGACAGGACTCCAGGTGAACATAGACAAGACGGAGGGAGGTGATGAAGATAACCAGCCAGCCAACTAACAACAATAACCAGCACCGATCACCATCAACGGGAGGGATTTGAAAGAGGTTACCTCATTCACTTATCTAGGGAGCATTGTCTCAACTACAGGAGGAATGGACGAGGATATCAAATCGAGAGGCGAGAAGGCGAGAAACACATTCATCAACCTGAAACCAATCTGGAAGTCTTCGTCACTAAGCATCAACAACGAAATTCGGATTTTCAATACAAACGTCAAGTCAGTTGTTCTTCTATACGGATCAGAAACTTGGCGGATCACAAAGAATATTTCCAACAGGTTACACAGACCTTTATCAACAACTGTATTCGCTGGCTCTATACTGAAGATCAGATGGCCGTAAAGAATCACCAACAAGAAATTATGGGAGCAAACAAAACAAGGACCAATCGCTCAACAAATATGCAGGAGAGAGTGGAGGTGGATTGGACACTCGCTGAGGAGGCCGCCGGGTGACATCACGCGTCAGGCCAGTGCTCGAGTGGAACCCGAAAGGGAAGTGGTGAGTGGGACGTCCAAGGGTGACATGGAGGAGATCGTGTGAAGAGGAGTTGAGACAGTATGAACTAACATAGATGCAGGTGAAAAGTACAGAAGAAGACAGAAGCAAGTGGAGACGTGCAGTTGAAGCCCTATGTTCTACTAGGAACCCAAGGGTATAATATATATATATATATATATATATATATCACTGACCGTTTACATCAAACGAAATGAAATAGCATGTCCAAATAAATATATTAATATTCTGTTGCTAATGCAGTATTGAACTGTGAGAATATGTGAGAATTTCAAAACTTCCATTTACTCATTTCAAAAACAACAACAGATTGAGCGAAGAAATATGCATTCCTTCACCTGAATCAGCATTTCATCATCATCGGCTGACTCGACACTAATGTCTAGATTTTTACATCAAAATTGCTTCTACCAGTCAACTGGTTATTTTAGTTAATCAGTATTAGGTATAGGGTGGGTGGGCGAAACTAGGAGGTTAAAGGTCATCAAAACAATTAACTAATAGATGTTAGTAACAAGATATCTAAGTTTTGAAGGAGGGGTGAAAACTAATTAACTACGGAATTCAAGATAAGTTGATTTTTAGACGTTAGCAACCAGTTATTACATAATCAGGAAATTTGTAAAATAACAAGGATGACTCGGATGAATTTCGTAAAATATTATTATATTATTATTGTTCTCTTGGGTTCCTAGTGGAACATAGGGCTTCAACTACACATCTCCACTTGCTTCTGTCTTCTGCCGTACTTTTCACTTGCATCTATGTTAGTGCACACTGTTTCAACTCTTCTTCACACGACCTCCTCCATGTCACCCTTGGACGTCCCACTCACCACTTCCCTTTCGGGTTCCACTCGAGCACTGGCCTGACGCGCGATGTCACCCAACGGCCTCCTCACCGAGTGTCCAATCCACCTCCACTCTCTCCTGCATATTTGTTGAGCGATTGGTCCTTGTTTTGTTTGCTCCCATAATTTCTTGTTGGTGATTCTTTACGGCCATCTGATCTTCAGTATAGAGCCAGCGAATACAGTTGTTGATAAAGGTCTGTGTAACCTGTTGGAAATATTCTTTGTGATCCGCCAAGTTTCTGATCCGTATAGAAGAACAACTGACTTGACGTTTGTATTGAAAATCCGAATTTTGTTGTTGATGCTTAGTGACGAAGACTTCCAGATTGGTTTCAGGTTGATGAATGTGTTTCTCGCCTTCTCGCCTCTCGATTTGACACCCTCGTGCGTTCCTCCTGTAGTTGAGACAATGCTCCCTAGATAAGTGAATGAGGTAACCTCTTTCAAATCCCTCCCGTTGATGGTGATTGGCGTTGGATGTTGCTGTTGTTGTTGGTTGGTTGGTTATTTTCCAACAAACAAGTTAATAGAATTAGTTAGAATTGTAAAAATTGTGAAAATTAACAAAGTGAAAAGATATTTACAAGGAGAGGGGAGAAATCTCTTTTTATAAACAAATTTTAGAAACTAACAACCAACAAAGATACAACGGAGAGGACTGAGAGACAGTTGACAGAGCCTTTAAAAACTTGAAACATCAAGGCCATAATTCACCTCCCTTGTATGAAACACTAAAACCTGTAGGCTCGGTGATACCAACGTTATACAGTTTACCAAAGATTCACAAAAACGGCTTGCCAATTAGGCTAGTCCTCGATATGTCTAGCTCACCATACCATTCAACTACGAAATGACTGGTGGAACTTTTACAGCCCATACATAAGAAACTTGTGAGAAACAGCGTAAAATATAGTTTTGAGTTTGTGCAAAGAATCAAGGAATGAAATGTGAAGGACAAATATATGATATTCACCAATGTGCCTTTGATGGAAACGATTGATCACATAGGCAATGAACTGATAAAGAAAGGTATAGAGATTGGAATCCCTGTGTTTTCCCTAAAGGAACTTCTTTTACGGTGTATAATGAACGTAAATTTCCTGTTCAATAAAGAACTGTATAAACAATTAGATGGCGTTACCATAGGATTACCCACTAGGCCCGATCCTGGCAGATTTTCTTTTCGTGAAATTAGGGAATTGTCCTATTAAGGATGTAATATTTAATTTTGATTTCTATCGCCGATATAATGATGATACATTTGTAGTTTATTATCAAGCTGTACAATCGTATATAAATGGGTTTTCTTTTTAAAAAATTATGTCCGGTGAAGGAATTAGGTCAAAGGTGTGAATACATGAAATAATCATAGAAGTATGAAACGCAATTAAAATATTTGTGATTATAATCATAGTTTCATCTCAAGTGGCAAAATAATTAATGTCATATATAGAATAATACATAAGGTGTATAGATTTTGGAAAGGGGTACATAATTATAGGATTAGTAGATGAATATAAAATGTTACATAACATGGTGTGAAATTTGATAAGATAGAATTCAATATTGTCACCGACACAGTTCCAAAGAAAACCTTATTCATGAACTTGGAATTCAAAGGTGATCAAGCTTCAGATATGCTCAAAAATCGTCTCTCTAAATCACTCAGTAAGACGTTCAATGCATTTTAAGATGATATATAGGATCCATGCTAACTTTCCGCGTTTTCTTTGTTACAGACTTCTAAAGACAGCTGAGGCCTTGGCAATTCATGACTTTAAGCCAGACCTTTGTGTACAAAAGAAGTATGTACAATCCCTACTTCTGCCTTGGCCGTTGAGGGATAGACATATATTTATTTATGTATTTTGTTTATTTAGTTATTCTATGTACTTTTCCCTTATTATTACAATTATTATTATTATTCTCACTCTGAATCTTTTCCACTTGACCCACCTGACATTTAAAACCCAAAATTATTGGTTTTTATATTTTTATTTTTACAGTACTGAATTCTATCTTATCAAATTTCACACCATGTTATGTAACATTTTATATTCGTCTACTAATCTTATAATTATGAACCCCTTTTCAGAATCTATACACTTTATGTATTATTCTATATACGACGTTAATTATTTTGCCACTTGACATTAAATTATGATTATAATCACAAATATTTGAATTGCATTTCATACTACTATGATTATTACATGTAATTTCAGAAACAATCAAGTTTCTCTTTAGTGATGATACTACTAATTTTTTTATCCGGTCTTACTGAACATGAGATCGTGTAATCTTAATAATTTGACCCTTGACAGGAGACACTTGTGAACCTTCCTCACCTGTTTGCTAGATATACACGAAAATACAGCCCAATTAATGACTTTGTCGGAAAGAATACTTTCCCCTTTAACCGTCTTTTTAATATTTCTTATATTTTGATATGCATATTCAATAAGAAATGCCTTAGAATTAAGGAAAATATTTCTAACAATGTGGGAACGAAATCTCTGTCACCTAGATTAACGCAACAATAACTCCTGGAGACAGTATGTAAGTTAGAATCACCTTGATTCATAGCTCAAAAGAAATCACACCGTGAAGTAACGCATTCTCAATGTGTTGCACAGCCACAAAGAGTAACACTAAAATTGGAGATTAAACAGGGAGCATTAAAGACAAACACTAATGAGGATCGAATCAATATGCAGTATGATAAGCAGATGTCAGAACAATAATATACAGCCTAGAAGAGAAGCAGATAATAATAATAATAATTTAAGACTACAGGAAAACCTGGGAGTACTGAATAGCTCTTTCGCTCTAGTTCGGGACTCATCAGCAGTGTGCACTCACCGACTGGAGTCGAACCCAGGACATTCTAGTTACAACGTGAGCCAGCTCGTAGACCACGAAGCCACCGGGACCCCATCCAATGGCAAACCAGTGCATGAATTCCAACTTTAGCAAATTAACGACGTAGCGCAATCACTAGTCAATGTAACTAGTAACTGTCCTAACACCCAACCTGTTGTACCCTACTGGCTCACCGATTAGGCATCTAGTGTCATTAGAAAAGGTAACAAATAAGTGAAAGCTAACTGAAGAGATACATTTAAACGAAGTCACTCTTTCTCACGGACGTATACCTCCAACCCGTGACCTAATGAAAAGCAGCATTCCAAAGGCAAACACTTTCCAAAGACTTTGGTTTCTTGAGTTAATGTCACGTCCCTATGTCATCACACATAACACTTCCAATAAAGAACCATGAATTTCAAGGACGGTAGAGACAAGTCAGTGGAAGAAGGTCGACAAAATATAAATGCAGAAAGCTAGATTTTACTTCGAACACGCAATATGTCCAACACTTTGGAAAAGACCAAGAGACAGAAGGTTCAGTTAATTGGACGTAAAGTAGTTTAAATTGCTTCCATGCGGCTTCTACTTGGGACTCTAGGTTGACTTACCAGTTTACTGAGTTGGCTGCTGAGATGATCTCACTTATATCAGCTTTCCAAACGTTTGCTCGAGCTGGGGTTTTGGTCCTTAAAACTGCTGCTGTGAACTTGGAAGTGAGCACAGCATGGTCACTTCACCCTAAACGAGGAAGATGTTGTATGAGATCCACATTCTCACCGTGGGAGAACACCAGATCCAGAGTTGAAGAGGAGTGCTGTGAGCCAAACTGCGTGGGCTTAATGACATTTTGAACTAGGGCTAGCGATATACTAGATTCTAGCAATTTATGATCAAGGGAGTTGACTAAAAATCGAGTTGTAAGGCTCTCCAGTCAACTATAGGAGCATCGAAGTCGCTGACTACGAGACTTCGACATTTCGAGGTCCAGGATCTTGGCTTCTCAATTAGAAAGTCATCTGCACTGCAGTCAGGACTGCGGTATATAACAAAGAGGTCAATGTCTTGGCCTATGCATTCAAGTCTGCAGTGCACGATTCACTTTCGTGAGCGAGTGCTTTGATGCTACGAACGGATAGGCATTTTTTTGGGATAGATGACTACACCACCTCCTTTGCGGTTTAGTCGACCCACCGTATGCACTTCGAAGTTTGGCAGGTTAACTTCGTTGTCAGTGACATCGAGTATGAGCCATGTCTCTGTAATGATAATTACATCCGGATTTCCGGAGTCTATCATATTAAACAGCTCAGTCCGTTTGTTCAACAGACTGCGAGCGTTTGTGTAGCAAACTGTCAATTCAGTTTGATTCCTTCCACGCCCTACCCACAGAGATTTCCCGATCATCAAAATGCGAACTCGGACAACCTGAAAACCCTTAAACTTGAGGTTCATTCCGCCATTTCGACGTCGTCCGCTTAATTCTAGGGCTACAGACTGTCTTTTGACACGATATGCTAGGCCTAAGCCGCCAAGGACATATATGCCTGATGCCTAAGAATTTGAGAGTTGCTTAGAATGGCATCCACCTCTTATTTGGAGTTTAGTACGACTTTGAGGAGACGTACAGGCTGATTTACTGTATGGTCAGGCTTTTGGCCGATTCTATATACGCTGTGTATTGCTATGCCTGATACTGTTTGTGGGAGTAGCTTATCTAAAAGGTGCTTGACCAAGCTAAGGTCATTCTCGAATCTAGCCTTGGGATCGGAGACCAGTGACTCCTCCACTTTGTGGAGAATGAGCGACCTGTCACAGGGATCAGGTTTGCTTTCCGTGGCTCTCTTGCTCTGCGGCGTAAATGTCTTTTTGTCCTTCGTGGACAGTGTAGCCGATGTGTTGTCCTTATCTCACTATTTGCGAGAGACTACATCACGCCATTCATTGGCGTCCTCCTCGCTCGCTAATCGTAGTCGACTTCATCTGCCTGCTATCCACCGATGTGGATGAGGCTTGATCTACCAGTCCCTCGGCGACTTGAGTTGCAGGTTTTCGACCCCTGGTACGCCTCTTCTTCGTGCCAGTTTTTCCGTTATTGTCACTGGAGGGCTTTATCCGGTATCGTAGGAGCAGCGTGGGTGTCTGGAATATGGTGGTTGGTGCTCTTCTGTGCTGAAGGGCAATCACTCATTGACAGAGACGCATCAGGAACATGTACTGTCTTGTCGACGACGCTAGTCATGTCTTCGGTGTCTGAGCAGTAATCGGTCTTCTCCTGTGGTGGAAGACCCTTGCAGTCCATGAGCTTTAGGGCCAAACTGAGAGTGGCAATGGCTTCTGTTATACGAAATTTATTAGTACCACAGCAGTCATGGCACAACCAGTTTGCCAGAGGTTTGCAGCAGCGTTTGTATGCTGCAGGAGTTAGGTTTGTGCACACACTATGAAACCATCTCTTGCCGTTATCACACACTGCATTCCCTCATCCACTGGAAATTGGCACATAACCCTTCCTCCGTGGTTCCTTTGGATCGGCATGCTTTTTAGAGCGAATTGGGGGAAAACGATTTAAATATGACATTATATATGTGTAACCTTTATAAATCAGTGATAAAAAGCCAATGAGTGCACAAAAATGGATATATGTATAACTATTAAGTTATAAGAACACACCTTCCTATAATTAAATAGACTCAAATCTGGAAAGTAAACTAACTTCGATCAGAATAAACTGATTTAAAGTTAATTTGTAGACTTTTGGAGCGTATAACACAACAAAAGCCAAAACTAAACAAGTTCGCGCGGTTCAGGATGGATGTCCCACTGATGACGTTGGCTGGTGGTCGCGCTAATTCACGAATTGCTGGAATTCAAACAATCAGTCCCTTTGATGAATTTGAATCAGGCATTTAGAAGACAAATTCCGTGAGGTGATATCATCATTTCGTAGTCTCTTTACAACCGCTTTACAAATAACATGGTTAACAACACCTGTTGTCCCAGAGAAACGCTCTTCATCAGATTTCACCGTTTCTCCTCCCCTCAACTTAAAAAGCTTCGCAGACAAAAAGAAAAATTATATAAAATGAAGGACAATGCTGGTTTGAAAAGAATTAACATCCTAATAAAGTCTGAAATGCACAGGTTGAATTCAATTTACAACCAAAAGTCTATTTAACGAATCTCTTTCCAAAAATGTCGTGCCGGCCGTTTGGAAGGACATTAAAATTGTACCCATTCCTAAGTCGTCTACTGCGACATGTTTTAAATTTAGACCCATTGCTATTACTACTTCCCCTTTTCTAAAAGCTATGGAAAAGTTGCTCTTACTTAATCTTCAACCTTCACTTGAAGCCTTTAACGATCCCAAACAATTCGCCTACAAACACAGTAGAAGTACTTTAGATGCAGCTGCAGTCTTGTATCATAACATTGTCTCCAGCTTAGACAAGGGGGCTAAATTTGTTCGCTGCACCTTTCTAGATTATACATCTGCTTTCGACTCAGTACCTAGGGACATTTTACTAAACAAGCTTGCTGAAACTCAAACTGACTGTTGGGTTGTCAAATGGCTCCATTCTTATTTCTCAGGAAGAAAGCAGTACACTGTATGTCAGGAAAAGTCGTCTACTTCGTTGCTTACTGAGGCTGGTGTCCCTCAAGGCGCTGTCCTTTCTCCTTTTCTGTTTTCTTTCTTCTTGCATGACTTGCTTCACTCTGATGAAATGAACTTTGTTAAGTATGCCGATGATCTAACTATTTCAATGTCTGTTAACTCTCAGCTTGACTGCACTAAGATAAACAACTTTCTATCAGGAATTAGCAAATGGTCTTCGTCTAACGGCCTTAAACTTAATCCTTCCAAATGTCAGACTGTTAATTTCAGTTTCCGATGTAAACGAAAGTTAAATGAAGCCGTTGGTTCCTATGACCCTTGCAAAATCGATGATACTGATATAGAAAGCAAGTCTGAAGTTAAGTATCTTGGATTAATTCTCTCTTCTGACCTATCCTGGTCCTCTCATGTCTTAGCGATTTCTAAAAGAATATTTCGTTTGACTTTTTACATTAAGAAGTTGAGGCACTCAGGCATAACTCAACCACTCCTCTTACAGTTTATCAACTCGTGCATCTTACCTATTCTTCTTTACTGTTCACCCTTATTCTTTCCTGGATTGCTTAAAAAGGACTATGTCATACTTCGTAGAACTCTGAAGACTGTCAGTAGGACGAGTGGTATCCCATTGGGCCATATCGTTGGCATTGTCATTGATAGGCACTTGATGTCATGCAACAAATTCGCTAAAGGAATTTTGTCAGACTCTGAGCACCCACTCTACCCGCAGCTCCAACCTTGTGTCTCCTCAGGTAAAACAAGAAGTCTTTTCAGAAGAATTTATGCACGTACGTCTAAGTATAAAAATTCCACTATACCATATTTAGCACGTACTTTATGTGATGAAAATAGTGTCAGAAATGAACTAACTAACCTTCTTAGCACCACTAAATAAACCATTTCCTCCACCCTTAAAGCATCATACTTTATTGTTATTGTATTTCTTATATTTATAATCCTCTCAATTTTTTCGTTTTGTTTATTTTTTTTTCATAAGTGTGGACATAATTTAAGCTGTATTATGACTGTTAATTTTGTATTTCCCCTCACTATACCATATCAACAGAACATTAGACCCAATAATCCATAACATGCTAAAGTTTCCAAACTGAATCGACAATACCGTTTGAAACAAACTCACTGTTATTATTATTATTTTATCTAATAATTATGTCGTAAATGTGGACAAATTCCTCCGATTAATTTTGTTTTAATTTTTAATTTTATATATATTTTGAGTAAATCAGATGCAATATTGTGAAAAATACTGAGAATTCCATTCTGTATTATAAGTACTGATTTTGGAATAAAGTATATTATTATTATTATTAAAAAATAAAGTTCATGACTCAGTTATATAAAAAAAAAAAAAGTACATACTAATGACCAGTCATATTTAAATAGGTCAAGTAGTCCATGGTAGGCGAGAAGGTTGAAGTCTATTGTTTTTTGTACACACAGTGTAAGATCAATTCAATTCCCATCCTTGAATCAAGTCAACCTGTCCCGGATCAGCCTAGCGTTGTTGCAACCCAATTATCCATGCCTAACGTGTCTATCCCCCCTTGTTTAATGAACTGTGTGTGTGTTTTTTACATCGATCCGTTTAGTCAGACCGTTGAACTCATGACCCAATCAGACTATTTTGTGAACTGTCATTTTTGCTGACCCATGTTCAAATTCCCGATTGTCTACGTCTTCTTATGGAGAGAATAACAAATTTATAAAATTATATTATATTTGTAAAAAAATCTTAATTATTTTGTAACTATCCGGTCAAATCTTGATCACAGCTCATATGAGAATAACAAATGTTTTATGACTGTTCACCCACACACACATACACACACACCATTGTATACTGCATATACACATATATTTTAACATAACAAACCCTTACAAACCAAACTATAGAAAATTAATCTGATGCTCGCTAGTGACTTGCTACAGAATGGAGTTTCCTGGAGTTCTAGTGAGAAGTCGTGACCAGTGAGGTCCAATTAGATGTCACGTGTGTGGATGGATGTCCCACCAACGACAATGGTTGGGGTCGCGCTAAATCACGAATTGGTAGAAGTTAGAATTCATGAGCGATTGAATCGGGTCCCAGTGGCTGAATGGTATACGAGCTTGCCTTGTAACCGGAAGGTCCTGATTTTGAATCTCAGTGGGTGCGTACTGCCGATGATTCCCAAACTATAATGAAACAGCTGCCTGGCAGTACTCCCTGCTTGTTTTCAATGGTTCTCTAACTGATATCAGTCCGTGATCACCTCGTAAAAACATAACTAACCCTTACAAACCAAACTATAGAAAACAAGTAGACTAATTTTGAAAGTCTGAGGTCAAATTTTGATCACAGTTCATATAAAAATTTTGTGTTGTTTTGTTTATTATACCTATTGATAGTTGTTTCTTGATTCACATGACAGGACAAACAATTTAAAACAAGAGATGTAATAATAATAATAATTTTTTTGCTTTATTCCAAAAACAGTATTAATGATACAGCAAGGAATTTTCAGCATTCAGTACAATATTGCATCTAATTTACTCAAAAACGACAACAACAAAAAATAAATAAACGAAATAATTAATACATAATAATGATAACAAAACGTTTTTATAGCAGCTATGTAGCAATTACAGTATACGATAAGGAGAAAAATACGCATAAAGTATAAAATTATAGTAATAATAGTAATAACAACTAAAATAAAAATAGCAAAGTTATAATTAAACGATAGAAAGGGTGACACCATAGAATTACAGAAAGATGAACAATGAAAGGGTCGATTCACTATGCTAATTACATAGTAACTTATATGTTTCACGTCTAACAGAGTCTTCATCACATAAAATACGGGCTAAATACGGTATTGTAGAATTTTTGTACTTAGTGGTACGAGAATATAATTTCTTATATTGACTTCTCGTTCTACCTGATGAGATACAAGGGGATAGTTGTGAATAAAGAGGGTGCAGAGGGTCTGACAGTACGGCCTTTGCCCAATTTGTACAGGAATTTACGTGTCTCTCGACTATAGTATTGGCGAGCTCACGCAGTGGCAAACCACAAGCCCTACTCACAGCATTTAATACCCTTCGTAATATGACATAGTCTTTTTTAAGAAGCCCAGGAAAGATTAATGGAGAACAATAGAGTACAATAGGTAAAATACAGGAGTTTAAAAATTGCAGAACTAAAGGTTGGTTGATACCTTGTTGTCTTAACTTTTTAATGTAGAAGGTAAGACGAAACATTTTCTTAGAGATCAATAAAATGTGGGATGACCATGAAAGGTCAGAGGAAAGAACTAATCCAAGGTATTTAATGCTTGACTTGGTTTCAATTTCTGTGCCATCTATGCTACAGGCATCATGGGAACTAACTAGTTCATGTATGTCACGTCGATGCTTGAAGGTAAAGTTAACTGCCTGACATTTGGAAGGATTTAACATAAGACCATTTGACTTAGACCACTTGCTGATGTCCAACAGAAAGCTATTAAGTTTGGAGCAGTCAGACTCGGAAGTGATAGGCACTGATACAGTCAGATCATCAGCATATTTGACAAAATTAGTTTCGTTTAAATGTGGCAGGTCGTGTAGGAAGAAAGAAAAAAGAAAAGGAGAGAGGACGGCACCTTGAGGAACACCGGCTTTTGTAAGCAAAGCAGAAGAAGATTTGCCATTATATGCAGTATACTGCATTCTATCAGAAAAATAAGAATGCAACCAACTCTTAGCCCAGGATGCTGTGTGCGTCAAGGAGAGCTTATTTAATAAAAGGCCCCTAGGTACAGAGTCAAACGCAGATGTGTAGTCTAGGAAAGCACCACGAACATATTTGGCACCTTTGTCTAAACAAGAAACAACATTATGATATAAGACAACCGCAGCATCCAAGGTACTTCTACCATGTTTATATGCAAATTGCTTAGGATCATTAAAAGCTTTCAATGAAGGTTCAAGACGAAGTAAAAGTAGTTTTTCCATCAATTTAAAAAAAGGAGAAGTAATTGCAATAGGCCTAAATTTAATATCGGTACCAGAAGATTGTTTTGGTATAGGGATAATTTTAATGTTTTTCCATGCGGAAGGTAGAACATTACTAGAAAAGGAAGCATTACAAATATTAGTAAGAGGGTAACACAAAATATCAGCACAGTTCCTGAGGACAATGGCAGGTACGCCATCAGGACCAAGGCTTTGGGAAGGCTTAAGAGAACGGAGACATTTAAGCACATCAAGGGTATTAAAACCACTAAAATTATTGTCTATGTGATTTGTATCATTAGGAAGGATATCGACAGAGGAGCGTATGAAAGACTTATTAAGATTATCAACATTAAGAGATTGGACAGAAGTACACCGCTTACCGCTAGTTATTTCTTTAAAAAGTTTCCATAAACTAGAAGGGGTTTTACATGACAAGAATCTTTGGTTGTATAAAACATTTAGTCTGTGCATTTCGAGTTTTATCAGAGTATTTAGCTTTTTTACACCTGACTTATCATTTGTTTTGAACAACAGTTCTTTATCTCTACGGTGCTTTTTGAGATATGGAGAAGAGAAACGGTCAAATCGAGTGAATAATATTTCTTTAGGACAATGTATTTATATATATAAACATACTATTTTATTTATTAATTTATTATACATGTTGATGCCTGTCGCATGACTCATGATTGGACAAAGTTTGAAAACAAGACTTGTTCCTTTTATATATAAACCTCTGTTATGTTAATTTCGATTAATTTCCCAGAAGAAGTTCGGACCAGATTGCCGAACGAAACGTTGGAGTTACTCATTTCAATCTCGCTGAGATTTTACAAATATAATTTTATAAATGTCTAGTTCTCACTCAGCGCTCAATTATTTTGCAACTATCCGGTCAAATCTTGATCGCAGTTCATATGAACCCATGTCTTACTTTGTACTATTCTGTCGAGTTTATCTTATTTATTGGTCTTCATCTGTATCAGTCTACCTGGCTACAGATATCGAAAATGTTCGGCATGTGAGAAAATGAGATGCGGCGTAGAATGTGCGTTTGATGGCTGACCGCAGTCTTCGAGCTCGAAGACTGCGGTCAGCCATCAAACGCACATTCTACGCCGCATCTCATTTTCTCACATGCCGAACATTTTCGATATCTGTAGCCTAAACTGTGTGTAAGCGCAATATCGCTTGAAATTAAGTCACGTGTAGATAAAGGCTATCCCGGTCCAGAACAAACAAGAAGCCGGTCACTGTTTCTACGGTACTATTAATAAACAAATCAATAAATATATATACAACAAACCTTAATAAATTTCAAGAGTACAAAACACAACGCTTAACAGAAAGCAAGGTACCGCTATCAGAGCGGAATAACGTTAAAGCCAAAATTGCGAACTAGCCGGAATCAGACACGACCGTTCAGGTAAGCAGTCAGTAGAAGAATGAACCCAAGTAAGGCAGGGCATAGAACAGAGAGCGGTTAAGAGATAGACAGAGCATAGGCACAAAGATAGAATTTAATTGGCTACTTAACCAGGTAGGCTGATACAGATGAAGACCAATAAATAAGATAAACTCGACAGAATAGTACAAAGTAAGACATGGGTTCATATGAACTGCGATCAAGATTTGACCGGATAGTTGCAAAATAATTGAGCGCTGAGTGAGAAGTAGACATTTATAAAATTATATTTGTAAAATCTCAGCGAGATTGAAATGAGTAACTCCAACGTTTCGTTCGGCAATCTGGTCCGAACTTCTTCTGGGAAATTAATCGAAATTAACATAACAGAGGTTTATATATAAAAGGAACAAGTCTTGTTTTTAAACTTTGTCCAATCATGAGTCATGCGACAGGCATCAACATGTATAATAAATTAATAAATAAAATAGTATGTTTATATATATAAATACATTGTCCTAAAGAAATATTATTCACTCGATTTGACCGTTTCTCTTCTCCATATCTCAAAAAGCACCGTAGAGATAAAGAACTGTTGTTCAAAACAAATGATAAGTCAGGTGTAAAAAAGCTAAATACTCTGATAAAACTCGAAATGCACAGACTAAATGTTTTATACAACCAAAGATTCTTGTCATGTAAAACCCCTTCTAGTTTATGGAAACTTTTTAAAGAAATAACTAGCGGTAAGCGGTGTACTTCTGTCCAATCTCTTAATGTTGATAATCTTAATAAGTCTTTCATACGCTCCTCTGTCGATATCCTTCCTAATGATACAAATCACATAGACAATAATTTTAGTGGCTTTAATACCCTTGATGTGCTTAAATGTCTCCGTTCTCTTAAGCCTTCCCAAAGCCTTGGTCCTGATGGCGTACCTGCCATTGTCCTCAGGAACTGTGCTGATATTTTGTGTTACCCTCTTACTAATATTTGTAATGCTTCCTTTTCTAGTAATGTTCTACCTTCCGCATGGAAAAACATTAAAATTATCCCTATACCAAAACAATCTTCTGGTACCGATATTAAATTTAGGCCTATTGCAATTACTTCTCCTTTTTTAAAATTGATGGAAAAACTACTTTTACTTCGTCTTGAACCTTCATTGAAAGCTTTTAATGATCCTAAGCAATTTGCATATAAACATGGTAGAAGTACCTTGGATGCTGCGGTTGTCTTATATCATAATGTTGTTTCTTGTTTAGACAAAGGTGCCAAATATGTTCGTGGTGCTTTCCTAGACTACACATCTGCGTTTGACTCTGTACCTAGGGGCCTTTTATTAAATAAGCTCTCCTTGACGCACACAGCATCCTGGGCTAAGAGTTGGTTGCATTCTTATTTTTCTGATAGAATGCAGTATACTGCATATAATGGCAAATCTTCTTCTGCTTTGCTTACAAAAGCCGGTGTTCCTCAAGGTGCCGTCCTCTCTCCTTTTCTTTTTTCTTTCTTCCTACACGACCTGCCACATTTAAACGAAACTAATTTTGTCAAATATGCTGATGATCTGACTGTATCAGTGCCTATCACTTCCGAGTCTGACTGCTCCAAACTTAATAGCTTTCTGTTGGACATCAGCAAGTGGTCTAAGTCAAATGGTCTTATGTTAAATCCTTCCAAATGTCAGGCAGTTAACTTTACCTTCAAGCATCGACGTGACATACATGAACTAGTTAGTTCCCATGATGCCTGTAGCATAGATGGCACAGAAATTGAAACCAAGTCAAGCATTAAATACCTTGGATTAGTTCTTTCCTCTGACCTTTCATGGTCATCCCACATTTTATTGATCTCTAAGAAAATGTTTCGTCTTACCTTCTACATTAAAAAGTTAAGACAACAAGGTATCAACCAACCTTTAGTTCTGCAATTTTTAAACTCCTGTATTTTACCTATTGTACTCTATTGTTCTCCATTAATCTTTCCTGGGCTTCTTAAAAAAGACTATGTCATATTACGAAGGGTATTAAATGCTGTGAGTAGGGCTTGTGGTTTGCCACTGCGTGAGCTCGCCAATACTATAGTCGAGAGACACGTAAATTCCTGTACAAATTGGGCAAAGGCCGTACTGTCAGACCCTCTGCACCCTCTTTATTCACAACTATCCCCTTGTATCTCATCAGGTAGAACGAGAAGTCAATATAAGAAATTATATTCTCGTACCACTAAGTACAAAAATTCTACAATACCGTATTTAGCCCGTATTTTATGTGATGAAGACTCTGTTAGACGTGAAACATATAAGTTACTATGTAATTAGCATAGTGAATCGACCCTTTCATTGTTCATCTTTCTGTAATTCTATGGTGTCACCCCTTCTATGGTTTAATTATAACTTTGCTATTTTTATTTTAGTTGTTATTACTATTATTACTATAATTTTATACTTTATGCGTATTTTTCTCCTTATCGTATACTGTAATTGCTACATAGCTGCTATAAAAACGTTTTGTTATCATTATTATGTATTAATTATTTCGTTTATTTATTTTTTGTTGTTGTCGTTTTTGAGTAAATTAGATGCAATATTGTACTGAATGCTGAAAATTCCTTGCTGTATCATTAATACTGTTTTTGGAATAAAGCAAAAAAATTATTATTATTATTACATCTCTTGTTTTAAATTGTTTGTCCTGTCATGTGAATCAAGAAACAACTATCAATAGGTATAATAAACAAAACAGCACAAAATTTTTATATGAACTGTGTTCAAAATTTGACCTCAGACTTTCAAAATTAGTCTACTTGTTTTCTATAGTTTGGTTTGTAAGGGTTAGTTATGTTTTTACGAGGTGATCACGGACTGATATCAGTTAGAGAACCATTGAAAACAAGCAGGGAGTACTGCCAGGCAGCTGTTTCATTATAGTTTGGGAATCATCGGCAGTACGCACCCACTGAGATTCAAAATCAGGACCTTCCGGTTACAAGGCAAGCTCGTATACCATTCAGCCACTGGGACCCGATTCAATCGCTCATGAATTCTAACTTCTACCAATTCGTGATTTAGCGCGACCCCAACCATTGTCGTTGGTGGGACATCCATCCACACACGTGACATCTAATTGGACCTCACTGGTCACGACTTCTCACTAGAACTCCAGGAAACTCCATCCTGTAGCAAGTCACTAGCGAGCATCAGATTAATTTTCTATAGTTTGGTTTGTAAGGGTTTGTTATGTTAAAATATATGTGTATATGCAGTATACAATGGTGGGTGTGTATGTGTGTGTGGGTGAACAGTCATAAAACATTTGTTATTCTCATATGAGCTGTGATCAAGATTTGACCGGATAGTTACAAAATAATTAAGATTTTTTTTACAAATATAATATAATTTTATAAATTTGTTATTCTCTCCATAAGAAGACGTAGACAATCGGGAATTTGAACATGGGTCAGCAAAAATGACAGTTCACAAAATAGTCTGATTGGGTCATGAGTTCAACGGTCTGACTAAACGGATCGATGTAAAAAACACACACACAGTTCATTAAACAAGGGGGGGATAGACACGTTAGGCATGGATAATTGGGTTGCAACAACGCTAGGCTGATCCGGGACAGGTTGACTTGATTCAAGGATGGGAATTGAATTGATCTTACACTGTGTGTACAAAAAACAATAGACTTCAACCTTCTCGCCTACCATGGACTACTTGACCTATTTAAATATGACTGGTCATTAGTATGTACTTTTTTTTTTTTTATATAACTGAGTCATGAACTTTATTTTTTTAATAATAATAATAATTACTTTATTCCAAAATCAGTACTTATAATACAGAATGGAATTCTCAGTATTTTTCACAATATTGCATCTGATTTACTCAAAATATATATAAAATTAAAAATTAAAACAAAATTAATCGGACGAATTTGTCCACATTTACGACATAATTATTAGATAAAATAATAATAATAACAGTGAGTTTGTTCCAAACAGTATTGTCGATTCAGTTTGGAAACTTTAGCATGTTATAGATTATTGGATCTAATGTTCTGTTGATATAGTACAGTGAGGGGAAATACAAAATTAACAGTCATAATACAGCTTAAATTATGTCCACACTTATGAAAAAAAAACGAAAAAATTGAGAGGATGTTAAATATAAGAAATACAATAACATTAAAGTATGATGCTTTAAGGGTGGAGGAAATGGTTTATTTAGTAGTGCAAAGAAGGTTAGTTAGTTCATTTCTGACACTATTTTCATCACATAAAGTACGTGCTAAATATGGTATAGTGGAATTTTTATACTTAGACGTACGTGCATAAATTCTTCTGAAAGACTTCTTGTTTTACCTGAGGAGACACAAGGTTGGAGCTGCGGGTAGAGTGGGTGCTCAGAGTCTGACAAAATTCCTTTAGCGAATTTGTTGCATGACATCAAGTGCCTATCAATGACAATGCCAACGATATGGCCCAATGGGATACCACTCGTCCTACTGACAGTCTTCAGAGTTCTACGAAGTATGACATAGTCCTTTTTAAGCAATCCAGGAAAGAATAAGCAAGGGTGAACAGTAAAGAAGAATAGGTAAGATGCACGAGTTGATAAACTGTAAGAGGAGTGGTTGAGTTATGCCTGAGTGCCTCAACTTCTTAATGTAAAAAGTCAAACGAAATATTCTTTTAGAAATCGCTAAGACATGAGAGGACCAGGATAGGTCAGAAGAGAGAATTAATCCAAGATACCTAACTTCAGACTTGGTTTCTATATCAGTATCATCGATTTTGCAAGGGTCATAGGAACCAACGGCTTCATTTAACTTTCGTTTACATCGGAAACTGAAATTAACAGTCTGACATTTGGAAGGACTAAGTTTAAGGCCGTTAGACGAAGACCATTTGCTAATTCCTGATAGAAAGTTGTTTATCTTAGTGCAGTCAAGCTGAGAGTTAACAGACATTGAAATAGTTAGATCATCGGCATACTTAACAAAGTTCATTTCATCAGAGTGAAGCAAGTCATGCAAGAAGAAAGAAAACAGAAAAGGAGAAAGGACAGCGCCTTGAGGGACACCAGCCTCAGTAAGCAACGAAGTAGACGACTTTCCCTGACAAACAGTCTACTGCTTTCTTCCTGAGAAATAAGAATGGAGCCATTTGACAACCCAACAGTCAGTTTGAGTTTCAGCAAGCTTGTTTAGTAAAATGTCCCTAGGTACTGAGTCGAAAGCAGATGTATAATCTAGAAAGGTGCAGCGAACAAATTTAGCCCCCCTTGTCTAAGCTGGAGACAATGTTATGATACAAGACTGCAGCTGCATCTAAAGTACTTCTACTGTGTTTGTAGGCGAATTGTCTGGGATCGTTAAAGGCTTTAAGTGAAGGTTGAAGATTAAGTAAGAGCAACTTTTCCATAGCTTTTAGAAAAGGGGAAGTAATAACAATGGGTCTAAATTTAAAACATGTCGCAGTAGACGACTTAGGAATGGGTACAATTTTAATGTCCTTCCAAACGGCTGGCACGACATTTTTGGAAAAAGATTCGTTAAATAGACTTTTGGTTGTAAATTGAATTCAATCTGTGCATTTCAGACTTTATTAGGATGTTAATTCTTTTCAAACCAGCATTGTCCTTCATTTTATATAATTTTTCTTTTTGTCTGCGAAGCTTTTTAAGTTGAGGGGAGGAGAAACGGTCAAATCTGATGAAGAGCGTTTCTCTGGGACAACAGGTGTTGTTAACCATGTTATTTGTAAAGCGGTTGTAAAGAAACTACGAAATGATGATATCACCTCACGGAATTTGTCTTCTAAATGCCTGATTCAAATTCATCAAAGGGACTAACTGTTTTAATTCTACCAATTCGTGAATTAGTGCGACCACCAGCCAACGTCATCAGTGGGACATCCATCCTGAACCGCGCGAACTTGTTTAGTTTTGGCTCCAAAAGTCTACAAATTAACTTTAAATCAGTTTATTCTGATCGAAGTTAGTTTACTTTCCAGATTTGATTCTATTAAATTATAGGGAGGTGTGTTCTTATAACTTAATAGTTATACATATACACATTTTTGTGCACTCATTGGCTTTTTATCACTGATTTATAAAGGTTACACATATATATAATGTCATATTTAAATCGTTTTCCCCCAATTCGCTCTAAAAAGCATGCCGATCCAAAGGAACCACTGCGGAAGGGTTATGTGCCAATTTCCAGTGGATGAGGGAATGCAGTGTGTGATAACGGCAAGAGATGGTTTCATAGTATGTGCACAAACCTAACTCCTGCAGCATACAAACGCTGCTGCAAACCTCTGGCGAACTGGTTGTGCCATGACTGCTGTGGTACTACTAAATTTCGTATAACAGAAGCCATTGCCACTCTCAGTTTGGCCCTAAAGCTCATGGACTGCAAGGGTCTTCCACCACAGGAGAAGACCGATTACTGCTCAGACACCGAAGACATGACTAGCGTCGTCGACAAGACAGTACATGTTCCTGATGCGTCTCTGTCAATGAGTGATTGCCCTTCAGCACAGAAGAGCACCAACCACCATATTCCAGACACCCACGCTGCTCCTACGATACCGGATAAAGCCCTCCAATGACAGTAACGGAAAAACTGGCACGAAGAAGAGGCGTACCAGGGGTCGAAAACCTGCAACTCAAGTCGCCGAGGGACTGGTAGATCAAGCCTCATCCACATCGGTGGATAGCAGGCAGATGAAGTCGACTACGAATAGCGAGCGAGGAGGACGCCAATGAATGGCGTGATGTAGTCTCTCGCAAATAGTGAGATAAGGACAACACATCGGCTACACTGTCCACGAAGGACAGAAAGACATTTACGCCGCAGAGCAAGAAAGCCACGGAAAGCAAACCTGATCCCTCTGACAGGTCGCTCATTCTCCACAAAGTGGAAGAGTCACTGGCCTCCGATCCCAAGGCCAGATTCGAGAATGACCTTAGCTTGTTCAATCCCTTTTTAGATAAGCTACTGCCAAAAACAGTATCAGGCATAACAATACACAGCGTATATAGAATCGGCTAAAAGCCTGACCCTACAGTAAATCAGCCTGTACGTCTCCTCAAAGTCGTACTAAACTCCAAAGAAGAGGTGGATGCCATTCTAAGCAACTCTCAAATTCTTAAAGGATCAGGCATGCATATATGTCCGTGGCGACTTAAGCCTAGCAGACCGTGTCAAAAGACAGTCTGTAGCCCTAGAATTAAGCGAACGACGTCGAAACGGCGAAAAGAACCTTAAGATTAAGGGTTTTCGGATTGTCCGAGTTCGCAGTTTGATGATTCTGAAACCTCTGTGGGTAGGGCGCGGAAGCACCAAACTGAATTGACAGTTTGCTACACAAACGCCCGCAGCCTGTTGAACAAACGGACTGAGCTGGTTAATATGATAGACTCCGGAAATCCGGATGTAATTATCATCACAGAGACATGGCTCACACCCGATGTCACTGACAACGAAGTTAACCTGCCAAACTTCGAAGTGCATAGGGTGGACCGACTAAACCGCAAAGGAGGTGGCGTAGTCATCTACCTCAAGAAATGCTTAACTGTGTGTAGCATCGAAGCACTCGCTCACGAAATTGAATCGTGCGAACTTCTACGCTGCAGACTTAAATGCATAGGCCAAGACATTGAGCTCATTGCTATATATCCCAGTCCTGACTGCAGTGCAGATGACTTCCTAATAGAAAAGCTAGGCTCCTGGACTTCGAAATGTCGAAGTCTCGTAGTTGGCGACTTCGACGCCTCAACAGTTGACTGAATGAGCCTTACAACTCCATTTTCAGTCAACTCCCTTGATCATAAACTGCTAGAATCTAGTATATCGCTGGCCCTAGTCCAACATGTCATTAGGCCAACGCGCTATGGCTCACAGCACTCCTCCTCAACTCTGGACCTAGTGTTCTCCCACTGTGAGGATGTGGATCTCATACAATATCTTCCTTCTTTCGGAAGATGTGACCATGCTGTGCTCACTTCCAAGTTCACATCAACAGCAGCAAGGGCCGAAACTACAACTTGACGAAACGTTTGGAAATCTGATATAGATGCGATCGTCTCAGCAGCCAACTCATTGAACTGGTAAATCAACCGATAGTCACAAATAGAAGCTGCCTGTAACCAATATACACAACTTTTCGCCAAAGTAACTGAACCATTTGGCCCTTCGTCTGTTCGTAAGTGTCGGAATCATTCCACCGGTTGTGTAATCCGAGTGTTTCATAATTTATTGAGACGGAAAGACAAATTTTGGAAGCTGTTTTCCTCATCGAGTACTCCTGAGACCGGGTAATTGTATAGCACTGCTGGGAAGAAATCTGTTGAAGTTCGAAGCGCATGTGGCTCAAAATGCAAATGGACAACCTAAGAAAATTTTCTCGTACATGATCTTCCGGAATCAAGCATCTAATGATGTCCCAAACCGGACTATTGACAATGACACTATCGAAGAAAATCAAGAAAAATCAGAAGCAATGGCAGACTACTTCTCCCAAGTCTTCACGCAAGAGTCACCACTCCCTACAGGATCAGCTCTGGCTGCATCAGAGGAATACGTGATAGATTCCGTTGACATCGACCAAGACATCCTGCTTAACTGCCTAATGAAACTAGATGCAGGGAAATCAATGGGTCCCAATAATCTTCATCCAAGGCTTCTCAAGGAGCTATCAGCTCACATAGCAGGCTCTTTGACCACGATCTTCAAGCTCTCTCTCTGCTAAATGGAGTGTTACCGCGTGACTGGAAAGACGTCATAGTAACCCCCATCCACAAACGAAGGTCAAGATAAAGCCCTTCAATTTATTATTATTTATCAAAAATCAAATGGCCAATCAGAAAGAATTAGCAATAAAAAAACTCAGGCAACGAACCAATCAACAACCGATTGCTCAAAAAACTATTCTGAACAAAATGGAGAAGGATAGGATACACGTTGAGTAGACCGTCGGGTAACATCGCACGTCAGGCACTGGAGTGAGCCGAATAAAAGTGAGTTTGGTGTTTTTACGAGGGTGACATAGAGTAGATCGTTTTGGGGAGGAAATGAGTACCTATGAGCGATTTTGGTGCCAGATAAAAGATACTACAGTGAACAGGACAAAGTAGAGATGTCTAATTAAAACCCTGTGTACCACTCGGAAACCAAGAGGTTATACACCCATGTATATATATATATATATACATTCATGATACACTACTCAAAATGCGTTATCCTAATAGATTTATCAGAAGACAAATGGACAGTGTGTACAATTACGTGAAAGCAATCATATAAAAAGAAACAGTTGTTCATGAAGAGCCACACACAGCCAGTGTAGATCTGGACCAAGGACTACCTGGAGGCATTGAAAGGACTTATACTGCTTTTTACGAGTTTATCACGGATTGATATCTGTTAGAGAACCATTGAAAACCAGCCAGGAGTACTGCCAGGCAGCTGTTTCATCCTAGTTTGGGAATCATCGGCAGTACGCACCCACTGACAGGGGTTCGAACACAGGACCTTCCGGTTACAAGGCAAGCTGGCTCGTATACCATTCAGCCACTGGGACCCGATTCAATGGCTCATGAATTCTAACTTCTACCAATTCGTGATTTAGCGCAACCCCAACCATTGTCGTTGGTGGGACATCCATCCACACACGTGACATCTAATTGGACCTCACTGGTCACGGGTCCCAGTGACTGAATGGTCTACGAACCAGCATAGCTTGTAACCGGAGGGTTCTGGGTTCGAATCCCAGTGGGTGCATACTCCCGATGATTCCCAAACTAGGATGAAACAGCAGCTGTCTGGCAGTACTCCCTGCTTGTTTTCAATGGTTCTCTAACTGATATCAGTCCGTGGTCAACTCGTAAAACATAACTAACCCTCACAAACCAAACTTATACTGCTCCGAACCTTCGCTTAGCATTTTGCAGCCGACCAATTGTCATTGCTCAGGTGATACATATTACTTAGACCAAATTCTGGTTAGATGTTTTGAAAAAATTTGGATATATGACAATATAAGAAATCTGTACTTCCCAGTGAATGAAAATCAAAGCGATGTTGTTATTTCTATGGACGCTTTGCTATTTAGCGCTGATAGCTTTGTCAGAGTTATAATAAAGACGAATTTACAGAAAACCTCAGCTTATGTATATGGCAACCGCCATTTATACTTCTTCTGTAGGCAATAATTCTAGCTTGTACAGTAACTGAATGAATAAAGCGACCAAATGTATGTATGGGTGAGCTTTAATTCTATTAACCACATTGGTATACAAATGTCTGACTTTAGTAATGCCTTAAATTCTTCTTCAGGCTCTACAATTATAAATCCATTAATTAATTTAAGCATACAATAGCCAGTCAGTAAAGGCAAATTAGAATCATATCAGAAAGTGTATTGTGGAACAAGTATAAGTCAGATGGGATGGAACAATAGTCAGATAGTTTTTTAATATGCATGGTCAATAAGAACATGGGACAAAATCAGATGAAGTAATTTAATTTAATTATGTATGTATATATATATATAAATATAGTCAACAGAAATTACACGTTTCGAGAATGAGTGTAAACAGGGTGTGTGAGACAATATGAAAATAAACCAACGAATGGGGCGGACTAGACATAAGTTCAAGGTTGAAAATAACAGTATATGATCAGCGAAGAAATTTCTTTTCAACGACTTCATTTTCAAGCTGTACAGTCGTATTTATATTATAGAAAAAAGGTTATTAAGTGGCACTAAATAATTGCTCAGTCAATATACACACATATATGTGATAAGAATAACGATAATTAAAATGTTATAAGGGGTAGAGTTGAAGTGGATAAATTACAAAATTATTAAAGATTGTTTTATAAGTGAATTGAAATCAAAAATGTTTTAAAAATGTCAAGTGTTGTCTAAAATTTTTTATAAAATAAGAGTACGATTACGATAAGAATGAAGATGTGAAGTGAAGTGGAAAGAATTCAAGCGGTAAAATAAAATAAAGTAAAAACTAGAAAGAACATTACTATGACCAAGGTAAAGAAAGGGGTTTGACAAAACGTTTTTGAACACATAATTTAGGTTTCTGTTCATGTATAGCTAAAGCTTCGGCTATGCATAAGTGAAGAAAACGTAAACTTTTGGATCGATTCGATTTTGCCATGTAGATAACTTTGAAAGATGAATCACGTGGGGCTGAATGACCTGACTCTAACAGGTGATCACAGATAGACGACTTCGCAGTTCTACGTTCGCCTTTCATTAACCAGACTGGATAGTGTTCAGCTACACGTTTTCGGAGATTACGCTTACAACGTCCAATATAAACAGCTCCACAAGAGCAGGTAAAAGAGTAAATACACATGGATGTGGACAAAAGCGGTAATCTATCCTTGACGCATTGTCTAATCATATTTCGGCCGGTAAAAACTAGTTGTAAGTCAGCTGCAGGAAAAGTACGTTTAATACATTTAGATAAACGACTTTTAATCAATTCCGAAATGGTGTCACCTTTGAATGCCAGACTCATAAACAGTTTTTTCTTTGGCACTGTAATTTGTCTGGGGGCGTGTTCTTTCTTGATGTTACGTTCGATAAACCTTGTAGGATAACCATTATTAAGGAGATTTGATCGAAGCTTATCTAGTTCACTATCGATTGTCTCTGCAGAGCAGATTTTACGAATTCTGGAGCATAAGGAATGAATAAGATTTCTCTTTCTCCCTAAAGGTACCCAACTGTTGAAGTTAGTGTACTGCCCAGTGAATGTTGGCTTTCGGTAAATCGACCTTAGCAACGTACCATTCTCTCTTCTATCTAGCTTTACATCAAGGAAGTGAAATGAGGAATTCGACTCTTCTTCGACCGTGAAAAGCAAAGATGGGTGAGAACCATTAAATATTCCAAGAAGTTCAGCAGTTGAAGAGTTTTCGTCACATACAATGAAAGTGTCATCTATATATCTTTTATACATAAACAAACTATCGATGGTTTCCTTTAGTGGGCCATTCTCTAAGCTAGCCATGAAGACGTCCGCTAAGAGCGGTCCTAAAGGAGACCCCATTGCGACTCCATCCCTTTGATTGTAGATGACATCATTAAATCTAAATTGCACATTCAGTGTGCATCTCAATAATAGTTGTTTAAGATATTCAGTTGGTAAGCCAATGTTCATGCTATTAGAATCAATATACTCGCATAGATAGCAGATAGTGTCTACTGGTAAGCATATGATTTCGAATTATGTTTGTTCTTTGTTCACAAATGTACCACTAGTAGACACTATCTGCTATCTATGCGAGTATATTGATTCAAATATCATGAACATTGGCTTACCAACTGAATATCTTAAACAACTATTATTGAGATGCACACTGAATGTGCAATTTAGATTTAATGATGTCATCTACAATCAAAGGGATGGAGTCGCAATGGGGTCTCCTTTAGGACCGCTCTTAGCGGACGTCTTCATGGCTAGCTTAGAGAATGGCCCACTAAAGGAAACCATCGATAGTTTGTTTATGTATAAAAGATATATAGATGACACTTTCATTGTATGTGACGAAAACTCTTCAACTGCTGAACTTCTTGGAATATTTAATGGTTCTCACCCATCTTTGCTTTTCACGGTCGAAGAAGAGTCGAATTCCTCATTTCACTTCCTTGATGTAAAGCTAGATAGAAGAGAGAATGGTACGTTGCTAAGGTCGATTTACCGAAAGCCAACATTCACTGGGCAGTACACTAACTTCAACAGTTGGGTACCGTTAGGGAGAAAGAGAAATCTTATTCATTCCTTATGCTCCAGAATTCGTAAAATCTGCTCTGCAGAGACAATCGATAGTGAACTAGATAAGCTTCGATCAAATCTCCTTAATAATGGTTATCCTACAAGGTTTATCGAACGTAACATCAAGAAAGAACACGCCCCCAGACAAATTACAGTGCCAAAGAAGAAACTGTTTATGAGTCTGGCATTCAAAGGTGACACCATTTCGGAATTGATTAAAAGTCGTTTATCTAAATGTATTAAACGTACTTTTCCTGCAGCTGACTTACAACTAGTTTTTACCGGCCGAAATATGATTAGACAATGCGTCAAGGATAGATTACCGCTTTTGTCCACATCCATGTGTATTTACTCTTTTACCTGCTCTTGTGGAGCTGTTTATATTGGACGTTGTAAGCGTAATCTCCGAAAACGTGTAGCTGAACACTATCCAGTCTGGTTAATGAAAGGCGAACGTAGAACTGCGAAGTCGTCTATCTGTGATCACCTGTTAGAGTCAGGTCATTCAGCCCCACGTGATTCATCTTTCAAAGTTATCTACATGGCAAAATCGAATCGATCCAAAAGTTTACGTTTTCTTCACTTATGCATAGCCGAAGCTTTAGCTATACATGAACAGAAACCTAAATTATGTGTTCAAAAACGTTTTGTCAAACCCCTTTCTTTACCTTGGTCATAGTAATGTTCTTTCTAGTTTTTACTTTATTTTATTTTACCGCTTGAATTCTTTCCACTTCACTTCACATCTTCATTCTTATCGTAATCGTACTCCTAATTTTTTAAAATTTTTAGACAACACTTGACATTTTTAAAACATTTTTGATTTCAATTCACTTATAAAACAATCTTTAATAATTTTGTAATTTATCCACTTCAACTCTACCCCTTATAACATTTTAATTATCGTTATTCTTATCACATATATGTATATTGACTGAGCAATTATTTAGTGCCACTTAATAACCTTTTCTATAATATAAATACGACTGTACAGCTTGAAAATGAAGTCGTTGAAAAGAAATTTCTTCGCTGAACAAAAACTGTGTTTTTACTTATGAATAAATGGTGTTTTTCGTGGTTGAAAATAACGACAATAATAATGATTGTAAAATAATAACGATGATATGGTGTAAAATTACAAGTACTATTGGTGAATGATTGTCAAATAATAATAATAATAATGAATATAATGAAGTGGAATGAACAGGATTTTGTTAAAATACGATAACAAGTTAAAAATGCACTACTTTAAACCTAAGGTAATAAAATCATAAGAAAGGTCATGAAATCATGCGCGCGCGTGAACATGTTCCTGTATGGTTAAGTCAAAGGGGTAACCGAATGCGTAAATAGTGTAGTCTTAGCCCACTTGGTAGATACTGGACACCAGATAAAACTTGACCAGGTGTTCTCAGTTATTTACCGCGTTCCTAGTAATTTACCTAGAGGAGATCGACTACGTCTTCTATCAGTAGCCGGAGCGGTTGCAATTAATACCAGAATACCGACTCTTTGTATACAGAAGAAGAATGTTTAATCTCTATGTTTGCTTTGGTCTACAATAAAGCCAACAAATCTTCCATAAACATTAACACTATAAATTCCTACCACAATTTTCTTTTCTTTTCTTCTTTTTCAATTCCTCTGTTTCATTGACAAACGTTCATTTTTGACTTTTATGATTTCATGATTGAATTAATGGATTTATAATTGTAGAGCCTGAAGAAGAATTTATTGAAACCACAATTGTTCGCTCTAACTATTTTGTTCTGAATTAATTATGGTAATATCCGTACAAAGTTTGAGCATTGTGGATTAGATTAAATAAAGTATATTGATGACATTCAGTACAAGTATGGAATTTTCAGCATGGATATCGGTAGCCCAAATTTTGCAGGCCGACCATAGATATCAGGTGTGCGTCGGCAGGGGATCGAACCCCGGACCATGTCATGGTCGGGAGAGTCTACCAATCTATGTTTATCACTACTCAAATTGCTTAATAACGATCGAGTGTTGCCTATCCGAAAGCGAAGTGCATCGAAGTACCTCTTCCTTCAACTTGTCGTAAGACGCTTCTGTGCTGGTTGAACGACGTTTCATAATATACTATGGTGAAGGAAAACGATCCAGCCTAAGTTATCAGAGTATTGAAGAATGTTACAATTCGTAAAAAATGGTTAAAGCAGATTAATGAACGAAAATTATAAAGAATATAATGAGTGTTATGTAACACGAGATTAAAGCAAAGTGAAATAACTAGTAAAATAATAATGATTTACTTATTCAAAACAGACTTGATGCACAATGGAATTTAGACACATTATCTCCATATAAAAATTCTTACGTTCAAATATATACATAAGGTAATAATAATACAAGTAGGAAACAAAATACACAGTCCTAGAGATAAGTTGGTGTTTGCAATTATGAAAGTAAAACTTGAAGTTGGAGGATTTATTACCAGATGAAAAAGGTAATTATAATAATAATTATACTTCAATAGTTTACATCGGCATTCACACAACTTTTAAACCGACAAATCTAATCAAAAATAAAATAAATCAACTGAAAGATCCCATAAAAATGATGGATAAAAACAACTTGATTTACAAAATATCATGTGCTGACTGTCCAACTAAATATGTGGGTCAAACGTCCAGATCACTCAAAATAAGAGTGAATAAACATAAACGCCTAACCAAAGGTCAACCAACAAGAACACACGCCTACAAGAATCTTGAAAAAATTCATCGATAGCTGCATGCACATGCATGGGACAAAAACCACAATATCGATTGGAACAATGTGTGTATTCTAAAAACTAACATGAACAAATGGAAAGAAAGACTTATAACAGAATCGATATTCATTAAAGCCACACCGGATACATGTAACAAGGGTGACTCAGTAGAACTATCAACAACTTGGAATATAATTCTGGATACAAAAACATGAATGAAGGTGGAATATAACTCAAATACACAAAGAAAAAAAACATGAATGAGCAAAAATAATGAACTATATATATGAGTACAAATCATAAATGTGTGAATAAAATAATTCCAACAGTGGTGTGAACACGGGCAGTAATTTTGTTCGAAATATTACCAATAACAAAACTTATCATTGTGTGTAAACTATTGAAATATAATTATACTTTATTTAAATTATGGGAATATTCAATTTTATAATTCCGTTATGAAATCGTAAAGCCAAATGAGATATTACCAAAAATAAGCAATGAAAAATGCTCATAACTACGTGGGTTCGTGAGGGGGGAGTAGGAGCAGGATGTGCTGAGTCTATATTTCAAATACTATCTAATTCAATCATTCCTACTTGGAAAATATGGATGGATTCCAATAGAAGTGAAGTGCTTGTTTGTGATTTCAAATCAGTTGTGTGGCCTGATTCAATGGCATCTATTGACATATAACTGAAGGTTATTCAACCTTTATAGTTCTTCATGCGCTGACATAAGTTAGAGAACCATTGGAAAACCCGCTGGGAGTACTAGACAGCTTATTCGTGCTCGTTTGGGACTCTTCATTAGTACGCATCCACCGGCGTTCGAACCCAGGACCTTCTGGTTACAAGGCCAGCGAGCTCGTATACCATTAAGCCACTGGGACCCGATTCAATGGCCAGCCCATGAATTCTAACTTCTGCCAATTCACGACATAGCGCGACCACTAGTCAATGCCTTCGGTGGCGAGTATTTGTCCTCACACCCAACCTGTTGCAACCCACTGGTCACGACTTCTCACTAGAACCCCAGGTAACTACCAACCTGAATAGAGTAAGTCACTTTATGGTTCTATTGGGCTTCGTGACAACTGATTAGAGCCTCTGCTATATTTGTTTTTTGTTTCTTTCTAACCTCGATTCATTGACTTCTGGTAGCATAAGTATCCTTCTGAAAGGTGAAACGGCTAATGAGAACATCTAGCGCTTACAACAAGACAGGTAGCACTGACATCTGCTTAAAGAGGAGCTGGGAAACTCCGATTCCAAACTTCTGGTGTACATGTACATGGTTCAAGAATATTCAAGAATCGAATGGCACCATCAACCATGGGGTATAGCTCCTAACGCTGCTCTACTGTCTTGTGGAATAGACTTCAAGTCAAAGACTTGTTGGGAGGGGGTGGTTCCCGTCTGGCTATCCGTGCCGTATCCCAGCCCTCACACAAACTATAAAGTTTTGCGTGGTACTTCGTTTGGTACCAATTATAATACTACGTTTGTGTTTGAGTAATAGTAATAATAGTAGTATTGAATACATATGTGGTTCGCTTAGAAGTTTTATAACAATGTAATATATATATATATATATCCAAACCAAGTTCACTTTTAACAGTTTGAAAAACTTTGGGCATTGGGTATATGATATTCACTATAATAAAGGTTTTTTTGTATTTCCCAATGAATTAAAACAAAACGATATTGTTTTTACTGGCTATTTTGCTATTTAATGCTAATAGCTTTATCCGACCTGGTTACAACACCTCCCTCCCCCATGAAGTGACAAAATCAACACCGGTGTGATATGCAAGTTCACCATGTAAACACGCACTACTTTTATCACTTTACACACTGATCAAATCCAACAATCTATAATTGCTTTGTTATCTTAACCAATTGACCAACTTGACAACGAAAAATGACCCCAGACTAACGAACGATGATCAAGTTAGTAAACTTTATTTTGATACCATAACAAATGTACTATTACCTTTGTTATTTGGTTTAGTGATCTTCATTGTTATTTTAACTTTCAATATGTCCTTTTAACTTGACGTAAGTCTATTTTCTCACCTCTTTACTCTTTGTGATATATATGCTGAGTGGATTTTGTAAATTCCGGTTTAATAATGCTACTTTGATAAAGCTATTAGCAGCAATAAATAGCGAAACGTCAGTAAAAAACCTTAATTATAATGTAATATTTAATATATAAAAATTCAAAGTTTATAACTCACATTTCCTGCAAATCTCACGACTGAACGAACAACTGGATTGACTTTGAAGAGCTGAATGCCAGTATTTCAAATTGAGGAAGAGAAAAAGGAAGACATTGATGTATATACGATGAATTTCAATGAATAGTTCCGAGGATCATTAAAAGCAATCAGACTGTGTGAAATACAACGAACAATCTACCACAACTCACCATTATTCCGAATACCTAAATATAAATAATAACAAAGAATACGTATGATATCCAACCAGCTAGGCGTATGTGACCTTTGTGTCTTTCTGTATTAGAAATATGATTGGTTAAGAGATAAAGTTTCATTGAAATTTTCATTGGTCTATCAGCAGAATTTTCATACCAAAACATTGAGACATACTGAAAAGACACACACCACACAAGTTGATTGGTCGCTGTCCTATATCGTCGACATTTCAGTTATTTGATTCTGTATTAACTGTACACCCCAAAAGTTCACAAGATTGTATCATTCGAAAACATTTATTTCCCTATATGAATTTAATATATTAAATATTCCCATAGTAAAATTTAGAACAACACATTTAAGCGAAGAATATTGTCGTTCCAATTAGATCTCATCAGGCTTAACTCTAATATATATAAGTTTACAAACAAAAAATATGAAATATAAACCAATCATGGTGTTTTGTCTACAGGATAATAAGATGGTGAATATAAATTGTGCAACTAGTAATAATAGTAGTAATGATAATAATAATGATAATGGTTTTATCAATAATAAGGAAGAAAAAGTGAGGTAATCTGTGATAACACGAATAATGAAAAACAGCATGATTAAACAAACAAATGTTCAGGTAGACATAGTAGTCGATAAAGGCTAGTAAAAACAAATGAACCGATTAAGTAATGTTAGATTGTAAGGGAAGTAAATGAAACACGTTTTTAATGAAGATGTAATAAGATTAAGGGATGATAAGAGAGGGATTGAAAATATAAGTAAGGGGTCGTGGAGAAGTCATCAGTTGGTTTGGTCTTTAATAAACCAACAAGGGAGGGATAATGGTTGTACGAACTTCTTTTGAATGCACAGTTTAGGTTTAATAGTTCGAATGCATATCGCCTGTCTCAGCTGTGTGCAGTAGACGAATACGAAGTCTATTGGAAAGATTCGGTGGGATACGATGAGTTACTTTGAAAGCTCTCGTTTTCTCCACTACATGACCTCTATCAACTAAATGTGACAAAAACGGAGCTATGGATGGATTTTGTCTGTCCTTTGCCAAACCACCACGATGGGAGATGTTCACTAACACGTTGGCTAAGCTGTCTAGTAGTACGCCAAAACTAACTGTCACCGCAGGTGCAGTTGAATTGATAAATGCACAAAGATGTGGCAAAACTATCGAGCTTATCCTTCGTTTGCGTCCCACTCACTCGTCACTCCTCAGCTACAGAATGACAAACATAGGTTTGCTGCGTAAAACGTTCTTCGTATACTCCTAGAATGTCTCTGGGATAGAATCTCACTTGATAAGTCACCATTAAATTGTAACTTAATAAATAGAAGTTTTTTACATGCAGTCAGAGTCTCAGGTTTTCCCTCTTATTTTTTCACATGTTTCTTTATGAAACTACTCGGATGGCCCCTCTCCGTGAAGAAATCGTGAATATATTCAAATTCCTTTTGTAAGAGGTCGTCCGTACATATCTTTCTTGCTCTGCTCGTAAAACATTTGAAAACATTTTATATATTTATTTTATATTTAATGGGCACGTAACTAAGGAATTGTGTGTATTGTCCTGTGAATGTACTTTTCCTATAAACGCTTCCCCCAAGTGACCCATCTTCTCGCCTAATTAGCAAGAAATCCAGAATATGTAGTTTAATATCCCGCTCCTCTTCACAAGTAAAGGTAGGCGAAGGGTGGATGTTGTTGAATTTCCGCAACAATTCGTCTTTCTTTACACTCCCATCAGCTAAGATAAATGTATCATCGACATATCGATAATACATATCAAAATGCTTGATGATGTCCTTCAAATTCCCGTTTTCAAGTTTTGCGAGAAAGTAGTCAGCTAATATTGGGCCTAATGGTGAACCCATAGCTATTCTATCTACTTGTCGGTAGTATGAATAATTGAAGACAAAGTGCACATTCATTGTGCATCTAAGGAGTAATTCTTTGAAGCTACACGAGGGAATTCCTAAGTCCAATTGCCTTTCGGTGATTTCTAGACAAATGTAATCTACCGTTTCCATAAGTGGTACATTAGTGAATAGTGATGATACATCCATGGATAACATGCGTTTGTACTTCACATTAGTCTCGGATATTTTAGAAATAAAGTCGAGGACATCACTCATTATATATCTTACGATTTCTCTGTGCAAAGGTCCCTTAATCTTCACTAACCACGTGGCTGTTCCGTGAAATGGAGAGTTATGCATATCTAAAACAGGGCGAAGAGGAAGACCTGGTTCGTGCACTTTGGTTAGACCGTAAAGACGTGGAGTATTGGTACCCGTTGGTTTCATGGACAAGTTAATAAGAGAACGTAATTTATCTGAATGGTGTAACGTGTTTGCAGTGCAATGCGTTTCGAACAATTTGAGCACACACACACACTAGGTAATTATCGCGGGAATGTAATAATATGAAAATCATACAGCATCAACGGATGAAGGAATAGACATAGGTCAAGTTAGAAGGTCATACTGAAGGTCAAAATAACAAAAGAGATAACTAAACCAAGGAAGTTGGGGGTAATAGTATATCTGCCCTCGAATGTATCAAAAGAAAGTTTACCTAGGAAGGCGATTTAGTGTGATGACGGATTATTGCTTTGACCACCTAAAAGTGGTTTAAACTTTATAGGGCTTCCACAAACTTTAGAATAAGCCCCAAACACGTTTTATAGATTGGTCTAATAAAGGAGGTGTAAATATCAATTTTATGTCCTGTCTGTACAATACGTTTTGCAATAGAAGAGCTAGGCCGTCTTTCCTCACCATTAATGGGTTCAGGAGATATCATTCGCTTCTGAAGCTCTTATTTGCTAAATCTACGAGTCCTCCCTATGCATGTGTGTCCACAGGTACATTCAAATTGGTAAATATCGTGAGATGTGACATTATTTTTTGTAAGTTCAAAGGACTTACATGGATATATTGGCTTCACATTCTGAATTTTTCAGATCTAAGCCACATTACAAGTCTTTTTAATCATAGCGTTCAGTCTCTGCCTAGGTATCAAGCTGCTATGATCATCCATATAGGGTAGCTTGATGTACACGTCTTTGTTAGAGGTGAGTTGGAGAGTGGGTGTTGGTGTTCCACTGACCATTTTAGACCTTCTTATGAACTTAACTGGATAATTGTTATCAACCAGAGTTTGTGTCAACTTTATTTCTTCCTCATCAAGTGTATCTTCTATGCATATTCGTTGAATTCTACTGAACAGGCATCTCACCGAGGGCCTTTTGCACTGAATACGAGAGAAACTGCGATAATACACATATTGTCCTATCCAGGTAGGTTTTTCGTAAACAGATCGTTTTATTGATCCATGAGGCTGTCCGTCGACTAAGCAAAATACCTAGGAGAGATAAACAATTATCTTTCTCTTCTACATATGTAAGTGATATGCCATTCTGAACTTCATTCATTCGAATTAAAATTGAAGTGGCCGAACAAGGCACATCAATTATGATTACAATGTCATCGACATGTCTTCAATAAACTGGTACATTTTCACTTGAATCTTCAGATAAACTCCCAATGTACCACATATAGATATCTGCTAAAAGTGGTGACAACGGGCTTTACATAGCAACCCCATCGACCTGATGGAAACAATCGCCTTCAAATGCAAACCTAACATTGCTAGTACTTAGAAGTAATAAACCCTTTAAATAAAATTTAGGAAACGGAATCAGGAAATTGTTTGTGGTGAAACGCAATCACACAAGATGTCAGTTGTTTTGAGTAAGTGTAAATTAGAGACTAAAGAGTTCACATCCAAAGAATACATATTTTTATTTAAAATATTAATATCATCAAGGGAATTAGTCATTTCGACTGTATCTTACACAATTATCTTTTAACTGTATCCAATAATTCTAGTAACCATTGAACAGGTTTATGTGCTGGTGACCTACACATTGGCAATATAGGACTTAGAGGATTACTGGGTTGATACATTTTAGGTAGACCATTTGTATGTGGGATTTTAGTGTCTGAAGTTTTTAAAGGGTAAAATAGAACTTAACTCAAAGCATATAGGCTAAGAAGCGTCACTAGATTGACTGTCACTTTGACTTACAACAAGTGAATATCTCCTGAAGAGGGATCACCGCTGAATTGGCTTTGATGATTAAGAATAGGTAACATTTTGGATTTGTATTCACTTTTCTTCATAACAACGACTCCAGAAAATGTATCAGGTTTCGTATTTGTTAGATTAGGGTTTTCTCGTAGCCCTTTCATGGCTTTGCTATGCTGGGAAGTTAAAAAATAGTTTTCCCTTATAAATTGTAGATTGAAAACTAATGCTTTTTAGTCTGTGGTCTAATTTCTATCAAAGTTCGTGTAATTTTGTTCATTTTATTTTGATGTCACTTCATGATTCACATGAAAAAACAAGGGTTTTAGAGAGACACATGTTAATTCATAAAATATATTTCCCTCTGTTATTTTAATTTTCAGCTGTTAGCCCCCTTGATAAATTTGAACTAGGTATTCAGAAGACAAATTCTGTGAGGTGATTTCTTCATTTCGTTGTTTCTCTAGAATCGGTTTACAACTATCTTGCTTCACAATAATAATAATAAAATGCATGACAATTACTCAGTTATATAAAACCAGAAGTACATACATACTAATGACCATTTACAAAATAAATTGTATGACTTGTAACAAGCATTACATCGGCCAAAGTGGGCGTCCCCTTCCAATTAGAATCCAAGAACACAAATCAGCCGTGCAAAGACACAATATATATTCTTTATTATCAATGCATATAGACAATTATGGTCATCAATCTGATGTTTGGGATGATGTCGAAATCTTAGACAGAGGAAACACCAAAAGTGCAGTCAGGAAATTCGTAGAAGCCTGGTACTCAAACGAAAATGCAGTTAACAAACACTTTAATATACACGGAATATACCAACTGATAAAAAGTAAATCAGGTGACCAGAAAGTTTAAAATCCAAGTCAACAGAAAATGGTCAATACATATGTAAAGATGGTTACCAGGAAACGCAATTATATCACTCATGAAAAATTTAAATCATTTCACTTTATTCTAAAAATTGCGCTGAAGGGGGATGTTGTCCAGAAGGACGACAAAAGCTCCGCAACTAAACCAACCAGCTCAGAGAACACTGCTAATTGCAAATCATCCACCTTAGCTACAAATCTTCTCTATTATTTCAATGACCAATCATATTTAAATAGGTCAAGTAGTCAGCTCATGGTAGACGAAGGTTGAAGTCTATTGCATTTTTTGTACACATAGTTTAGGATGTATGTGATTAATCCATAGTGCTTCCATCACCTTCAATAACCAACTTTGAATAAGAGTTATGTGATGAAGTAATTGTGAAATAGTCATTAATATCGATTTAGTGACCTGACATTATTAAGTGCTTTGGAATGGATGATGCTAATGGATTTCTATTCAGATCAACTGCACTGTGATTTTCTCTGTTTTAGTAACCACTTTGGAACACGTTATTTTCAACCATGACATTGATCACCTTTGAATGGTAGGTTAATGAAGACATAGCTTTCCTTGGTACAGAAGCTGTCTTTTCTAGATGTGGTCTATCCTCACTGTGACAACTGATAAAGGTTCTTGGATTTCCAATGACTAAGAGAGATGATAGAACGATTAAGCGATTTGTTTTTCATAAACAGATATGGAGTGGACAATATCTTCATTTCATTAGTTTTGTTTCTATCCAGTATAAACATTCATTAGTGAAATGTTTGTTCTCAAGGTCCCGAAAAATATGCACGAGTGACACAGTGATGGATGAGCTTCGACACATACATTCAGTTTTATTAGCTAATGGTTATCCAGAGAACTTCATCACTTGCCACAGTAAAGATAGACCACATCTAGAAAAGACAGCTTCTGTAACAAAGAAAGCTATCTATCTTTATTACACTTCCATTCAAGGGCGACCAGATTATGTAGTTACTGCTCAAAGATTTCAGTCAGCCGTCAAGCTTACATTCTACGCAGCATCGTTTTCCCTCACATCTCGATACATGTACCTACGATTAAAGGACGAAATTCTATGAGCTCTACTTCAAACTGTATCTACAAGTTCACCTGCAGCTGCGGTGACACCTATATAGGTAGAACCAACAGAATGTTCCAAGAAGAAAGAATATGTTCCAAAATGGCTACTAAATCATATAGAAAATCCCAATGCCAGTAATCTGAATAGAAATCCATCAACGACGTCCACTGCAAATCACTTATTAATATCAGGTCACAAAATCAGTATTAATGACCGTTTCACAATTATTTCATTGCATAACTCTAATTCAGGGCTGGTTATTGAAGGTGATGGAATCACTTTGAGGATTAATCACATACTTCCTAAACTATGTGTACAAAAAATGCAATAGACTTTAACCTTCGCTTACCATGGACTGACTACTTGACCTATTTAAATATGACTGGTCATTAGTATGTGTATACTTTTGGTTTTATATAACTGAGTAATTATAATGCATTTTATTTTATTATTATCGTGAAGCAAGACAGTTAGTTGTAAATCGATTGTACAGGAACTACGAAATGAAGAAATCATCTCTCAGAATTTGTCTTCTGAATGCCCAATTCAAATTAATAATCCCCATTGGGACATAAAAAGGAAGAATTCAATTAAGAAATGTCTCTTTTCGATGTTTTCAGTTTCATACTTGTACAGTCCAACATATTTAAATTGCAATATACAATATCAATCAGTTTTGTTTTGTGTGTGTGAATGTGTTAAAGTTTGACAGTGATTGGAAATACTAAAGTGCATTAATACTGGTGTATAGGAGTATGAGTCACAAACTGATTTGAGATATGAATGAATAACGAAATACGTGAATAGAGGTCAACCTAAAGTTCATCAAATGACAGTGTGAAATAGATGATCGGAAAATAAAGTACATTCAGAAATATGAATATGTTAATATAATATGATGGAAACATGGCTGGATGAGTTAAATGTCGTCAACTTAGTAGACTAGATAAAATGGTAGAATATGATAATATGACCTAAAGTGAAATGAAACAAAAATAGAACATGTAATAAAGAAGGATAACAAAGTTGTTATGCGGATTACATAGTAAAATCAAGACCGTGGTAACGAAAGACATCGTACAAATTGTTTTTCTACACAAAGTTCTGGCTTTATGTTATGTATTGCTAAAGCCTCTGCTATACAGAGCAAATGCACTCGTGTCCCTTTCGGTAAACTTTGTCGAACTTTGTAGACTATATTAAACTATGTGTCAGATGCTGCGTCGTGATCAGTGTCTGCAATATGTTGCAGCATCGATGATATAATACCTCTACGTTCTCCTCTGCTCAGCCAAACTGAGAGGTGCTCTTGAACGTGGCGGGATATGTTTCTCGACGAACGTCCCATACACCTAGCTCCACAAGAGCAGATGAACATATAAATACACATGGAATTAGACAATCGAGGTAACATTTCTTGGACACTAAGGTGCACCAGTGGATGGCTAGACTAGGTTATTCATAAAGTGGCAGCAAACTACGTTTTTCTCAATGATCTCATCAGACGATTTTTAAGTACCTCACTCACAGTGTCACCCCTAAATTCCAAGTTTAAATGCAACACATTTTTAGCTACCTGGTCAATCTCTGTATTTCTCCCACGTACTTTGCTATTGGCCTCTTCGAAGCGTAGTCGATACCCATTTTCTGTAGGTTTCTTTCACTTGTTTGAGTTCATAATCAACACTCTCTTCACTACAAATTCTCCGGACCCGTGTTGACAGAGAACTGATTATATTCCTTTTTCTGTCTATGAGTACAAAACTGTAAAATCTGGTCGGTCGTCCTGTCCACGTTAATTTCCTCTCTATAGATAAATCTTTTCAAAGACCCGTTAGGTGCCCTTGTGAGTGTCATATCAAGGAAAGATATTTTTCCTTCGGTTTCTTTTTCTGAGATGAACAGGATTGCAGGATGACTGTCATTGAATACTTTCAGGATGTCATTCAATTCTCAGTTCTTGTCGCATATAATGAACATGTCATCCACGTATCTTTTGTAGAAGGTAAGCCCCTTTATAGCAGGTGTGAGAGTACTGCTGTCCATACTAGCCAAGAAGAAGTCTGCTAGCACCCAACCAAGTGGCGAGCCCATAGCTACCTCATCTCTCTGTCTATAGATTTCAGTGCTTCAATTGTTATCATTCATTTCATATTGAAAAACTCCCAACATCACTTCACTTGTCACCTTCATTTATTTAATTCCCTATAATTTTTACCAATGTTCCCTTATAATAATAATCACATTGTTTATCTTATTTGCATTTATTTTATTCCTTTACATTCCATTTGGAACATACGGCTTCTTCAAGCTAGAGCTTTGGAGTTTCAGTAGCAGTGGTGTTTATTTTTTTACGAGGTTGGCTTGCAAGCTTTAAACCCAACCTTTCGCCTTTACCGGTCTTAATACCAGCTTAGCGAGGTTTAGAAGTGCGTTAGTTGCCGAGGATCGTACCCCAAACCAAATGCATGGTTGGCGAGCATTCTACAGCTGTACCACCAAAGCAGTCACGCTGTTGTGCGATGTTTAATCGCCTACCAATCTTGCGATTTCTACAACAACCCCCCACACTTGAGATTTATACATTTCATGAACTATATTTTTGATAAAGCAGTTCACATTATTTATATGAGCTGTGATCAAGATTTGACCGAAGAGTTCCACAATAATTGACTGCCAAGTGAGAAACAGACATATGGAAAAAAATTGCATTTGTAAAATCTCAGAGAAACTGAAATCAATAATTCCAACGTTTTGTTCGGTAAAGTGATCCAAACTTCTTCGGGGAAACTAATCACAATTAAAATAACAGAGGCATATATGTGAAAGGATATATCTTGTTTCCTATAGTTTGGTTTGCAAGGGTTAGATATGTTTTTACGAGTTGACCACGGATTGATATCAGTTAGAGAACCATTGAAAACCAGCCAGGAGTACTGGACAGCTGCTGTTTCATCCTAGTTTGAGAATCATCGGGAGTACGCACCCACTGCCAGGGTTCGAGCCCAGAACCTTCCGGTTACAACGCAAGCAAGCTTGTATACCATTCAGGCACTGGGACCCGATTCAATGGCCAGCCCATGAATTCTAACTTCTACCAATTCGTGATTTTAGCGCGACCCCAACTAATGTCGTCGGTGGGACATCCATCCTCACACGTGATATCTGGATGGACCTCACTGGTCACGACTTCTCTTTAGAACTCCAGGAACTCCGTCCTGTAGCAAGTCACTAGCGAGCATCAGATTAATTTCCTACAGCTTGGTTTGTAAGGGTTGGGATGGCGCTAAATCACGAATTGGTAGAAGTTAGAATTCATGGACTAGCCATTGAATCGGGTCCCAGTGGCTAAAAGAGTATACGAGATAGCTTGCCTTTTAACCGGAAGGTCCTGGGTTCGAACCTTGGTGGTGGGTGCGTACTGCCGATCATTCCGTATATAGGATGAAAAGGCTGTCCCGTACTCCTGGCTGGTTTTCAATGGTTCTCTAACTGATATCAATCCGTGATCAACTCGTAAAAAAATAAAGATATATCTTGTATTTTTAAAACGTTGTTCAGTCATGTGAATCATAAAACAAGGTGAATAAGATTACATGAACTGTGATCAAAATTTGACCACCCTAAGTAAATGAAGTATCAAAAAGAGGTCAAAATAAAAAAGGAGTTCAGTAGACCGGAGAAGCCATCGATGGTATGACTAAGTTGAGAGTTTCCAAGCTTTCTCATAAAACAATCAGCCAGCAATAGACCTAGCGGCAATCCAATCGCAGTGCTATATATATATATATATATATATATATATATATATGCCTAAAAATTTCATTATTTAAAGTGAAACGATAAATATTCAACGTGCAACTCAGTGGGTGTTCTTTGAGGCTGGTTGTCAGCAACCAAAATGTCTGAGCTATGTGTATCAATATAATCGCGTTAGTAAATAGGGAGGTCACATTTAATGAGAACATGACATTAAAATCGTTAATACTGTCAATCTTAGGTAATTGCCTTCTGTTCCAGCTAGCCATTGAGCAATTCTTAAAAAAGGCGAACCGGCCATATCGAGAATCGGATGGAGTTGTATTATTATTATTGTTCCCTTGGGTTCCTAGTGGAACATAGGGCTTCAACTACACGTCTCCACTTGCTTCTGTCTTATGCTGTACTTTTCCCCTGCATCCATGTTAGTCCATACTGCTTCAACTCCTCTTCACACGATCTCCTCCATGTCACCCTTCGACATCACACTCACCGCCTCCCTTTTGGGTTCCACTCGACCACTGGCCTGACGCGCGATGTCACCCAGCGGTTTCTTCAGCGAGTGTCTAATCCATCTCAACTTTCTCCTGCATATTTATTGAGCGATTGGTTCTTGTTTTGTTTGTTCCCATAGTTTCTTGTTGGTGATTCTTTCCGGCCATCTGATCTTCACTATAGAGCGAAGACAATTGTTGTTGATAAAGGTCTGCAACAGGCTGTTGGAAATATTCTTGGTGACCCGCCAAGTTTCTGATCCGAATAGCAAAACTGACTTGACGTTTGTATTGAAAATCCGAATTTTGTTGTTGATGCTGAGTGACGAAGATTTGTTTCCAGATTGGTTTCAGGTTGATGAATATGTTTCTCGCCTTCCCGATTCTTGATTTGACATCTTCGTCCGTTCCTCCTGTAGTTGAGATAATGCTCCCTAGATAAGTGACTGAAGTAACCTCTTTCAAATCCCTCCCATTGATGGTGATTGGCGCTGGATGTTGCTGCTGCTGTTGTTGTTGTTGTTGGTTGGTTATCTGCATAACCTCCGTCTTGTCTATGTTCACCTGCAGTCCTGTCTTTGCTGCTTCTTCGACCAGTTTAGAGGAGGTGTAATGGAGGTGTAATCTTGATTTATGAATTTTCGGCAGCTCATACAAACGTGATAATACAGCCTACTGGTCAGACGCGTTCATACAAATCTGACAAGATCACACATTTATTTTTCTTGTTCCTTAAAACATCTGTCAGTTGATTTCTAATCAGATGTGTCTTGTTTGTCTCACCATCGGGTTTGTCAAATTTCATTTCATCAGAGAGAATCACTGAAATTCTATCATAACTGGACTAGCTAATCATTTTCTCCGCAAAAATTCACAAGACTTTATATGCACTGTGACGATATACATCAGACAAACATCTCCAGAAATCAAAATCAGAAGAAATGAACACCGTAAAGTGAGTATCTGTTCGACCACCGAGAAATCCAATTGAGCTGGAAGAACTTGGAAAATCATCAGCCATAGGTCTACACGCTATAGAATCAGGTCACAAAATTGATTTTGACAATATTGAAATAATCCAGAAAAAGCATTTCAGAAATCATAAAGAACGTCTAATACCATCAGAAGCACTTCATATCAAGTGCAATCCAAATTGTCTGGTGAATAGGAATGATGGACTAAAACAGAATCTGACCTCCCTCCCCCATGAAGTGACAAAATCAACACGAATGTGATATGCAAGTTCACTATGTAAACACACACTACTTTTATAATTTTACACTCTGATCAAATCCAACAATCTACACTTGATTTTGTTATCTTTACCAATTGACCAACTTGACAACGAAAAATGACCCCAGACTAACGAACGATGATCAAGTTAGTAAACTTTGTTTTGATACCATAACAGATGTACTATTACCTTTGTTATTTGGTTTAGTGATCTTCATTGGTATTTTGACTTTCAATATGTCCTTTTAACTTGACCTAAATCTATTTTCTCACTCCTTAACTCTTTGTTTTATACATGCTGAGATTTTGTAAATTCCGGTTTAATAATACTTTGATAAAGCTATTAGCGGCATTAAATAGCAAAACGTCAGTAAAAACAGCAATATCGTTTTGTTTATCATTCGTTCTCTGGGAAATACAAAAAACCGTCATTATAATGTGATCAAGATTTGATTGAATAATTCCACAATAACTGAGCGCCGAGTAAGAAGTAGACATTTGTAAAAATTTTGTTTGTAAAATCTCAGTGAAGTTGATAAAAATGATTTCAGGGTGTCACACTAATTCCTCGCAAAGAAACATCGGATGAAATAAAGCAGATTCTTAATAACCCTGACAACATAAGAGTACATTTTCGTGAAACGAACACGTGATGCTCGTCAGTAGTGAAGATTAAGGACAAAACGGAGGAAGACAACCAACAAAATTGCTTGTACAAGATAAATTGTGGCGATTGTGATGCTGTATATATGCAGAAGAAACTTCCAGACAGGTAAATTCAATAGTAAAAGAGTATAAACAATGCTTAAAGGTCATTCTAAATATCTCTGTAGCTTTGAAGTTGCAGCGAAGAAAATTTTCTTTTCGACGAAATTATCAACAAGGCTGTACATTCGTGTATTTATAATAAAAGCGTAGGAAAGTTCCAGAATAATTTCTGGTCAAGGGTCAGATTAATAAAATTACAATTAGGAATTAAAATGCCATTATAAACAGGGGAGAGGGACGGATAAAACTCAAACAAAGTAGCATCATAATCACTGAGAAGATTGACACTGATTGTGCAATTGGAGGTTAGAAATGTAGAAATAACAACAATAGACAGGATGTTTGGATAAAAAATCTATTGGGATCATAACTAATGTGATGAATAATTGTTTGTGCAATTAGACATTAAGTATATAGAAATAGCAAAATGATAAATTAGACAGGAAGTTCGGATATGAACGGGTATTTAGTTCAGTGGCAGAACACCTGGTGAATCTAGGACATTCAGTGCCATTCGAAAAATCCTTCAAAATAATATACAAGATTCGATCAAACCTATCAAAGGGAATAAAATGAAAACATCTGGGCATAGTCGAGGCATTAGTCGTCCAAATGCTCAAACGCACCCTATGTATCCAAAAACAAATACGTTCAACCCTTGTCCCTGCAGTGGCCATCATCAACAGGTAATTCTTCTAATAGTGACTATCCCATTAACTTTCTTAGCCATACTTCCTGTTTATTCATGTTATTTTAAGTTTTTCTTAATCCCTATTTACACTACCATATTTTCATACCCAAAATTCTTGTCTATTTTGTTATTTTATTATTTCTACATATTTGATCCGTGATGGTATAAACAATTATTCATCGCATTAGTTATGATCTCACTAGATGTTTTATCCAATCATCCTGTCCATTTTTGTTATTTCTACATTTCTAACCCCTAATTGCACAATATGTCAATCTCCTCAGTAATTATGATACTACTTTGTTTGAGTTTTATCCTCCCCCCTCTGTTTATTATGTCATTTTAATTCCTAATTGTAATTTTATTAATCTGACCCTTGACCAGAAATTATTCTGGAACTTTCCTACGCTTTTATTATAAATACACGAATGTACAGCCTTGTTGATAATTTCGTCGAAAAGAAAATTTTCTTCGGTGCAACAGTCTTTTATTCCCTAAGATTTTAAGTTAGCAAAACAATTCAGCGATTTCACTATACGCGATAGAAACAGAACACAAGATCGACTTTTGATAGAACCAAGGTTCCACAGAAAGGTCAAATTTTGACCACAGTTCATGCAATTTTGTTTATTTTATTTATTTTCAGACAAAGCAATAAGAAGACGTAGTTTGTCTGAATCGTATAATGTGTTTGCGGCGCAAAACATTTCAAACAATCTGATCACACAATACGCAGTTGTCATAGCATTATAATAATATGGAAATAATAAAGCCTTGTAGGGGTGAAAGAATAGACATGGGTCAAGTTAAAAGGTCATACTGAAGGTCAAATAACAATGGAGATGAGTCAACTACAGTATGGAGGTAATAGAACATCTGTCCTTGTATTAAAGTTTAATAGGAAAGGTTTGAACGTGATAACGAATTGTTTTTGAACACATAAACGCGGTTTAAACATCTTAGTCGCTAGGGCTTCTATAAATTTTAGGATAAGCCCCAAACACGTTTTATAGATAGTTTTAAAAGAGGTGTAAACATGAGGCTTCACATTCTCAATTATTCAGATCTCAGATGTATTAAAAGTCACTTAAACCTCACCGTTGAATCAAGCTACTGTAATCCCCCATGTAGCTTAGCTTCATATTTGATAAATATTTTACATCTTACCCTACCTATATATTGGCATAAAATTGATGTTTACACCCCATATATATTATACCTATTTATAAAACGTGTTTGGGGTGCATTCTAAAGTTTGTGTAAGTCATAGCGACTAGGAAGTTTAAACTACCTCTATGTGTTCAAAAACAATTCTTTTGGAAAGAATAAGAAGTTCGGCAAAGATATCTTTTCGGCGATTTCATTCTCAAAGGCAGCTGTATAATCGCATTTATATACATAACTTTCCATATATTACTCAATTTTAGATTTTCCCGTCGATTGATGAGACCGAAGTGCTCAGTATCAGGTTGACATGACGGCTTCTTGTGCAGATGCTTCCACGATGTCTGGGCATGTAATTAGAATTTAATTGGTGGATGGTGATTGGCAGTGGCTATCAGTATTTGCACAAGAAGCCGACATGTCAACCTGAGACCAAGCATCTCAGTCTAATCAATCGACGGGAAAATCTAAAATTCAATTAAATAATTAATATGACCAGTTGTACAAGAGGTGGCTCACGTAGCTGAAATGGTCTAGTGGATAACGCTTCGACGTTTGAAACTATAGGTACTGGGTTCGAGCCTCGGCGGGAGCACCATCACCGGCTCACTGAGGAATGTAGGTACATCCAATTGACGAGTCCCAAATAGGACGAATGCGCATCCTGGATTCCACTGCTAGTCACCATCCGCAAAATAACTTCACATAGATATAATTATTGCTTATTTAATACCACATAATAATGACGAAGGAAGAGATGAAAGGTGATAATAATTTTCAACTTGATATGACAGTTCGAAGGTGTGAGTGAATATATATTATAACAAGGGGCTTAGATACAAAGCTACAGAGGATTAGATAAATGGTTTTCAACTAATAAAGGTGTGAATGGGATGAACATGGTAACGAGTTGAAAGAACAATGTTTTATAACTGAAAATGAAAAATCGAAAGACATAAACCGAATTAAATCCATGGTAAATGTAGAGGTTGGACTAGTTTATACTGAACATACAGCTCCGGCTTTTCGATGCATATGGAACGGGCTTTCACATTACAAAGGAGTCGAAAACACACTGTCTTTGGTGGATTTTTGTTTACTTTGTAAATAACTCTGAATGGTGAGGAGTCAGTTGAGATGTTGTGACAGATGTTGATGAGGTGTTCTTTTATTGTGCTTCTGATTGATCCAGTGCCTTCTCTGTGCAACCGCGCTGGGTAATTTCCTATAACACATTCTGATAGGACCTATGTACCTAGCTCCGCAGGAGCCGATGAACGGATATATGCACACTGAAGCTGTCGTATATAGAAGTCTGTCTTGCACATTGCTTAGAAGCAGTGGGTAGCCAGAGAATATCACTCTTAGAATTGTTGCAGGAAAGGTTTTCTTTTGGGGAACTGAAAACTATCCAATTAAGAATATCTCCAGCTAAGTGTCCCCTGAAGTCCAAACTCAAATACAGTGATTTCTTTGGTACTGAAGTGCATTCTTCCCTTTTTTTGACTTTCAGATTCTTCTCCACGAAACTTGCCTGGTATTCCATTTTGAGCCAAGGTATTTTTGAGAAATAGAAGCTCTTCTTCTAAGCAATCACTGGTGCTAATTCTTCTGATATGGTGGACCAGCGAGTTGATGAGAGCTATTTTTCGGCTGACGGGTATCCAACTGTGGAAGTTTGTCAGTTGGCCATTCCATGAAGATTTCCTATGGACAGATCCTTACAGAGTTCCATAATCTCTTCTTGTCAATTCAACATCCAGAAATGGAATCTTTGATTCATTTTCAACTTACACTGTGAATTTAATTGAAGGCTGGTAGTTGTTAAACTTCTATAAGATACTAGATGGTTGGAGGCAATCGGCAGGAAGCCTTGCCTGACTTAGGTTTCGTGCTAGTTGTCACTCATCAGCAAGGCGTATCTGCAACCTTGAAGGAAATCATGTCCCTTCTGAGATTCGAACCCGCGTCACCCAGTGCCGCAGTCAGAGACGTTACCACTGACGTATTCTGGCTCGCGATTGACCTCCTGTAGGACTGTAGTGGGTATTTTGATTGCACACTAGTCAGTAACTAGTGTAATGCGTCTAGTCCTATCTTCGGTGCAGACTGAATTCTATCAGTCAGGTTTGCAATGTGTCCACCATTCTAGGTAGCTTGCCATCACGGTGCACATTGATTTGATGCTATTAGATGGTTGGAGGCAATCGGCAGGATACGATACGATTTAAATCAGTATCATCATGAATGACTGAAAAAGTGTCGTTGACATACCTTTTGTATAGCATGAATCTGTTTACTGTTGATCTTAAGGTCTCATTTTACAAACTGGCTATAAAGCAGTATGTCAAAAGTGGGCCATGGGGACAGCCCATTGCAATTCCACCTTCATGCATGTGCGTCTCATGACATTAAACCCTCTTTGGTAAAATTTGTTTTGTTTCGAGTTCGGTCACAGACTGATGTCTTCTGAAGAACCACTGCAAACCCAGGGAGTGGTAAGAGAATTATTTCGTACTAGTTTAGGGCTCATCGACAGTGCTCACCAGCTAAGGTTCTAACCCATGGTTTGCCGGTTACGAGGCGAGCTCGTAGACCATTCAGCCACTGGGAGCCGATATAATGCAGCATGAATTCCAGTTTCTACCAATTTGTGATTTTAGCGCGATCGAAACTGAAAGGAATCAAATCTCTACGAATCAACTCTTCAAGATTTATCTGATGCTCTCCACTGACTGGCTGCAGGGTGAAGTTGCCTTGGGTTCCGGTAATCAGTCGTGGCCAATGAAGTCGAGCCAACCGGCAGTGAGGACAATTGCTCGACGATGACACTGACTGATGCCAGTCACACCAAAATCACAAAGTGGTATAAGTTAGTATTCATAAGCCGTCGGATCCGGCGCCAATGGCTTAATGGTTCATTAGCTTGTCTTGTAACTTTGTTTTGATGACATAATAGATATACTTTTATCTCCCTTCTTTCTTTGGTTTATTGATATCCGTCGTTATTTTGACCTTCACTATGGTCTTCTAACGTCACGTATATCTATTTTCTCACTTCTAAACGCATTACTATTTTCCTATAAGTCAGCGAAAAGATGCCTTGCCATAACTTCAGTTATTTTGGGTCTATGTATGCAATAATATTGGAAATTGTGACAAGAGATAATTGCTTGTGTACCCTATAATATGATTCGTGGAATGTAAAATAAACAGATTCACCGTCTGTGTTTGCCTGATACTACCATAAAGTTATCACGGACGATATGATCTCATCTTTTCATATCTTATTATGTCGTTCTTACTCCGATCCTCTCACTTAATGTACTTCACACCATTATTATCAGTAAATAATAATTTTTTTACGAGTTGATCAAGGATTGATATCAGTTAGAGAACCATTAAAAACCAGGGAGTACTGGAGTTATGTTGTTGGACAGAAAACTATTTAGCTGCTGGGACCCGATTCAATGGCCAGCCCATGAATTCTAGCTTCTACCAATTCGTGATTTAGCGCGACCCGCGTCGGTGGGACATTTGTCCTCACACATGACATCTGGATGGACCTCACTGGTCACGACTTCGTACGAGAACTCCAGGAAACTCCATCCTGTAGCAAGTCACTAGTGAGCATCAGATTAATTTTCCATAGTTTTGGTTTGTAAGAGTTAGTTATGTTTTGACGAGTTGATCACGCATTGATATCAGTTAGAGAACAGTTGAAAAACAGGGAGAACTGGACAACCCTTCCATCCTAGTGGCTGAATGGTACACGAGCTTACCTTGTAACTGGAAGGTCCTGGGTTCGAACATTGTTGATGGGTGCGTACTGCCGATGATTACCAAACTAGGATGAAACAGCTGGCTGTCCAGTACTCCCTGTGGCTGGTTTTCAATGGTTGTCTAACTGATATCAATCCGTGGTCAACTCGTAAAAACATAACTAACCCTTACAAACCAAAACTTTAGAAGACAATTGGTGTTATATATAGAATAATTCATGAGGTGTATCGATTTTGGAAAGGGGTGCATAATTATAGGATCATTAGGCGAATATATAATGTTACATAATATGGTGTGTAATTTGACACCATAGAATTCAATATTGTAAAAACAAAAAGTAATAATTTTGGAGTTGTAATGACAAGTGGGACAAGCGGAAACAATTAAGAGTGAGGATAATAATAATAATAATAGTCGTAATAATGAGGGAAAGGTACATAAATTAACTAAGTAAAAATATAATATAAATAAATAAATGTTTATCCGTCTACGGCCAAGTCAGGAGTAGGGATTGCAAATACTTCTTTTGTACATAAAGGTCTGCCTTAAGTTGATACATTAATAGTCAACGCCTCCTCTGTCTTCAGGAAAATGCGGCAAATTAGTGGGAATTCGATAGATGATCTTAAAATCATGGTCGGTGTTGGTAGAGTGACAGGAGTCGATCAGGTGTTCTAGAATAGAGTTTCGCACACAATTCCTTTCTTTCTTGTAAAACCATGCAGTTGGGATATGTTCTCGTGTCCGTGTGTAAAGCATCCTCTGGCTATGGCCAGTATACCTTGCTCCACAGGAGCAGGTGAACTGATAGATGCACATGGAGGCGGCCAGATGAGGGAGCTTATCTTTTACAGAGATGGAGAACAGCTTGCGTCTGGTGAACGTCATTTGTAATTTTGCTGCTGTAGAGGGAGGGTTTTTGAGCATAACTGAAGCTTGATCACCTTTGAATTCCAAGTTTACTATACGGCTTTCTTTGGAACTGAGTCGGTGACCAGTTTAGACTGCTTATCTTTCATGTTGCTGTCAATAAATCGGTTTGGGTAACCATTTTCTGCGAGCGTGTCTTTTAAAAAGTCAATTTCTGAGTCAACGCAATCAGAACTACAAATGTATCTTATCCTAAGCAGAGTGAATAAATTAGGTTCCTTTTCCTGGAGATAGGCACCCAAATATAGAAATTAGTTAGTTGTCCATTGCATAGAATTAACTTGTGTGTAGTCCACAGAATAGGGTGGAACAGAGTGAGAGTATTAAAAAGTAATATAGTTAGGTGGAAAGAGAGACAGAGAGAGTGGTTAATCACTGACTGAGTCTTTGTTTATCGATTCAACATGGCACACATGCAGTCGAAATGACTCAAAGCCTATGCTGGAGACATGGAAAGTGGAAGGGGAACGATGGAGACAGAGACAAATTCATATATGAAAAAAAAGTTGAGAAGCCGTGTGACTAAACTGATATAATTATGGGTATTATTATTATTTCCTTTAATTCCTAGAGGAACATAGGGCTTCAGCCACACGTCTCCATTACGTTAGGTTCTCTGCTAGAGTTTTCAACTGGCTCCAAGTCTGCCCACATGCTTTCATCTCCTCTTCACATGACCTCCTCCAAGTCACCCGCCCTCGCACTGGCGACCAACTCGCCGCTTCCCTTTCGGGTTCCACTCGAGCAATGGCTTGTCCAGTGATGTCACCTGATGGTTTGATTTCTCAGAGTATGGCCAATCCATCTCCATTTCTTCCTGATTGTTTGTTGCACAATCGGTTCCTGGTTGGTTTGCTCCTAGAGATCTCTTGAGTATTGAGCGAAGACAGCTGTTAATGAAGGTCTGTAGTTTGTTTGATGTGCTCTTTATGACGCGCCAAGTCTCTGATCCGTATAGTAAGTAGCACTGACTGACTTTACATTGGAGTTGAAAATCCGGATCTTATTTTTTCATGCTGAGTACAGTTGATCTCCTCTACACAGACTTGAGAGTAATGAATAATTACGAGTGGCAATAATTTAGGCTAGAAACGTTATCCAGTTATTAATACCTGCATCACTCACTGTGTAATATTTGAAATAAACTTATCTAGTATGGAATTACATTCTTCCACAGTGCCCAACATCTACACACACACACACTTGCTACAAAAGATCTATCTATGATTACTTCATTTGACAGTAATGCCTATAATAAATGTATAGTGGTAATAATAATAATATTATTATACTTCATTCAATCAATTATTGATTAGGCATCGTTCAAATCTGATCAGAAGGTATCCAACCATTCTGACAAAAATAATTCTCTGATTAACGCTAAAGATTCAATCAAAACTCACACTAGGAGGGACTAATAAATACACATTCTGGAATTATACAAGACATGCCCCCAATGAATTAGGTATTCCCCTCGAAATTATCACTATATATAGGCATCACAATATTTACAACATCACATTCCACAATTATGCCATTTGAAGAGATATCCGACATACGTCTACGTTTCATCTTCGACTTCATCCAACTGATTACTGATGTAAAATGGGATAAAGTGAAGAAGTTTCTTGAAGATGCTAACAGTGTACAAACAATTATTGATTATTTTGAACAAATGGATCAACTTCACCTATTCATCACAGTCACACCAACTGGTATCTTTGAGATAATGACACAGTTCCCAGCGAAATTTAAATCAAAAGTGTTTTATTTTATTAAAAAAGGGAAATACGCCATGGAGAGATATGTTGATTTTGCCACTTTACAAAATCAAATTAATTATGGAGAAATGAATAAATCACCGCTGCATCATTTTATTGCTTTTGTAAATACAGTAAGTTGATAGTGTTTTGTCTTGTAGGCTACTGAAAACCAATAGTTAGTAGTATATTGAGAAGTAAATAATTTGCATGGAGGATTTCATCATGAGCTGACACCAGTTAGAGAACCGCTGGAAAACCTGGGAGTACTGGACAGCTGTTTCGTCCTGGTTTGGGGCTCTTCAGCAGTGCGCAACCACCGGGATTCGAACCCAGGACCTTCTGGTTACAAGGCGAGCGGGTCCCAGTGGCTCAGTGGTCTACGAGCTCGCCTTGTAACCAGAAGGTCCTGGGTTCGAATCCCGGTGGTTGCGTACTGCTGAAGAGCCCCAAAACAGGACGAAACAGCTGTCCAGTACTCCCAGGTTTTCCAGCGGTTCTCTAACTGATGTCAGCTCATGATGAAATCCTCCATGCAATTAAACAAAATCCCTACCAAACCAATACTTGAAAAAGTAAATAATTTGTTCAGCGAGCTTTGTGTTCTAATGTGAAGGGAGAGTCCTTGGTTCCATCCCTGATGGTGGTTATGGTTGTGGACTGATGAAGAGTCTTAGGTTAGGATGAAACACCCTCCCAGTGCCTCCTGATTTTCCTTAAGTTTCTCTAACTGACTTCAACTCGTGATCAAGCCTGTAACTAATCAAATCCCTGCTGCAAACCGACATTTGACAATTAATCTTGTGTTCACTAGTGACTAGCTCTACATAGAAAGCTACCTCGAGTTCCAGGGAGAAATCTTAACCAGTGGGGTCCAGCAAGTTAGGCGAGAGACTAGTTACTCACCGATGACACTTGTTGGTGGTTACGCTATATATATATATCGCGAATTTCATACATTTAGTTCCCTTGATAAATTTCGATAGAGAAAAAAAGACCAGATTTACAGTATAAAACGATATCATCACTCTATTTCACAGGTTCTCATCAGCTGCAATCCAATACCTGAAATTACAATGGTTATAAATAATAACATTTTATATTTCAATGTTTGAAAGTTAATAGAGAAACATTATAAGATGAACGCATCTGGAATATAAGTATTACAAACCTTTTTGTTTAAGTCATCATCAATTTATATACTATCAAACTATGTTAAGAAGGGGGAGGTGAAAAAAGAGAGAAAACAGAAAAATCTAATAAACAGTGTTAGCTTGTATGTCAACATGGCAACTCAAGAAGGTTAAAGTTCATCAAATTGAAAACTTGCTTAGTGAGCTGAACTCACTAGTGTGTATGACTAATCAGTGTAATGAAAGTAATACGGTTACCAAGGGAGTGAGAGATTGACTACACTCTCTTTCTGTGTGCATAAGTTTGGTATGAGATGTTTGATTGCTACAATTGTTTCAGCAAATCGTAGTAGATTCATTGTCCTTTGTATTTTTAATATTTTGAAGCATTTGGAAATCTCGACAAAATGTCCCGTATCCATATGGTGGGTGTCTGGTAATTGCACTTTGTAAGTATCTACTTCCTTTGAAGCATAAGTTTCTCGGGATATGCTCCGAAAACCGGATAGAAGTCCTTCTTTCTGTCCTTCCAATGTACTTGCTGTCTCAGATGCACGTAAATTTATGAATGCAGTTGGAGGTAACATCAGCAGGGTACTTATCCAGTTTCGATTGGCTTATATAGCATGAAGTGCTGTATAGTGTCACCAGCTTGGCTGCAGGGAAGCATATGTTTATTGCTCCTTTCATCCTCTTGTTAATCTTTTGCGATACTGTTTCTCCTTTGTATGGAAGGCAAATGAACATTTTCTTCTTTTCAACTGTTGGGTACTTCTCTTTCTCATCTCTTTCTTTGCTGTACTGTAGGATAAATCCATTTGGATACCCGTTTTCTCTACGGAATTTTTCAACAAAGCTTAATTCTTCTTCTACCTTGTTAAGCGAGCATAACTTCCTGGCCCTGTCGTACAGTGTCCTTACTAATCTCCGCTTATAGATGTTGCAATGAAGGTATTGTGCAGTCCAAGTTTCTTTTCTGTAAATGGACTTTTCAACCGTTCCATAGTTTCTTCTTTTTACATTTAGGTCCAGGAAATTGAACTCGTTGTTGCGTTCGTATTCCATGGTGAATTTAATATTTGGGTGGATCTCATTAAGGCGGTTAGATAATGTGGATGCCTGACTCATGTCGTAACAAACAACAAACGTATCATGGACATATCGACGATAGTATGTTGTTCCATTAATAGCGTCACTCAGTCGCGTCTGTTCGAGATAACCCATGAAGATGTCGGCTAAAATGGGTCCTACAGGTGAACCCATGGCGATCCCGTCAATTTGTCGGTAGAATTGGTTATTGAATCTAAATTGGATGTCTTTTGTGCCAAGAGTTAGTAGGCGCTTCATCTCTGTCTCCGGTAATGGCAATAGATCTGTTTGTTTACAAATGATATCTATTGTTTCCATCACTGGTACATTTGTAAATAAGGCAGTCACGTCGTATGAAAACATTAGTTTATTTGATATATCAACGGGATAGACTTCTTTAGAAAATTGAAAAGTGTCATCCAAGCTATGATTTGGAAATTTCTGTTGAATTGGCTTCAATGAATCAGCTAGTTATCGAGCTAGTTTGTGACATGGTGAGTTTATCATTGATAGTATGGGTCTTAAGGGCACATTGACCATATGGATTTTTGGTAGACCGTACATAAATGAGAGGCGTCCACCTTTTGACTTGAGTTCATTGTATGTTTTGTTGTCAATCAGTTTCTTGATGAGGAGTTCTTTGAGGCATTTATTTACTTTATTTTCAAATGACGTTGTTGCATCCTTCTTAGTTTTGTCCACCTGAAATTTTTCGGAGTCGTTAAGAATTGTCAACATTTATATGTACATAATCAGTTTTATTCATTATAACAACTCCAGAGCCTTTATCGGGTCTAAACATGACGATGTCATCATTTTCACATAGTCTGCTTAGTGCCGCTCTATGCTCCTCAGTAAGCATTTTCTGTTTTTCGGATGGTGATGTGTGGTATTGGTTGGTTATATCAACAACAATTCGCAACAAGCTTTGTCTTGTTATTCCTGGGTCCGATCTCTTGTGGGATTGTGGGCGCGCACTGCCGAAGAGTCCCACACTAGAACGAAACACCTGCTGAGTTATCCCTGATTTTCAGTGATCCTTGTAACTGATGTCGAAATCTCAGCTTATGCTTGCGGCAACTTAACCATCGTTCTTCAGCATGAAGTAATTTCTTTCACGTTGTCAAGTTGGTTAATTCGTAAAGATAACAAAAGCATTTAAGGATTATTGGATTTGATAAGCGTATAGAATTATAAAAATAGTATGTGTTTATGTAATGAAATTGCTTATCACATTTTTGTTGATTTTATTACTGTGTGTGTGCAATGGAACCAGGTCAAATTCTGTCGTACTTCATCATCACTCCTATTCAGACACAATTGGGATTCCATTTAATATGAAGTGCTTCTGACATTGTGATTTCTGAAATTTTTCTGGATGACTTCAGTATTGTCCAAAACGGCGCTAATTTGTTCATTAGGTATATATCACACAGTGAAACAGTATTATTTGTTGGATAAGGTTCCGAACACAATTTATTGTTCATAATCTGGTATTCTGCTTAAATCTCTTGGGGGATTAGCTTGACCAATATAGTATTTAAAGTTCTACGTTCAGTAATCATGCGTAGACTAAGCGGTGCTCGGGAGAAGCAAACACGAGAGAACCAGGCAGGCTTTATACCAGGAAGAGGGAGTATTGATCATATCTTCGCCCTTCGACAGATTCTGAAACAGAGGTGGCATACTCACTGGCGTCCAACAATCATCATATTTCTTGACCTAAAGGTGGCATTCGACTCTGTCGACCGAGACGTACTCTGGCGATGCTTGGTTGTGAAGGGAATACCGAGAAAATACATTGTACTGATCAAGGCACTCTAATCGAACTCACGCAGCCAGGTGAGGGCTTACGGCGAGTTGTCCTCTGAAGTGGTGACAGCTAGTGGCGTCCGTCAGGCATGCCCACTGTCCCCATTTTTCTTTAATTTTACCATAGATTCGTACTAATGGCCTTAACCCTAAATGACTTCAGAGACTCAGGGATCGACTTCCTGCCATGGAATAAACTCGTTGAACTAGAATATGCAAATGATATAGTCCTTCCTCCTTGGTGAAGACGCTAACAAAAAGCAGAGTCTTCTGAATAGATTGAACAGCAATCTTCGGATGTTTGGCACGCCATTCGCTTCCATCAGGTATAAGATGATGCTACAGGACAGGACTGGATGACATCGACTACTCCGAGCTTAAAGATAGGCAAGAGTCAAGTGGTGGCTGAGCGTGTTGATCACTTCACCTATTTGGGAAGTTGAATCAGCCAGTGAGAGCCGATTGATCGCTGACGAAATCTCTGCACGAATACAGAAAGCTCGTTTGGCATATGCAAACTTACGCCATCTCTGGCTTAGTGGATGTGATATCCGGCTGACTATCGATCAAAGGGCGTGAGTACTGCTTAGCAGCAGTTCACTCTGTCCTCCTTTATGTCTGTGAGAAAGACATGTCCATTGGAAGTGGAAGACATGAAAAGGCTGGCTAGTTGTCTTTGATCATAGGTGTCTGCGTTCTATCTCCCATTTTAGGTGGTTGGTATAATTATGTGAGCGATGTTGAGGTTAGGCTTTAGTCGACTGAGTGCTAGGTAAGTGTGAGGGGAAATCAATCGACGAAATTGTGAAATTACATCGATTGATGCGATGGCTAGCACATGTGATACGCATGAATCTCTAGCCATCGATCGCCTTCCTCGACAATGGGCGACGTTAGCTGACATAGGATTCATCAGGATGGAAGAGAGCTAGCTAGTGGTGGTCAAACCAAACCATGACTTCATCAGTCAGTGAAATCCACCATAGTTAGTTTAAGCCAGCCAGTCACATAGGGAGATGTAGACTGGCTGTGTGACTGGTTGGGGTCCTCGGGATGGTAAAATGCAATGAAGGCTGGAGACAATTGGCTGGTGCTATGACTCAAAATCATCGTTGTCAATGACTGTTGCAAGTGCATTCCCTCTTTGCAGAGGATCTCTCAAGAAAAATGAGGAAAAATTTTTATAGAGATTTGGATATTACTTCAGAAGGAGCAACACACAGTCACACAATGGACTGCCAAATACCATTTTGCCTGAAGATCCTGTACTGAGGGTAGATATTTTGCGGTTCAGATACGCTGGAAATTCTGTACTATTTGTTGACATATTATCTAGAATAAAGCTGCTATTATTATTATATCAATTAATTGACAGAATCAGTTTTGTGGTTTGATTCTATAGCATGTAAACCACCTATGACTGATGATTTCTCAAGCTTTTCCAATTAAACTGGATTTCTGGGCGATCGGAGAGATGCTCTATGATGTTCATTTCTCCTCATCTTGATTTCTCTCTGGCGAGGTTTGTCCGATCTACATTGCGTCGCATCACATTTTATTTTATAGACACAATTAGATTGTGAATCTTTTGGAATTTCGTCTCTTAAATGGACAAGGTTGCTCTGTAGTGTGCGTTTGACAGCATTTAATTTATTCAATAACTGGATGATCAATGAGCTCGGTTTCTTTAAAATGAAGGCCCTGGATTTGATCTCTGGTTGGGTTATAGGTGCTTACTGATGAAGAATTGTAAACCAGAGGGAAACGATTGTCCGATGACAGTGCTCCCCGGTCTGTATACAAACGCAAGTTTTTGTCCTGCAACTCCCGGAGTACTTGTGCTAGTGAGACCAATGTCAAATCAAAACACCAAATATTGATTGTCCAAAACACGAGATATATTTCAGGATCAGAATCTTAGTATGATAATGATTGCTTAGTTAGCTAGAGGTCGTGCATGAACGAACAGAGGAACGTAACACGACATTATTTCAAATGGCGTGGATGCTTAACTGCCTAAGTCGTTTCTTCTCACTATCATGAATGTATCATCCACGTGACGTATCTAAATTTTTGGTTTGATCTTCGGTAGAATTATGTTTTCATGTCTTAAAGTCACGGCTCCTAATATCAGACCTGATTTGCGTGATCCCAGGGGTGTCCCTCCAATCTGTTCATAAATTTGGCAGTTGAACTGAAAATACGTTGTTAAATATACGTTTATGCATTTCAGCCAACTTGAGTGTTGCATTTTTGAGGGTTGTAGGAGGTGTTCGTTGTTGCTGAATAATTGCTCCATGATTTCTTTCACTAGTTTCTGTCCAATCGAAGTACATACTGCTATGATATGGAAGGATTCCTTTATTTTTTCTGTCGTCTATCTGAATATCTTTGATGTTCTCTAGAGATTGGGTTGCAGATTTGATGGAGTGACCGCAGGATTCTGTTAAATGTTTCAATCTTCTGTATGGTTCCTTGGCTAAATAGTATGTTGGGGTTCCAGGAATTGATACGGTTGGTCATAGTAAGATGTTTGTTTTGTGTATTTTGGGTCTTCCGTAGAATTGGGGTAGGACTGGTCCATTGGATTTCATTCGACATTGATCTTATCTTATGATCTGGGCTGTTTCGGTGAGCTTGTTTACGGTTCTTTGGATGCGGTTATCTAATGTTTGAGTAGGATTTCTCATGTGTTGTTGGCCGACATTTTCACCTTTGAGTCGCTCTTCAGCTTTCTTGATGTATTCTTCTTTGTCCATGACTACAGTATGCTTCGACACCTACCTTCAGCTTAACGAGTCGAATTCAGCAGTGAAGATTAGCATCCAATGTTGAATGGAGAATGTGTTACAGACTAATAATTCTGGGGGATTAATTAATTTACCTCTGCACTCTTCTATCATTGTTACTTCCCTTTTTTCACAGGTTCTTTCACCAGTCATATTGAATGAACAAAATCGTGAAGGTTGGCCAGAATCCCTGAGTGAATATGTTATAAGAGACTTGTATAATTTACAGAAAAAATCTGCTACAGTATTGGCACGTATAGAAGGGAAAACACATTTAGCACATCCAATTGGAATTGAAAAAATTAAAGGTCAACCGCCAATATCATGCAAGTAAGTTAGTACAAATTTTTGTTTAATTTTTTATCCCATACTGGCAATAATGGTGTACTTTAGCCAATTAGGGATTGACTTGCTACTAGAGAACAGTATTGACGACTTAGATTATGTAGATGATGATGATGACGAAAGTCTGAGTCTTCTGAACACCTTGAACAGAAGTCTAAGCCTGTTTGACATCTGATTGACTCCTGTCAAATGTAAGGTGTACGACGCAGAAAACTGGTCTGGATCGATTCTACATTTAAAGATAGAGAGTTAAGTGGTTGGGTATGTCGACTATTTCACTTGAATATTAAGGAGCATCAGCCCTAACGCAATGATTCTTGACGAAATGACATTTGTCAATTTGTGGTGAGAGCTGTCTGCAAACCAGAATAGTAGGCAACAATTTACGTCAGTGTTTACGTCCTAAATCGGGGTAATGAGAAAAACAATAACAAAGCTTAACCTAAAGGAGATCACCAACCAATCACAGCAGACTTAATGTGTGGAAATCCGATTCGTAGATTTATGGCTTAACTTTCTAAGAAACGGTCACAAGCAGTGCGGAATAACCTTCAGCAAGAAAACAACCATTCAGAAGACGTTGCTCCTCTGCTAACAATAACGCTAATAATAATGTATATAAAAATCTATAAATATCTGTTGATTTTCTCAAAAAACGATCTGTCTCCTGGCCCTTGTCTTCTGTCGTTACAAATTTACGCCATCTTTCTCTAATACGTGATATCCGGATTTCCATCAAAGAACGGCTGCATTACTCAAGAGTTTGCTCCATCTTTCTTTATGCCAGTGAGACATAGCCATTGAAAGTGGAAGATATGAAGAGGTCAGCCGTGTTGAGCCCTAGGTGTATGCCTTCTCTCTCTTTCTGGTGTTAAGCATTTAGAAATAATGAGGCTATGAAGAGATGGTTAGGGACATATATTACTCATGTTGAGCCAATACCTTCCTCATTGAGAAAAGTTAGCTGACATAGAATTAGGTTGCTAAAGAGAAAGAGGCAGTTAAATGGAAACATGTGATCAATCTATTGAGTCTTTGCAGTACGTCTGAGCCATGTGGGGAGGTGTGTTGACTGTCTACTTGAGGTCTTTGAAATGTTAAGAACCGGTATCTGGAGACTGTTGTTAAATTGATTTATTTATTTGTGTTTTTTGAGAAGTTTCCTTGTATTTCAATATCAGTATCAAATCTGGATGTTTCGAATTGTATTAATCCTACCATAAGAACACCAGTTTACATTTTGATATAAACTTTGATGAATATTATTCATTGAATGATGACATCAACACATTATCACCCATCCATCGCTGATAGATCGTATATTTGTTCAAATCGATCCTTAACCAGAAGGTCCTGGGTTCGAACCCCGGTGAATGCGTACTGATGAAGAGTCCCAAACTAGGACGAAACAGCTGTCCAGTACTTCCAGGTTTTCCTATGGTTCTCTAACCAATGTCAGCTCATGATGAAATCCTGTAACCGATCCTTATTTGTTGTCACATTGTGTTCATGTGTTTGTATGTACTTAACCTATAAAGAAAATTATATAACTAACAATGTTTGTAGAGGAGTATTCATTCAGATGACGAGTCATTCTACCGAAATTAATGAATTCATTAAATACTGTTTTGTTTTTCCACAGTCGTTTGCTTGTTTTAAAATTTAATGTCAGAAAGAGATGTTTTCAATTTTTAAAGAAATGCTTTCCTAATCCAGGATGCACTACTTCATTTCGTCCTATTTGGGACTCATCATCCGGATGTACCAAGTGGTCTAGTGGATAACACGTCGGCTTTTGAAACGTTGGGTACTGCATTTGTGCCTCATTGGGAACACTATCATTCACTTACTTGGAAATGTAGGTACATCCAGCTAGTTGATGACTATTCGCAAATAGGACAAAGTGGGTACATTCTGGGTTCCATTGCAAGTCACCATTCACAAAATTACTTCAGGTTAATTCCTCAGACATCATCAAAGCATCCACACAAGATGTCAACATGTCAACATGAGGTAGAACACTTCGGTCCAGTCAGACAACGGGAAGTCCAAATTAAATCAAATATTAATAACTTGGTTAAAAGTTGTTTTACTATATTTATTATATTTGTAAAATCTCAGCGAGATTGAAATGAGTAATTCCAACGTTTCGTTCGGCAATCTGGTCCGAACTTCTTCAGGGAAATTAATCGAAATTTACATAACAGAGGTTTATATATGAAAGGAACATCACTTGTTTTTAAAAACTTTGTCCAATCATGCGTCATTCAACAAGTATGATAAACAAAATTTTATGAGCTGTGATCAAAATTTGACCTTGGACTTACAAATATCGGTCTACCTTTGTTAAACACTTTAGACAGAGTGTGTATGTGTGTGTGGGTAAACAGTTGTAAAACATTTCTTAACGTCTCCATAAGAAGATATGGACAGTCGAGAATTTTGACCAAGTATTAATAATTAGTGATACATATCAATTTTTTTAAAATATTTATTAATAAGGATTTCCTATGCTTGAGCTAACATCACACCTTCACGTCTGTTCAAACTGTTAGTATCTAGAATTTTATGATTAGACGTATTTTCAAAATTATGGTGTTTAGGATAAGAGTTTAGTAGAATCACCCTGTCGAACTTATTGCATTGTCTTCTTTCTGAATATTGAGCTGCTTTATTCGACCTACTGGAGTTGTCAGGTGACTCGACAGCTACGGATTTAGGATATGCATTCTGTTGCAGACAACGGAGAGTGGAAACACGATGATTGTGCCTATTTTGAAAATACGTCTAATCATAAAATTCTAGATACTAACAGTGTGAACAGACATGAAGGTTTGATGTTAGCTGATGCATAGGAAATACTTATTAATAAATATTTTAAAAAAATTGATATGTATCACTAATTATTAATACTTGGTCAAAATTCTCGACTGTCCATATCTTCTTATGGAGACGTTAAGAAATGTTTTATAACTGTTTACCCACATACACACATACACACTCTGTCTAAAGTGTTTAACAAAGGTGGACCCATATTTGTAAGTCCGAGGTCAAATTTTGATCACAGCTCATAAAATTTTGTTTATTATACTTGTTGAATGACGCATGATTGGACAAAGTTTTTAAAAACAAGTGATGTTCCTTTCATATATAAACCTCTGTTATGTAAATTTCGATTAATTTCCCTGAAGAAGTTCGGACCAGATTGCCGAACGAAACGTTGGAATTACTCATTTCAATCTCGCTGAGACTTTACAAATATAATTTTTTACAAATGTCTACTTCTCACTCGGCGCCCAAATATTTTAGAACTATTCTGTCAAATCTTTGCGACAGTTCATTTGACATTTATATTATATTCATTCTTAATCACAATCTTTGAAGGTGTGGGGATTTTCATAGGTCTTGATGTAATCATTTTGATTTAGGTGATGTATTTTAATTATACATGTCCAAACCAAGTTCACTTTTAACGGTTTGAAAAAATGTATTTTAATATCTAGTGGGATTTTGTAAGTTCGTCAGTTTTCAACAGAACTTGTCATCTGATGACTGTGAAAATAGCATTTAAAAGTCGTGCACAAAGCACTTTGTGATAGTGTCTCCAACATATTATTGCTCTTTTTCTAGTGAGAAATTTATAATCACAAAGGTGGTCTACCAAGTCTGATAAGAGTACAGTTAAGTGCTTATAACACTGACTGGCGGTTGCGCTATATATATCGCCTATTGACAGAAGTTGGAATTCATGGGCTAGCCATTGGATTGGGTCCTAGTGGCTGAATAATCTATGAGCTCACCTCGTAACCCTAGTGGTGGGTTCCAAACTAGGACGAAACAGATGTCCAGTAGTACACCCTGGTTTTCCAATGTTTCTCTAATTGACGTCAACTCGCTATCAAACCGTTTTCTTATATCTCTTAATATGTCTTTGCTTTATTGTTTGCTCAGCTGATCAAGTAGAGCTTTTGATGTACGAATGTTTGCCGTACTCTTGAATTTCACTACTTATTTCACATTAGACAACGGACTGATATCAATTAGAAAACTATTAAGAACCAGGGAGTACTGGACAGCTGTTTCGCCTTAGTCAGGGACCCACCGGTAGTACTGTAACAACAGAAGACAAGGGCCAGGCAACAGATCCTTTATTTAGGAAATCAACACATATTTATATATTTTCATGTACATTATTATAGATTATTGTAAGCAAACAAACACAGTTTTCTGAATGGTGGTTTCTCGCTGATCGTTAATATTTCATCTCTTTGTTACCGTTTCTTGACGTTCAGATTGTCTATCCGCAAATTGTAACCGGCTATGCAGAGTCTGCTGTCATTGGTTGTTGAGTCAGTCTTTGTTTGTGTTATTTTTCTCATGACCAATATTGGGGACGTAAACATTGACGTAAATTACTGTCTACCAATTTTGGCTAGCAGCCAGCCCTCACCACAGTACGAGCCCACTGGGTTTCGAACCCAGGATCTACCGGTTACAAGGAAACCTAGCTCGTAGACCATTCAGTGCGATCAATAACCAATGTCATCGGCGGCAACTTCATCCTCACTTCCGACTGGTCACGACTTCTCACTAGAACCTCAGGCAACTTTGTCCTGTGGCCAGTCAATCACTAGAGAGCATCAGATTAATTTTCAAGAATTAATTTTTAGGGATTGTATTTGAAAACCAGCTACAGGGAGTACTGGACAGCCTTACTTATGTTATTTACATTTATATTCTTAAAAAGTCTTTCTTTGTACAAATATTTGCTTAAACTTTCATTTCATCTAGTGGAGATGATGTCAATGGAAGTTTAATGTATGCCATTGAAACAGCTGTTATCGATTGGAGTGCACAAATTGATGATATCCTAAAACAAGAATCGGATCAACTCATAAAAAGTGGACAATTCCCACTACCAAAATATGAATATGAATTTTGGGAACAGCGAATGACATGTATGCATGATATTTACGAACAGTTGATCAATAGTAAGGTGAAGAAAATGGCGTTAATTCTTGAGTCGAATGATAGCGCCTATGCTAATCCATTTAAAGAAACCTTTAAACGAGTTGTTCGTGGTATGTTTTAAATGAATGTAGACTGCCTTTTTTTTCTTATGATTTTAAGTTTTTATATGAATTTAACTTTAAATCATACTAGGACAATAGTTCCCACTTAAGTATTTTTTACTACAGCAGAAACCAATGTTCTGTGTGAAGTCCTTGATGTTGTATCTGACTGGGTCCTATCACATTCAAGTGTTTGAAGTGCACTTTGAGTTGATGTTTTATGGTTGAAAGAAATCTAAAAGAATTCCAATTAAGTCTTGAAGAAAATGAAAGACAAATTCAGCGAAGAAAATTTTCGTTAACGACGAAGTCATCTGCAGAGGCTGAACAGTCGTATTTATATTTACCAAAAATGTATAGTAGTCTATTATTGAGTACTAGGGGGCGACATAATTGATATAATTACTCAGAAGTGGCTTTAGAAGTGAAAGTTAAAAGTTGTGAATTACGTGGTACTCAATGGCACAAAGTTAGAAATTTTATAAGGTTAAACCTGCTATTAAGTGAGAAGAAAGGTGGTAGTTGCGTGTCAATTTAACAAGTGTGAAGAGGGTGTGAAAATGTAAAAAAGGAGCATATGAGAGTGATAATAGTGAATTAATTATTAAAGTAAAAGCAAAATGAAAGTAAAATTAAAAAGAAAATTAAGAATCAAAATTTTTTTACAGGGAACGACTAGTGAAGAGGTTAAGACCAAGGTGGAATAAGTGACTGGACAAACATTTTCTATATACAGAGTTCAAGGTTGTATTGACGAATTTACAGCGCCTCCGCCATGCACAAAAGCCGAAACCTGACACCCTTTGTACCATTTGGCCTCACCTTGTAGATGATGTTGAAAGACGACTCTGGTGGAGCTAAATTTGTCTTTTATTTTCTTCATGACTCAATGGGTATTGGTAATTATTTTAGTTTAAAACAATTACTGATCTGTGTAAAAAGACAGTTGCAGCGAAGAAAATTTTCTTTTCGTCGAAGTCATCATCTAGGCTGTACATTCGTGTATTTATATCAAATGGATGGGAAAGTTCCAGAACAATTTCTGGTTAGGGGTTAAATTAATAAAAATTACAATTAGGAATTAAAATGCCATAATAAACAGGGGGGATGGGTAAAACTCAAACAAAGTAGCATAATAACTAAGAAAATTGACATTGTGCAATTGGGGTTAGAAATGTAGAAATAACAAAATATACAGGATGTTTGGATAAGAAACTAGTGTGATGAATAATTGTTTTAATAAAAATTACAATTAGGAATTAGAATGCCATAATAAACAGGGGGATGGGTAAAACTCAAACAAAGTAGCATAATAACTAAGAAAACTGACATTGTGCAATTGGGGTTAGAAATGTAGAAATAACAAAATATACAGGATGTTTGGATAAGAAACTAGTGTGATGAATAATTGTTTATGCAATCAGGGATTAAATAGGTAGAAATAATAAAATGACAAAATAAACAGGAAGTGTGGATATGAAAATATGGTAGGGTAGACAGGGATTAAGAAAACTTAAAATAACATGAATAAACAGGAAGTTTAGATAAGAAAGGCGATGGGATGGTCATTATTAAAAAATTTACCTGTTTACGATGGCCATGGCAGGGACAGGGGTTGGATTCCATAATGGATAAGATTTTATTTTGATAAATCACACAGTGTAGTACAGTTATATTAACTGATGACGTTTCGAGCACAAACTATTGCTCATAATCATATCAAGTTACTCACACAACTTCTTTCCTTCATTTATATACATGTGTGGAATCGACTAGATATTGGAATAAAATTCAATATGAGATAATGTACATTCAGAAATAATAGTACGAGTGTTATTAATCCATTGCAATTAGATGGGAAATACGACGAGTGTTTTTATAGTCATAATAAGTTGATTGTTAGAATGTGTTGATGTGTTTGAATGGAAATAGAATTTTAAGATTATTTATCATCTTCTTCTGATTTGACTGGTGGCAATAATACGAGTGTTATTAATCCATTGCAATTAGATGGGAAATACGACGAGTGTTTTTATAGTCATAATAAGTTGATTGTTAGAATGTGTTGATGTGTTTGAATGGAATTAGAATTTTAAGACTATTTATCATCTTCTTCTGATTTGACTGGCGGTAATAATATCTTCCATATTTCTGGTATTTGCGTTGAGTCACTTCTGTTGCATGTGTTGGGTGTAGATTCGATGAATAAGGATTCCGTAATCAACCTCTCTTTCCACCTACCTATATTACGTTTTAGAATTTTAACCCTATCCCACCCTATTGTGTGGTTGTTTGCTATTGCGTGAAGTGCAATAGCTGAGCTTTTTTCTAAATTACTTATCTTTTCAGGGTCAATCATTTTCCCTTTAGCTAAATTCTTATGTTCTGATAATCTGACTATCCCTGACCTACTAGTTTGACCTATGTAGTTGACTTCACAGTCGTTGCAAGGTATTTTGTAAATTATATTATTTTGTTTAATTGGGTCCAACGGGTCCTTTAACCTACAAAGTTTGTCTCTGAGTGAGTTTGTTGGTTTGAATGCCACCCTAATTCCTGCTTTATTGAGAATCCTACGTAGGGCCTCAGATGTCCCCTCCTTATATGGTATAACAGTAGAAGACTTATATTCTCTCTTATTTATGTTATTACTACTAGTTACACAATTATTTTTATTTTGTTTTTGGCCTTTACTGATCTTCTTAATGAATTTTATAGGATAGTTATTCAACACCAACGCTTCTTCTATCTGTTTTATTTCATCATTTAGGTCCTTTTTTGTGCTACTTAGTGCTATGGCTCGGTTTGTCAGACACTTAACCAAGCCTGCCTTAACAGTTATCGGATGAGACGAATTAAAGTCTAAATATCTATTAGAATGCGTTGGTTTTCTATAAACACTAGTGTGTAGTTTGCCTTCTTCTATTCGTTTTATCTTACAATCTAACATGGTTAATTCTCCTTGTTCATTTTCTGATTCAAATGTGAATTTTATTCCTTCTACTTGTGAGTTTATATGTGTTAAGAAGCTAGAGATATGTTCTGTTTTTAACACTGTGAATGTGTCATCTACATATCTCCACCATATTTTTGGCCTAGGATTAAATGCATTGAGAGCACTATTTTCCCAGCTGTCCATAAAGATGTCTGCTACAATAGGGGATATTGGTGATCCCATTGCTACACCTTCTGTTTGTTTATATATTTTGCCTTGGAACTTGAAGATAGTAGATGTGAGGCATAGCTGAATCCCTAAAATAATTTCTTCAATGGACAGCTTTGTCCTATGATTGAGTTCAGTATCCGCAGTTAGTTCTTTTTTAACTGCTTCTAAGGCCATATTGACTGGTATGTTAGTATAAAGACTGGTTATATCAAAACTGACCATTGTTTCGTCATTCGCTAGTTGAATGTCATTTAGTTTACTTTTCATCTCATATGAATTAGTTAATCTAGAGTTTGAATTATTTCGGATAGGGCATAGTATTAAAGCTAAGTGTTTTGATAATTCATAAGTTGGGGTATTTCTAAAATCTACTATTGGCCTTATTGGGTATCCTGGCTTATGTATTTTAATAGTACCATATAATCTACTAGCATTATTAGTTTTAGGCATTAAATTAAACCATTTAGACTCACCCAGTGACGGCTTCATTCTGCGTATTAGGTCTGCTGTAGATTTCTTAACCTTATTCATTATTGTATCTACAGGCTTCTTAATTTCCTCATATGGACCCGTTTGAATATGTTCAATAACTTTCTTGATATAGTCAGATTTATTCAGAACTACGGTGGCGTTTCCTTTATCAGCTTTTGCAATGACAATATTTTTATCCTGTTTTAGACTAATTAAAGCTTCTCTTTCCAATTTTGTTAAGTTTGATTTTGCCTTCTTTTGATTTTTCAGGGTTAATGCACATTGTGCTCGAACCCCTTCTGCTGTTGTCTTATCTATTGAACCTAGCGCTACTTCTATGCTAGGAATGACATCCTCTGGTTTTAATTTGTTAACTGTTACATTGAAATTTAGTCCTTTCTCAAGTACTTTTATCTCACTAGAGCTTAGTTCCTTTGATGAGAGGTTGATCACCCACTTTGTTCTGTCGATAGAGGATGAAGCGTTGACATCAATTTTATTTGCTGTGTTCCTTTCTTCAATTAGTTTGTTGAATTTTTTGATTTGTGTGGCTTTTGATTTTCTTGATGCTGATTCTCTAGCTTTTTCGGATGTTTCAACAACAATTGCATAATCTTTGTCATTGACCATACATTTGAGTTTCCGTTTGAGTTTTTCGATTTCATTTCGTATATTATTGAGTTTCACAGTAATTCGATGTAGTTCTTCTCTTAAACATAATCTACTGAGATGTTCAGAGGCTGATGATATTTTTGTTGAAGTAATTGGAGTGCGTATGTGTAAATATTTTGGAGTTATATGATTTTTCAAACATCGACTGTTGAAAATCCGATGGTTCGTGAATCTTGCTTCTGTTTGAGAAAGTCGTGTGAGTTTATTGATAAGCTTCCTAGTAGGAAGACCATATGTATTATTGATATAAGTATAAAACTTGGGCACTGTGGTAGAGTATAATTCCATAATGGATAAGATTTTATTTTGATAAATCACACAGTGTAGTACAGTTATATTAACTGATGACGTTTCGAGCACAAACTATTGCTCATAATCATATCAAGTTACTCACACAACTTCTTTCCTTCATTTATATACATGTGTGGAATCGACTAGATATTGGAATAAAATTCAATATGAGATAATGTACATTCAGAAATAATAGTACGAGTGTTATTAATCCATTGCAATTAGATGGGAAATACGACGAGTGTTTTTATAGTCATAATAAGTTGATTGTTAGAATGTGTTGATGTGTTTGAATGGAAATAGAATTTTAAGATTATTTATCATCTTCTTCTGATTTGACTGGTGGCAATAATACGAGTGTTATTAATCCATTGCAATTAGATGGGAAATACGACGAGTGTTTTTATAGTCATAATAAGTTGATTGTTAGAATGTGTTGATGTGTTTGAATGGAATTAGAATTTTAAGACTATTTATCATCTTCTTCTGATTTGACTGGCGGTAATAATATCTTCCATATTTCTGGTATTTGCGTTGAGTCACTTCTGTTGCATGTGTTGGGTGTAGACTCGATGAATAAGGATTCCGTAATCAACCTCTCTTTCCACCTACCTATATTACGTTTTAGAATTTTAACCCTATCCCACCCTATTGTGTGGTTGTTTGCTATTGCGTGAAGTGCAATAGCTGAGCTTTTTTCTAAATTACTTATCTTTTCAGGGTCAATCATTTTCCCTTTAGCTAAATTCTTATGTTCTGATAATCTGACTATCCCTGACCTACTAGTTTGACCTATGTAGTTGACTTCACAGTCGTTGCAAGGTATTTTGTAAATTATATTATTTTGTTTAATTGGGTCCAACGGGTCCTTTAACCTACAAAGTTTGTCTCTGAGTGAGTTTGTTGGTTTGAATGCCACCCTAATTCCTGCTTTATTGAGAATCCTACGTAGGGCCTCAGATGTCCCCTCCTTATATGGTATAACAGTAGAAGACTTATATTCTCTCTTATTTATGTTATTACTACTAGTTACACAATTATTTTTATTTTGTTTTTGGCCTTTACTGATCTTCTTAATGAATTTTATAGGATAGTTATTCAACACCAACGCTTCTTCTATCTGTTTTATTTCATCATTTAGGTCCTTTTTTGTGCTACTTAGTGCTATGGCTCGGTTTGTCAGACACTTAACCAAGCCTGCCTTAACAGTTATCGGATGAGACGAATTAAAGTCTAAATATCTATTAGAATGCGTTGGTTTTCTATAAACACTAGTGTGTAGTTTGCCTTCTTCTATTCGTTTTATCTTACAATCTAACATGGTTAATTCTCCTTGTTCATTTTCTGATTCAAATGTGAATTTTATTCCTTCTACTTGTGAGTTTATATGTGTTAAGAAGCTAGAGATATGTTCTGTTTTTAACACTGTGAATGTGTCATCTACATATCTCCACCATATTTTTGGCCTAGGATTAAATGCATTGAGAGCACTATTTTCCCAGCTGTCCATAAAGATGTCTGCTACAATAGGGGATATTGGTGATCCCATTGCTACACCTTCTGTTTGTTTATATATTTTGCCTTGGAACTTGAAGATAGTAGATGTGAGGCATAGCTGAATCCCTAAAATAATTTCTTCAATGGACAGCTTTGTCCTATGATTGAGTTCAGTATCCGCAGTTAGTTCTTTTTTAACTGCTTCTAAGGCCATATTGACTGGTATGTTAGTATAAAGACTGGTTATATCAAAACTGACCATTGTTTCGTCATTCGCTAGTTGAATGTCATTTAGTTTACTTTTCATCTCATATGAATTAGTTAATCTAGAGTTTGAATTATTTCGGATAGGGCATAGTATTAAAGCTAAGTGTTTTGATAATTCATAAGTTGGGGTATTTCTAAAATCTACTATTGGCCTTATTGGGTATCCTGGCTTATGTATTTTAATAGTACCATATAATCTACTAGCATTATTAGTTTTAGGCATTAAATTAAACCATTTAGACTCACCCAGTGACGGCTTCATTCTGCGTATTAGGTCTGCTGTAGATTTCTTAACCTTATTCATTATTGTATCTACAGGCTTCTTAATTTCCTCATATGGACCCGTTTGAATATGTTCAATAACTTTCTTGATATAGTCAGATTTATTCAGAACTACGGTGGCGTTTCCTTTATCAGCTTTTGCAATGACAATATTTTTATCCTGTTTTAGACTAATTAAAGCTTCTCTTTCCAATTTTGTTAAGTTTGATTTTGCCTTCTTTTGATTTTTCAGGGTTAATGCACATTGTGCTCGAACCCCTTCTGCTGTTGTCTTATCTATTGAACCTAGCGCTACTTCTATGCTAGGAATGACATCCTCTGGTTTTAATTTGTTAACTGTTACATTGAAATTTAGTCCTTTCTCAAGTACTTTTATCTCACTAGAGCTTAGTTCCTTTGATGAGAGGTTGATCACCCACTTTGTTCTGTCGATAGAGGATGAAGCGTTGACATCAATTTTATTTGCTGTGTTCCTTTCTTCAATTAGTTTGTTGAATTTTTTGATTTGTGTGGCTTTTGATTTTCTTGATGCTGATTCTCTAGCTTTTTCGGATGTTTCAACAACAATTGCATAATCTTTGTCATTGACCATACATTTGAGTTTCCGTTTGAGTTTTTCGATTTCATTTCGTATATTATTGAGTTTCACAGTAATTCGATGTAGTTCTTCTCTTAAACATAATCTACTGAGATGTTCAGAGGCTGATGATATTTTTGTTGAAGTAATTGGAGTGCGTATGTGTAAATATTTTGGAGTTATATGATTTTTCAAACATCGACTGTTGAAAATCCGATGGTTCGTGAATCTTGCTTCTGTTTGAGAAAGTCGTGTGAGTTTATTGATAAGCTTCCTAGTAGGAAGACCATATGTATTATTGATATAAGTATAAAACTTGGGCACTGTGGTAGAGTATAATTCCATAATGGATAAGATTTTATTTTGATAAATCACACAGTGTAGTACAGTTATATTAACTGATGACGTTTCGAGCACAAACTATTGCTCATAATCATATCAAGTTACTCACACAACTTCTTTCCTTCATTTATATACATGTGTGGAATCGACTAGATATTGGAATAAAATTCAATATGAGATAATGTACATTCAGAAATAATAGTACGAGTGTTATTAATCCATTGCAATTAGATGGGAAATACGACGAGTGTTTTTATAGTCATAATAAGTTGATTGTTAGAATGTGTTGATGTGTTTGAATGGAAATAGAATTTTAAGATTATTTATCATCTTCTTCTGATTTGACTGGTGGCAATAATACGAGTGTTATTAATCCATTGCAATTAGATGGGAAATACGACGAGTGTTTTTATAGTCATAATAAGTTGATTGTTAGAATGTGTTGATGTGTTTGAATGGAATTAGAATTTTAAGACTATTTATCATCTTCTTCTGATTTGACTGGCGGTAATAATATCTTCCATATTTCTGGTATTTGCGTTGAGTCACTTCTGTTGCATGTGTTGGGTGTAGACTCGATGAATAAGGATTCCGTAATCAACCTCTCTTTCCACCTACCTATATTACGTTTTAGAATTTTAACCCTATCCCACCCTATTGTGTGGTTGTTTGCTATTGCGTGAAGTGCAATAGCTGAGCTTTTTTCTAAATTACTTATCTTTTCAGGGTCAATCATTTTCCCTTTAGCTAAATTCTTATGTTCTGATAATCTGACTATCCCTGACCTACTAGTTTGACCTATGTAGTTGACTTCACAGTCGTTGCAAGGTATTTTGTAAATTATATTATTTTGTTTAATTGGGTCCAACGGGTCCTTTAACCTACAAAGTTTGTCTCTGAGTGAGTTTGTTGGTTTGAATGCCACCCTAATTCCTGCTTTATTGAGAATCCTACGTAGGGCCTCAGATGTCCCCTCCTTATATGGTATAACAGTAGAAGACTTATATTCTCTCTTATTTATGTTATTACTACTAGTTACACAATTATTTTTATTTTGTTTTTGGCCTTTACTGATCTTCTTAATGAATTTTATAGGATAGTTATTCAACACCAACGCTTCTTCTATCTGTTTTATTTCATCATTTAGGTCCTTTTTTGTGCTACTTAGTGCTATGGCTCGGTTTGTCAGACACTTAACCAAGCCTGCCTTAACAGTTATCGGATGAGACGAATTAAAGTCTAAATATCTATTAGAATGCGTTGGTTTTCTATAAACACTAGTGTGTAGTTTGCCTTCTTCTATTCGTTTTATCTTACAATCTAACATGGTTAATTCTCCTTGTTCATTTTCTGATTCAAATGTGAATTTTATTCCTTCTACTTGTGAGTTTATATGTGTTAAGAAGCTAGAGATATGTTCTGTTTTTAACACTGTGAATGTGTCATCTACATATCTCCACCATATTTTTGGCCTAGGATTAAATGCATTGAGAGCACTATTTTCCCAGCTGTCCATAAAGATGTCTGCTACAATAGGGGATATTGGTGATCCCATTGCTACACCTTCTGTTTGTTTATATATTTTGCCTTGGAACTTGAAGATAGTAGATGTGAGGCATAGCTGAATCCCTAAAATAATTTCTTCAATGGACAGCTTTGTCCTATGATTGAGTTCAGTATCCGCAGTTAGTTCTTTTTTAACTGCTTCTAAGGCCATATTGACTGGTATGTTAGTATAAAGACTGGTTATATCAAAACTGACCATTGTTTCGTCATTCGCTAGTTGAATGTCATTTAGTTTACTTTTCATCTCATATGAATTAGTTAATCTAGAGTTTGAATTATTTCGGATAGGGCATAGTATTAAAGCTAAGTGTTTTGATAATTCATAAGTTGGGGTATTTCTAAAATCTACTATTGGCCTTATTGGGTATCCTGGCTTATGTATTTTAATAGTACCATATAATCTACTAGCATTATTAGTTTTAGGCATTAAATTAAACCATTTAGACTCACCCAGTGACGGCTTCATTCTGCGTATTAGGTCTGCTGTAGATTTCTTAACCTTATTCATTATTGTATCTACAGGCTTCTTAATTTCCTCATATGGACCCGTTTGAATATGTTCAATAACTTTCTTGATATAGTCAGATTTATTCAGAACTACGGTGGCGTTTCCTTTATCAGCTTTTGCAATGACAATATTTTTATCCTGTTTTAGACTAATTAAAGCTTCTCTTTCCAATTTTGTTAAGTTTGATTTTGCCTTCTTTTGATTTTTCAGGGTTAATGCACATTGTGCTCGAACCCCTTCTGCTGTTGTCTTATCTATTGAACCTAGCGCTACTTCTATGCTAGGAATGACATCCTCTGGTTTTAATTTGTTAACTGTTACATTGAAATTTAGTCCTTTCTCAAGTACTTTTATCTCACTAGAGCTTAGTTCCTTTGATGAGAGGTTGATCACCCACTTTGTTCTGTCGATAGAGGATGAAGCGTTGACATCAATTTTATTTGCTGTGTTCCTTTCTTCAATTAGTTTGTTGAATTTTTTGATTTAAACAAAATAATATAATTTACAAAATACCTTGCAACGACTGTGAAGTCAACTACATAGGTCAAACTAGTAGGTCAGGGATAGTCAGATTATCAGAACATAAGAATTTAGCTAAAGGGAAAATGATTGACCCTGAAAAGATAAGTAATTTAGAAAAAAGCTCAGCTATTGCACTTCACGCAATAGCAAACAACCACACAATAGGGTGGGATAGGGTTAAAATTCTAAAACGTAATATAGGTAGGTGGAAAGAGAGGTTGATTACGGAATCCTTATTCATCGAGTCTACACCCAACACATGCAACAGAAGTGACTCAACGCAAATACCAGAAATATGGAAGATATTATTACCGCCAGTCAAATCAGAAGAAGATGATAAATAGTCTTAAAATTCTAATTCCATTCAAACACATCAACACATTCTAACAATCAACTTATTATGACTATAAAAACACTCGTCGTATTTCCCATCTAATTGCAATGGATTAATAACACTCGTATTATTGCCACCAGTCAAATCAGAAGAAGATGATAAATAATCTTAAAATTCTATTTCCATTCAAACACATCAACACATTCTAACAATCAACTTATTATGACTATAAAAACACTCGTCGTATTTCCCATCTAATTGCAATGGATTAATAACACTCGTACTATTATTTCTGAATGTACATTATCTCATATTGAATTTTATTCCAATATCTAGTCGATTCCACACATGTATATAAATGAAGGAAAGAAGTTGTGTGAGTAACTTGATATGATTATGAGCAATAGTTTGTGCTCGAAACGTCATCAGTTAATATAACTGTACTACACTGTGTGATTTATCAAAATAAAATCTTATCCATTATGGAATTATACTCTACCACAGTGCCCAAGTTTTATACTTATATCAATAATACATATGGTCTTCCTACTAGGAAGCTTATCAATAAACTCACACGACTTTCTCAAACAGAAGCAAGATTCACGAACCATCGGATTTTCAACAGTCGATGTTTGAAAAATCATATAACTCCAAAATATTTACACATACGCACTCCAATTACTTCAACAAAAATATCATCAGCCTCTGAACATCTCAGTAGATTATGTTTAAGAGAAGAACTACATCGAATTACTGTGAAACTCAATAATATACGAAATGAAATCGAAAAACTCAAACGGAAACTCAAATGTATGGTCAATGACAAAGATTATGCAATTGTTGTTGAAACATCCGAAAAAGCTAGAGAATCAGCATCAAGAAAATCAAAAGCCACACAAATCAAAAAATTCAACAAACTAATTGAAGAAAGGAACACAGCAAATAAAATTGATGTCAACGCTTCATCCTCTATCGACAGAACAAAGTGGGTGATCAACCTCTCATCAAAGGAACTAAGCTCTAGTGAGATAAAAGTACTTGAGAAAGGACTAAATTTCAATGTAACAGTTAACAAATTAAAACCAGAGGATGTCATTCCTAGCATAGAAGTAGCGCTAGGTTCAATAGATAAGACAACAGCAGAAGGGGTTCGAGCACAATGTGCATTAACCCTGAAAAATCAAAAGAAGGCAAAATCAAACTTAACAAAATTGGAAAGAGAAGCTTTAATTAGTCTAAAACAGGATAAAAATATTGTCATTGCAAAAGCTGATAAAGGAAACGCCACCGTAGTTCTGAATAAATCTGACTATATCAAAAAAGTTATTGAACATATTCAAACGGGTCCATATGAGGAAATTAAGAAGCCTGTAGATACAATAATGAATAAGGTTAAGAAATCTACAGCAGACCTAATACGCAGAATGAAGCCGTCACTGGGTGAGTCTAAATGGTTTAATTTAATGCCTAAAACTAATAATGCTAGTAGATTATATGGTACTATTAAAATACATAAGCCAGGATACCCAATAAGGCCAATAGTAGATTTTAGAAATACCCCAACTTATGAATTATCAAAACACTTAGCTTTAATACTATGCCCTATCCGAAATAATTCAAACTCTAGATTAACTAATTCATATGAGATGAAAAGTAAACTAAATGACATTCAACTAGCGAATGACGAAACAATGGTCAGTTTTGATATAACCAGTCTTTATACTAACATACCAGTCAATATGGCCTTAGAAGCAGTTAAAAAAGAACTAACTGCGGATACTGAACTCAATCATAGGACAAAGCTGTCCATTGAAGAAATTATTTTAGGGATTCAGCTATGCCTCACATCTACTATCTTCAAGTTCCAAGGCAAAATATATAAACAAACAGAAGGTGTAGCAATGGGATCACCAATATCCCCTATTGTAGCAGACATCTTTATGGACAGCTGGGAAAATAGTGCTCTCAATGCATTTAATCCTAGGCCAAAAATATGGTGGAGATATGTAGATGACACATTCACAGTGTTAAAAACAGAACATATCTCTAGCTTCTTAACACATATAAACTCACAAGTAGAAGGAATAAAATTCACATTTGAATCAGAAAATGAACAAGGAGAATTAACCATGTTAGATTGTAAGATAAAACGAATAGAAGAAGGCAAACTACACACTAGTGTTTATAGAAAACCAACGCATTCTAATAGATATTTAGACTTTAATTCGTCTCATCCGATAACTGTTAAGGCAGGCTTGGTTAAGTGTCTGACAAACCGAGCCATAGCACTAAGTAGCACAAAAAAGGACCTAAATGATGAAATAAAACAGATAGAAGAAGCGTTGGTGTTGAATAACTATCCTATAAAATTCATTAAGAAGATCAGTAAAGGCCAAAAACAAAATAAAAATAATTGTGTAACTAGTAGTAATAACATAAATAAGAGAGAATATAAGTCTTCTACTGTTATACCATATAAGGAGGGGACATCTGAGGCCCTACGTAGGATTCTCAATAAAGCAGGAATTAGGGTGGCATTCAAACCAACAAACTCACTCAGAGACAAACTTTGTAGGTTAAAGGACCCGTTGGACCCAATTAAACAAAATAATATAATTTACAAAATACCTTGCAACGACTGTGAAGTCAACTACATAGGTCAAACTAGTAGGTCAGGGATAGTCAGATTATCAGAACATAAGAATTTAGCTAAAGGGAAAATGATTGACCCTGAAAAGATAAGTAATTTAGAAAAAAGCTCAGCTATTGCACTTCACGCAATAACAAACAACCACACAATAGGGTGGGATAGGGTTAAAATTCTAAAACGTAATATAGGTAGGTGGAAAGAGAGGTTGATTACGGAATCCTTATTCATCGAGTCTACACCCAACACATGCAACAGAAGTGACTCAACGCAAATACCAGAAATATGGAAGATATTATTACCGCCAGTCAAATCAGAAGAAGATGATAAATAGTCTTAAAATTCTATTTCCATTCAAACACATCAACACATTCTAACAATCAACTTATTATGACTATAAAAACACTCGTCGTATTTCCCATCTAATTGCAATGGATTAATAACACTCGTATTATTGCCACCAGTCAAATCAGAAGAAGATGATAAATAATCTTAAAATTCTATTTCCATTCAAACACATCAACACATTCTAACAATCAACTTATTATGACTATAAAAACACTCGTCGTATTTCCCATCTAATTGCAATGGATTAATAACACTCGTACTATTATTTCTGAATGTACATTATCTCATATTGAATTTTATTCCAATATCTAGTCGATTCCACACATGTATATAAATGAAGGAAAGAAGTTGTGTGAGTAACTTGATATGATTATGAGCAATAGTTTGTGCTCGAAACGTCATCAGTTAATATAACTGTACTACACTGTGTGATTTATCAAAATAAAATCTTATCCATTATGGAATTATACTCTACCACAGTGCCCAAGTTTTATACTTATATCAATAATACATATGGTCTTCCTACTAGGAAGCTTATCAATAAACTCACACGACTTTCTCAAACAGAAGCAAGATTCACGAACCATCGGATTTTCAACAGTCGATGTTTGAAAAATCATATAACTCCAAAATATTTACACATACGCACTCCAATTACTTCAACAAAAATATCATCAGCCTCTGAACATCTCAGTAGATTATGATTAAGAGAAGAACTACATCGAATTACTGTGAAACTCAATAATATACGAAATGAAATTGAAAAACTCAAACGGAAACTCAAATGTATGGTCAATGACAAAGATTATGTAATTGTTGTTGAAACATCCGGAAAAGCTAGAGAATCAGCATCAAGAAAATCAAAAGCCACACAAATCAAAAAATTCAACAAACTAATTGAAGAAAGGAACACAGCAAATAAAATTGATGTCAACGCTTCATCCTCTATCGACAGAACAAAGTGGGTGATCAACCTCTCATCAAAGGAACTAAGCTCTAGTGAGATAAAAGTACTTGAGAAAGGACTAAATTTCAATGTAACAGTTAACAAATTAAAACCAGAGGATGTCATTCCTAGCATAGAAGTAGCGCTAGGTTCAATAGATAAGACAACAGCAGAAGGGGTTCGAGCACAATGTGCATTAACCCTGAAAAATCAAAAGAAGGCAAAATCAAACTTAACAAAATTGGAAAGAGAAGCTTTAATTAGTCTAAAACAGGATAAAAATATTGTCATTGCAAAAGCTGATAAAGGAAACGCCACCGTAGTTCTGAATAAATCTGACTATATCAAGAAAGTTATTGAACATATTCAAACGGGTCCATATGAGGAAATTAAGAAGCCTGTAGATACAATAATGAATAAGGTTAAGAAATCTACAGCAGACCTAATACGCAGAATGAAGCCGTCACTGGGTGAGTCTAAATGGTTTAACTTAATGCCTAAAACTAATAATGCTAGTAGATTATATGGTACTATTAAAATACATAAGCCAGGATACCCAATAAGGCCAATAGTAGATTTTAGAAATACCCCAACTTATGAATTATCAAAACACTTAGCTTTAATACTATGCCCTATCCGAAATAATTCAAACTCTAGATTAACTAATTCATATGAGATGAAAAGTAAACTAAATGACATTCAACTAGCGAATGACGAAACAATGGTCAGTTTTGATATAACCAGTCTTTATACTAACATACCAGTCAATATGGCCTTAGAAGCAGTTAAAAAAGAACTAACTGCGGATACTGAACTCAATCATAGGACAAAGCTGTCCATTGAAGAAATTATTTTAGGGATTCAGCTATGCCTCACATCTACTATCTTCAAGTTCCAAGGCAAAATATATAAACAAACAGAAGGTGTAGCAATGGGATCACCAATATCCCATATTGTAGCAGACATCTTTATGGACAGCTGGGAAAATAGTGCTCTCAATACATTTAATCCTAGGCCAAAAATATGGTGGAGATATGTAGATGACACATTCACAGTGTTAAAAACAGAACATATCTCTAGCTTCTTAACACATATAAACTCACAAGTAGAAGGAATAAAATTCACATTTGAATCAGAAAATGAACAAGGAGAATTAACCATGTTAGATTGTAAGATAAAACGAATAGAAGAAGGCAAACTACACACTAGTGTTTATAGAAAACCAACGCATTCTAATAGATATTTAGACTTTAATTCGTCTCATCCGATAACTGTTAAGGCAGGCTTGGTTAAGTGTCTGACAAACCGAGCCATAGCACTAAGTAGCACAAAAAAGGACCTAAATGATGAAATAAAACAGATAGAAGAAGCGTTGGTGTTGAATAACTATCCTATAAAATTCATTAAGAAGATCAGTAAACGCCAAAAACAAAATAAAAATAATTGTGTAACTAGTAGTAATAACATAAATAAGAGAGAATATAAGTCTTCTACTGTTATACCATATAAGGAGGGGACATCTGAGGCCCTACGTAGGATTCTCAATAAAGCAGGAATTAGGGTGGCATTCAAACCAACAAACTCACTCAGAGACAAACTTTGTAGGTTAAAGGACCCGTTGGACCCAATTAAACAAAATAATATAATTTACAAAATACCTTGCAATGACTGTGAAGTCAACTACATAGGTCAAACTAGTAGGTCAAGGATAGTCAGATTATCAGAAGATAAGAATTTAGCTAAAGGGAAAATGATTGACCCTGAAAAGATAAGTAATTTAGAAAAAAGCTCAGCTATTGCACTTCACGCAATAGCAAACAACCACACAATAGGGTGGGATAGGGTTAAAATTCTAAAACGTAATATAGGTAGGTGGAAAGAGAGGTTGATTACGGAATCCTTATTCATCGAGTCTACACCCAACACATGCAACAGAAGTGACTCAATGCAAATACCAGAAATATGGAAGATATTATTACCGCCAGTCAAATCAGAAGAAGATGATAAATAGTCTTAAAATTCTACTTCCATTCAAACACATCAACACATTCTAACAATCAACTTATTATGACTATAAAAACACTCGTCGTATTTCCCATCTAATTGCAATGGATTAATAACACTCGTATTATTGCCACCAGTCAAATCAGAAGAAGATGATAAATAATCTTAAAATTCTATTTCCATTCAAACACATCAACACATTCTAACAATCAACTTATTATGACTATAAAAAACACTCGTCGTATTTCCCATCTAATTGCAATGGATTAATAACACTCGTACTATTATTTCTGAATGTACATTATCTCATATTGAATTTTATTCCAATATCTAGTCGATTCCACACATGTATATAAATGAAGGAAAGAAGTTGTGTGAGTAACTTGATATGATTATGAGCAATAGTTTGTGCTCGAAACGTCATCAGTTAATATAACTGTACTACACTGTGTGATTTATCAAAATAAAATCTTATCCATTATGGAATTATACTCTACCACAGTGCCCAAGTTTTATACTTATATCAATAATACATATGGTCTTCCTACTAGGAAGCTTATCAATAAACCTCACACGACTTTCTCAAACAGAAGCAAGATTCACGAACCATCGGATTTTTCAACAGTCGATGTTTGAAAAATCATATAACTCCAAAATATTTACACATACGCACTCCAATTACTTCAAGAAAAATATCGTCAGCAGCTGAACATCTCAGTAGATTATGATTATGATAAGAACTACATCGAATTACTGTGAAACTCAATAATATACGAAATGAAATTGAAAAACTCAAACGGAAACTCAAATGTATGGTCAATGACAAAGATTATGTAATTGTTGTTGAAACATCCGGAAAAGCTAGAGAATCAGCATCAAGAAAATCAAAAGCCACACAAATCAAAAAATTCAACAAACTAATTGAAGAAAGGAACACAGCAAATAAAATTGATGTCAACGCTTCATCCTCTATCGACAGAACAAAGTGGGTGATCAACCTCTCATCAAAGGAACTAAGCTCTAGTGAGATAAAAGTACTTGAGAAAGGACTAAATTTCAATGTAACAGTTAACAAATTAAAACCAGAGGATGTCATTCCTAGCATAGAAGTAGCGCTAGGTTCAATAGATAAGACAACAGCAGAAGGGGTTCGAGCACAATGTGCATTAACCCTGAAAAATCAAAAGAAGGCAAAATCAAACTTAACAAAATTGGAAAGAGAAGAATTAATCAGTCTAAAACAGGATAAAATATTGTCATTGCAAAAGCTGATAAAGGAAACGCCACCGTAGTTCTGAATAAATCTGACTATATCAAGAAAGTTATTGAACATATTCAAACGGGTCCATATGAGGAAATTAAGAAGCCTGTAGATACAATAATGAATAAGGTTAAGAAATCTACAGCAGACCTAATACGCAGAATGAAGCCGTCACTGGGTGAGTCTAAATGGTTTAATTTAATGCCTAAAACTAATAATGCTAGTAGATTATATGGTACTATTAAAATACATAAGCCAGGATACCCAATAAGGCCAATAGTAGATTTTAGAAATACCCCAACTTATGAATTATCAAAACACTTAGCTTTAATACTATGCCCTATT